>CM044396.1:52300000-52900000 GCA_024322285.1 Musa beccarii
AGACCAAAAAATTCAACCTCTTGGAAAAGTGCTTTTCCTTAAATATCTTATTTTATAAGGCAGAATGGTTTGGAGAGACCAAAAAATTCAACCTCCTGGATATCTATTGGTATGCATGAGTTTTTGCTTTCTCCTCTTATCTAGTGCTTTGTTTGTTCTTACCTCTATGATACTTCAAAGCCAATGACATTCAGCTCATTTGGAAGATAACAAGTACCTTTAATGTATCTTTATAATCTATCATCCATTGTTGTGCCAGTGTAAAATCAATAATGTTGCTGTGGGATTCCATGTTCCCTTGGTCATTAAGCAACTATTTTACATCATGCTTGGGTACGTATATCAAATGTTTTTGTGCCTATGTACTTTCTTCTTTCCTGATTGAAAACTATGTTACTTAATTTGGTTAGCTCCAGCTTTCTTTAGAGATTTAGTGAACACCAAATTATGTAAAAAACACACATACTGGTCATTCTAGTGGTTCCTTCTGATCCTAGAAAATGTTTAAAAAACCGGCTACAGAATATTATGCAAAACATTTATAATATGTCATTCCTTTCTTGCTTGCCATGTCTTTGTATCCTTTGTCATTCACGGCAGAGAATCCTGCTCTAAAATACATTGTTTGAACAACATCACTTAAATTTTCTACGTCCAATTTTCCAACATTAGGAGCTTTATTAGAAAATTACTTGAATCAGCAAGCCCATTTGGGATATGCAATCCAGTTGGTAAGTCAACGTTACATTTTCTCTATATCATGAAATTCCTTATCCAATAAGAAGATATGGATTGATTTTCTAATCTAATTTATTATTTTAAGTAATCTTTCCCATCTATTAATCAATCCAACATTTGATTTGAATGATGGTAAGATATGCTGATTCTATAGCCTTCTTGGGTACTCCTGAAATTCCCAGGTAGACTATAGAGCTGGCTCTAGTTATTTGGTTTGTTTTTCTTTGACTCTTGGTTGTATCTGCCTCTTACATGAACTTTATCTCCTTTTTGTGAAGTATTTCCTTTCTGCCTATTTTATGCCTACATGTGTAAGTAAAATATTGGAGTTTTGCCTCCCTTTTTTCATGAGCTTAACTTTTAAGCAAGTCATTCTTTACAAGCCAGTTGGAATTCTAAGTTTATTTCCAATCCATTTTCTTGTCTAACTAAAAAATCTTTGTGACACTAGTTCTCGAATGTCACCTTGTTATACAGATTTCACAAAAATTCTATCTTTAAGTCTTCTCAATCTGTTTGTTTTGCCCTAACGCTAGAAAGGCTTGGACTTGGAGGACAGTAATGCTAATGACAATTAGAAGCAAACACTAACACTGATAGTAATATGCATCAGCTTTAAAAATTTACTAGTCTGATCTGCTACAATTTGCTAATGTGATTGCTGCTGCTGTTTACTCAAATATCAGTCTAGCAAGTGATACTATCAATATCTGAAGTTGATGCATATTATTTTCACATAGATATCTTTGTGTTTCGTGTCTGCTGGTAGTTGTCATTAGCATCACCATCCTACAAGTCAGAATCTATTCTGTTGTTGATACTTATTACAAGCTCATTGCTTCCTTCTTAAGTGCCTCCCTTCTTATTGTAGAATAGTCATTTTTTCCAGCACTAAAGTCCTTAGACCCTTTAACAGGCTTTTGTGGAGAAACAGAGGACGAACATGCTGACACCCTAAGCCTTGTGAAGTCTGTTGGATATGATATGGCATACATGTTTGCTTATAGCATGAGAGAAAGAACTCATGCCCACAGGAACTACATGGATGATGTCCCTGATAATGTCAAACAGAGGAGGCTGACTGAACTTATTGACACCTTCCGTGAAAGCACAGTGCAGAGGTATGAATCTCAAGTAGGAACCGTCCAGCTTGTTTTAGTCGAGGGACCCAATAAGAGAGCACCTGAATCAGAACTGGTTGGAAGGAGTGATAGAGGCCACAAGGTCTCCTTTCTTAATGTCCCTCTGCCACACTCATCTGAAACAGATGGGAAGCGAAATCCAGAGATTGGAGATTATGTTGAAGTTCGTATATTGAGATCAACAAAGGCATCCTTATTTGGGGAGGCCCTTGCGCGAACGAGCCTGAGCAGGTTTTACCAAAAGCAATTCGGACTCTAGAACATGAAATGGCTGTAGGCCGACGCTGACAAAGTATTGCTGTTGTCTATGCTTATATTGGGATCGAGGATGAGACCTTTTCAGGAACAGTGGAGTATTCAATTCCTCCTTTAAAAACTGCTAATATCTGTTATCCTTCTTTAATCATTCAAGTTATAAGTCGGTTTGTGTTCTATGTAACTCGTAAAATCTTAATAACTCCATTAAGGATATCCAAGATACTAGCATTGTTAGTTTCTAAGAGAGTTTTCAGGTTTGGTACTACATTAGTGTGTCATTGTTGCTTGTATGGTCCATTTTCATGTTGATTTGAATCCAATTGGATGTGATAATTCAAGGGATCACTTAAGAACAGATCCTCATCCAATATGATTATAAATAAAAGCTTTAATCTTATTATTTTTAATATCATTGTGGTCATTAAATTGATTCCTACACATATCTCATGATCAATTTTACTTTGGTCACCAATATTCGAGGTACATTTGCAACATTATGAAAACATTTGGGTACAGCTCTGACAGAGAATAAAATGAGGAGCTTTTACCATAACAATAAAAAAAGATTTTACTTTATTACAAATATAATCTCGTATGAGGCTCGACAAAAACAGAAAAAGACGAGGGAGGGTAGCCATAGTCATCTACGACAGTTGTTGAAAGCATTCGCGTCCTCGCACCACCAAAAGAGTGATTGCCACGACACCCCATGCAGTTAAAAGACATGACTTGTCAGCGTTGTTGTATCGTTCATCTCAGTTCTTGGGAACATATGTTCCAAGTTTATGATATGTTTGCTGTCTAATATCGACTGTGCACTATGGGGTTCCAACGATGGGATGTGATGACGTTGTCGTCCATCTAATATTGACTATGCACCATAGGATTCCCACAATGGGATGCGATGATATTGGTTCATTTGAAGAATATATTATTTTTAAATTATTTAAAATTATAAATCGATTAATCAAATTGAATTAACCAGTTTAAATCAATATGAACCTGTTTGAACACCCTCTATGATAGGGGATATCCTGGCATCATCCGCAGCATCCTTCACGGTCCCATCCACGTCGCACCGTCAATAGACACATCAGCATAAAGATGCCTCACACATGTCATCACGTTCGGCCCGTCATCTCGGATCGGATGTAACGGTGCCCTCATGCCGCCACGCCGCCTGAACTCGAACAGAGCACCCGCTCCCGAAATCCCGGGACGACGACGCATGGAGCAATCGTTCTCGAAATCCCGAGACGGCGACACACGGAGCAAGCCATCCCCGAGATCTCGGAACAACGACATGTAGTGCCGTCCTGCACGACGCCGCCCTGTACGACTCTGTTGTCATCCGGACTGAGGTACACCTCCGGACATGCCTATATAACCCCCCACCTGGTTTCAGGGAGGGGGGAGGGAGAAAAAGTAAAGAAAGAGAAGGGAACACGAACTGACTTCAACATCGGAAGGGCCAAGTCAGGAAAAACTCGACCCAAGCCTTCTTGCAGGAATCAAACCCGTGACGCACCAAGAGTTCGTCTCAGCTACGAACTTCAACCAGACACCCTAAGACTTCGATGACTGAACCAAGCCATCTCGACACATCATCAGGTGGTCGCATTCCGTTCCACAATATTTTTGACGCTAGAAGGAGGGCTGATTTCGTAGGAGTGTCCCATGACCAACCCAGGAGTTTGCTTGACCGAAGGGTAGCTTGCTGCCCCCATCCCCACCTCGAGACCGACTTCTGCTGCTTAGTTGGGAGGAGGCGTTCCGATCCAAACCTCATAACACTACTGGCGACTGTTCAACAATCCCGGGCTATCACCTCCCAGGAACGCCCTAGCACCCTCGACCGTCTCGCCCGAGGTGTTCGTCGACCTGTCAAGGCAAGTCCAAGCTCTGACAGGGATGATCCAAACGATCGTCCCCGTCATCCCGTAGCTCGTGTGCCTCATGAGCCCCCTGTTAGGATCTAAAAGGCACTAAGAGGGGGGGGTGAATTAGTGTAGCAGATTAAAATCATACTTTTGAAACCGATTTTACAAAAACACAAGTTCGTAGGAAGATTTTGATTTGACGAAAGAGAACTTAAAAGTAATTGCTTGAGTAAAGGAAATAACAAGGAACTAAACAACTTGCAGCTAAGTAATGAAATGATTCAAAAATCTAAACACTCACACATTCATGAACACAATGATGTATAGTGGTTCGGTCAAATGACCTACATCCACTCTTGAAGCCTTCACGATGAGGCTCCGCTCTTCCACTAACAAATCCTTTGAAGGGGAAGGACCAAATACCCCTTTTACAATCCTTTAGAAGAGGTTCACACTCTTACAAGATTTCTCAAGAACAAGGAGGAGGTGAACACTTAGCAAGAGACAAGACTAATCAAAGACTTTAACTCAAGATTTTAACTCTCAAAGGGTACCCTTTTAGTTGAGAAAGGGGGGGTATTTATAGATCCAAAGTGGATTCAAATTTGGGCTCCAAATTTAAAATCAAATTGGAGTTCCCGGTTCTGGCGGTGTCAGAGGCGGTGCCACCGCCTGTTAGAGGCTGTGCCACCACCTGTGTCTGTCTGGCCGACGACACACACGTGGGCAAGACTACCGCCCGACCAGCGGTGCTACCGCTGTGTGTCAGGTATCTGGGCGGTGCTATCGCCTAGGTTGGCGGTGCCACCGCCCCAAGCTGGGCGGTTCAACCGCCTGGCCCATTTAGCCAAGGCTGAATGGGCCTAGGCTGAATGGGCCCTGTTTAAGGCCCAACTCGGCCCAGTAGAGGCCCGGTTGGCCCCCACTGAATTTAGGCAGGATTTTTTTCTAAATCCTTGCTCTACTCAAGTGCAAACTACGAACTTAAAAACATAACTCAAAGTGATTTGACCCGACACTCTTCAAGTCAATTTCCGGTGAGTTTTACGGCGAGATTCCAGTAGCCTTCCGATGCTTCCTTCGGATTGCTTCCAGCGGACTACCAGCATACTCCTGGATTGTATGGCGAGCTTAGCGAGTCTTCGGCTAGCTTCCGAATCTTCCCGGTAAGTTCCGCGAACCTTCGACGATCTTTGTGATGAACTTTCGAAAACTTCGGCAAGTCCCAAATTCGATCTTGGATGGTTCCAGCAACACTTCCGACGATCTCTCGGACTTCCGATGAACTCTTGAACCCCCGACGGACTTGAGCTCGGTAAATCGCTTTATGTTTTCTTCCCATCGTAGTTGTTCCTACACACTTATCTCGACAAAGTAGATTAGAACAAATATTTCACCAATTGACTTCATCATCAAAATTCGAGATTTAACAATCTCCCCCTTTTTGATGATGACAATCAATTGATGATGGAGTTACTCTTAACTCCCCCTATCTATATGCCATAGATAATAAAAAAATTGCTTGAATTTAATTTTTGAATTCAACACAATAAGTTTAACATATGAAAGAAAAACTTCATGATTTACTTAATGATGACAAAGTCGATGTATGGACATTCATCATTAAGATGTCAAATAAGTATCAAATGATATCAATGAAGTATACACAATAAAAACATGATATCAAGAACCTAAATAAGCATTTTAAGCATATAACTTGCAATAACTTGTAAAGCATGGGAAATGCATATAACTTTCAATGTATGGCAATTGCATTCACATATTATTTCTCCCCCTTTGTCTTCAACAAAAAGAAAAAGAGGGATTCATATTATGAGTGCGCATCCAAATATATGTAACAATAAAGGATGCCCGAAAAATATCACAAATGTGGAAAAGGAAATCATTCAGAAATCCGAATATCATTCCACAGTGCCCAAGAAGATGTAGTGAAGATAATACAACATATATGTCAAAGCTGCATAGATGTCAAAATTGCACACAAGTTTACAACGTTCAAAAAGAAAGTACAACAAACTACTCCTCAGGAGGAATGCCAAAGTACCTATACATGTGATCTATCTTTTGGTTCATCTTTCGCATTTCCTTCAAAATTTTAATTTGCTGTAATTTTACTTCATTTAACTCTCTCATGATTGGATCGTCAGAAGGTGGAGCTGAAGTTGGCACTGATGGAGCTGCATCAAAAGGATCAGGAGGAGGAGATTCACTTCCCCTAAAGACTGGTGTTTCAGGATGGACTACTGGTGGGGGAGGTATATCACTTCTCCTAGGTTGTCTAACCCCTATTCCATGCTCGAATGTACACCTAAGTCGCCTAAGTAGTTTCACATCAATGATGTTAAATCTGTCCACTTGTATTACTTCTTCATCAGGTGGAATGCAAAAATTATGGGCATGCAATAGTTTAGTTATTAATCCTCCATATGGTAACATTGATCCTTTAGAAAGGACTTCTATCATGTGCTGTCGGATTAGGTATCCAAAATAAAAATTCTGTCTGGTCATGATCCAATATATGGTACCTAATTCAGTGAAACTGATCTCATCATGATGAGACTGTTTAGGAATGATAATGCTTACAAGAATGTGATGTAAAATTTTAGAGTTAAAAGGTAACAAATGTTTACAACTCATGGGGATTATGCCTAAGTTTGGATTTGCAAACACGGTTTCTAAGGCTTCAGAGTGGGTGGCTCCGATTGTGTCAATGTCCCATTTCCCTCTAAACTAACATCCTAACTCTTTCTCAACAATTCTAATTAATGAGCATATAGTATTATCAAATATTTGGATCTCATTTCCTAGAAGATAAATTGATAAGCCATCATCATTCACGCTTAAATTAGCATAAAATAATTTAATCAAGCGTGGATAAATAGGTTCAACAACTTGCAAAATGGGTAAGGCCTCTAAGTCCGCAAACCACATGATGGGTTCTAAGTTCCCTAACTGATTCAAATCAACATATTTTCCTTTATGAATGGTTCTACAAACAAGTTTAGAAAATCTAAGGGAAGCTTCTTTTGATTTGAACAAAGATTGGTCAAATGAATCTACCTCCACCCTTTTTCCTTTGTCTCTTGATGATCTTTTAGGAGCCATTTCTATTGAGGATAGATCAATAATCAATTAAAAGGAAGGAATTAAACTAGACAAGAAAAAGAGGAGAAAAATTTCAATTTTTTTTTTAACCTTAGATTGTTCCTTTGAGAGGTAGGGAGCTTGAATCAAGGAAAGATCCCCTTCTTAGGCTTCTAGAGAGAAGGAATGATGCTTGAGAAGTTTTTAGAGGGGTGTAGAGAGGTGAGGAAGAGAGCTCTTGGGTCAAGGGGCAGTTCTACCACCGGCCCTAACTCACCCCTTATATAAGGGGTGTTCGGGCGATACTACCGCCCCAGCAGGCGATTCTATCGCCTGGGGCTGACTACCCAAGCGGTGCCACCGTCGGATCTGGTGGTGCTACCGCCGGTAGCACAAAAATCCCATTTTTTTTAAAATTTTTTTTTTTGAATTTATTTTTAGAGATGGGATAAAGTCAAAAAGAATTCGATGAAAAGAAATCCAAGAGGAAAGATAAACCAAAAAGATTTGGAATCAAATCGATGAAAACCAAAATTTCAAGGAAAGATATCATATAATAAAGCTCACTTATTAGGACAATTTAACATGCCTAATTCCCTTCTAATAAAATCAAATTGTTCCTCATTTAAAGGTTTTGTAAAAATGTCTGTTAATTGATGATTTGTATCAATAAATTCAAGGGTGACATCTTTACTACTTACATGATCACGTATAAAATGATGCCTAATGTCAATGTGCTTAGTTCGAGAGTGTTGAATCGGATTTTTAGTTAGACAGATAGCACTCGTGTTATCACATTTTATAGGAATGTTTTTTAAGTAAATTCCATAGTCTTCTAGTGTATTTTTCATCCAGATAACCTGTGCACAGCATGCACTTGCAGCTATATATTCGGCTTCTACCGTAGATAGTGCAACCGAATTTTGTTTCTTGGAAGGCCAAGAAACAAGTGCATGTCCTAGAAATTGGCATGTTCCGGATGTGCTTTTTCTATCTATTTTACATCCACCAAAATCCGCATCTGCATAAGCTCTCAAATTAAAGTTATCAGATTTTGGATACCATAATCCAAGATTAGGAGTCCCTTTAAGATATCTAAGGATTCTCTTAACAGCTTTAAAGTGAGATAGCTTAGGATTAGCTTGGAATCTTGCATATAGCCTTACACTAAACATGATGTCAGGTCTGGTTGTAGTGAGATAAAGTAGGCTGCCTATCATGCCCCTATAAGTTTTTTGATCAAAACTTTCTCCATTTTCATCCATATCTAATTTAGTGGAGGTGCTCATAGGAGTGCTAATATCTTTTGATCCATCCATGTTAAATCGTTTTAACAATTCCAATATGTATTTTGATTGATTTAGAAATATACCATCACTTAGTTGCTTGATTTGCAGTCCTAAAAAGAAATTTAGTTCTCCCATTAGGCTCATCTCAAATTCATCACTCATATTCTTAGCAAATGATTCACATAGTGATTTATTACAAGAACCAAAAATAATATCATCAACATAAATTTGAACAATAAGAAAATTCTTTTCAAAATATTTAATAAACAATGTAGTATCAACCTTGCCTTTAGTAAAATCATTTGAAATTAAAAAAGAACTAAGGCTCTCATACCAAGCCCTAGGGGCTTGTTTTAGACCATATAGAGCCTTAGTTGGCTTAAACACATGGTTAGGAAAAAGAGAGTTTTCAAATCTGGGTGGTTGTTCGATATACACTTCTTCAGAAATAAAACCATTTAAGAATGCACTTTTGACATCCATTTGAAATAATTTGAAATCATTACTACTAGCATAGGCAAGGAGCATCCTAATGGCTTCTAATCTTGCCACCGGAGCGAAGGTCTCTTCGTAATCGATACCTTCTTCTTAGTTGAAACCTTTGGCTACTAGTCTAGCCTTGTTTCTAACCATGATACCGTATTCATCTTGCTTGTTTCTAAAGACCCACTTAGTACCAATAACTAAGTGGTCATTAGGTCTAGGAACAAGCTTCCATACCTCATTCCTCTCAAATTGATTCAATTCTTCTTGCATTGCGATAACCCAAGAATCATCTTTCAAGGCATCAACAATGCATTTTGGTTCAACTTGAGAAAGAAAAGCGGCATGGGCACAAAAATCTTTGAAAGAAGAGCGAGTTTGAACCCCTTTCGATGCATCTCCTATAATTAACTCCTTGGGATGAGCATCTACATACTTCCATTCCTTGGGTAAGGAAGTTTGGGAAGAAGATGCATCCAAGTTGTCATTTTGAGGAGAGGGTTCATTGAAATTCAAATTATCAAGACCAAAATCATCATCAAAATCTTTCTTCTTAAATTCAAAAATTTCATTAAAAACCACATGAATAGATTCTTCTATAACTAAGGTTCTTTTGTTGAAAACACGAAAAGCCTTAGAAATAGAAGAATAACCAAGAAATATGCCTTCATTGGATTTTGCATCAAATTTTCCTAAGGCATCCTTTTCATTTAAAATAAATCATTTACAACCAAAAACTTTAAAATAAGAAACATTGGGTTTTTTTATCATTCCATAATTCATATGGAGTTTTAGATAGGGATGGTCTCACTAGAACTCTATTCATAACATAGCAAGCCGTATTCACGGCTTCGGCCCAAAAATATTTTGGTAAATTATATTTATTTAACATGGTTCTAGCCATATCTTTCAAACTTATATTTTTCCTTTCCACTACTCCATTTTGTTGTGGATTTCTTGGAGTAGAGAAGTTATGATTATATCCGTTTATTTCACAAAAATTTTGGAAGTCATGATTTTGAAATTCACCTCCATGATCACTTCGAATTGATGAAATCATAAAACCTTTTTCATTTTGAGTGAGTTTACTAAATTTAGAGAAACATTTGAAACAATCACTTTTGTGAGCCAAGAAATAGGTCCAAGTGTATCTACTATAGTCATCCACAATTACAAAGGCATATTTGCTACCTCCTAGGCTTGTTATGTCAATTGGTCCAAATAAGTCCAAATGGATCAATTGCAATGATCTAGTGGTGCTAATTTGATTTTTTGATTTGAAACTAGTTTTTATTTATTTTCCTAGTTGACAAGCATCACATACCTTGTCCTTAACGAATTTTATGTTTGAAATTCCTCTTACTAACTCTCTAGATGAAATCTTAGAAATTAGTTTCATGCTTGTATGGCCTAATCTCCTATGCCAAAGCCAAGTATCATCATTCAAAATCGAAAAACACATTTCATTACTTAATTCATCAATATTTATGGTGTAGATATTATTTTGTTTTAAAGCAATCATGGATATGTCATTGTTTGGTTTTTCAATGATACAAACATTAGATTCAAATCTAACAACATAACCTTTATCGCATAATTGACTAATGCTTAAAAGATTATGTTTTAAACCATCAACTAGCAATACATCATTAATTGAAAAACTTGATTTGTTATCTATGGTTCCCTTGCTAATGATTTTACCCTTGTTGTCTCCGAAGGTGACATACCCTTCTTCTTTGCTAGTGAGCATAGAGAAATGAGATGGATCTCCGGTCATGTGCCTTGAGCATCCACTATCAAGATACCATTTTTTGCTCCTAGCTTGTGAGTTTGTCTACAAAAGAGGATAGTTTTTAGATACCCATTTGATTTTGGGTGCCTTACAAATTGATCTACTTAATTTGTAATTCAACATTGAATTGTTTATGGTTCCTTTAGGAACCCCTATCAATTTTTGTGGACTAATTTTCTTGAATGGACATTTGTAAGCAACATGTCCCATTTTACCACAAAAATTACATTTCTAATGGGGTGATACATGCAATGTAGGACCTTTAATGAAGGTGGTGGGATTTTGATGAGAACCACTCACAAATCCGATTCCACTTCTATTTCCGACGTGACCCTTGTTAGCAAGGATCATGTCCAAGCCCTTGCTACCGACCTTAAACTTGTTTAGGGTCTCTTTGAGTAGCAAGTTCTCCCTTTTTATTACATCTAAGTGTTCACACTTAGAGCATGGGGGTAGAGAAGGGGTTTGAAGACTATTGAACTTACTTTGTAATAAAGCATGCTCTTTCTTAAGCAAATTAAACTTCTTACTAATAGTTCTACATTCATCAAATAACTCATGAAAAGTAATAAAAAGTTCATCGAAAGATAACTCTTCATTAAATAACTCACTAACCTCTTCTCCTAATGCCATTAGTGCGAAGTTGGCCTCCTCTTTGTTACTAGCTTCTTCAACCTCGGAGTCACTTGAATCATCCCACGTGGCCTTCAAAGCTTTTTTTTTCTTGAATTACTTCTTCTTGGCTTGAGGGCATTCATTCTTGAAGTGTCCCGGCTTCTTGCATTTGTAGCAAATAACTTGGTCTTTTTTGTGTTCAAATTTATTTTTTGTGTCATTTTTAAATTTGTTCTTTCTTATAAATTTCTTAAACTTTCGAGTTAAAAGTGCAATGTCATTGTCACTGTCCTCATCACTTGATGTTCCTTTCAAGTGGTCTTCTTGTGTTCTAAGTGTCATATCCTTCCTGTTCTTTGGAAGGGGGTTCTCAAGCTCTTCATGAGCATGTCACGTCATCTCGTAGGTCATTAGAGACCCAATAAATTCTTCAAGCGGAAATACTTTAAGATCCTTGGCCTCTTGAATGGCCGTAACCTTTGGATCCAACTCTTTGGAAGGGATCTTAAAATTTTAGTTACCAATTCAAAATTAGAAAAACCTTTACCAAGAGCTTTAAGTCCATTGATGACATCCGTAAAGCGGGTGTACATGTCTCCAATGGACTCATTTGGTTTTATCCAAAAAAGTTCATAAGAATGCACAAGAATGTTGATTTTGGACTCTTTCACTCGGCTAGTGCCTTCATGAGTGATTTCAAGAGTACGCCAAATATCAAATGCTGATTCACAAATATAAACCCGATTAAACTCATTCTTATCAAGCGCACAAAATAAGGTATTCATAGCCTTTGCATTGAGAGCAAAAATCTTCTTTTCCGACTCATTCCACTCACTCATCGGAAGAGAAGATTTTGCAAAGCCATTTTCAACAATGTTCCAAAGTTCGAAGTCCATAAAAATGAGAAAAATCCTCATACGAGTCTTTCAATACGTATAATTCGACCCATTAAACATAGGCGGACGAGTAATGGAGTGACCCTCTTGCATACCGGAGTAGGTCATCTCTCTTGGGTTTTAAACCAATATGAGAGTAAACCTTGCTCTGATACTAATTGTTAGGATCTAAAAGGCACTAAGAGGGGGGGTGAATTAGTGCAGCGGATTAAAATCATATTTTTAAAACCGATTTTACAAAAACACAAGTTCGTAGGAAGATTTTGATTTGACGAAAGAGAACTTGAAAGTAATTGCTTGAGTAAAGGAAATAACAAGGAACTAAACAACTTGCAGCTAAGTAATGAAATGATTCAAAAATCTAAACACTCACACATTCATGAACACAATGATGTATAGTGGTTTGGTCAAATGACCTACATCCACTCTTGAAGCCTTCACGATGAGGCTCCGCTCTTCCACTAGCAAATCCTTTGAAGGGGAAGGACCAAATACCCCTTTTACAACCCTTTAGAAGAGGTTCACACTCTTACAAGATTTCTCAAGAACAAGGAGGAGGTGAACACTTAGCAAGAGACAAGGTTTTTCAAGACTAATCAAAGACTTTAACTCAAGATTTTAACTCTCAAAGGATACCCTTTCAGCTGAGAAAGGGGGGGTATTTATAGATCTAAAGTGGATTCAAATTTGGGCTCCAAATTTAAAATCAAATTGGAGTTCTCGGTTCTGGCGGTGTCAGAGGCGGTGCCACCGCTTGTGTCTGTCTGCTGACTGACACACAGGGGTGGTACCACCGTCCCAGCCAGGCGGTGCTACCGCTTGTGTCTGTGTACAAGGGCGGTGCTACTGCCCCAGGCTGGGCAGTTCAACCGCCTGGCCCATTTAGCCAAGGCTGAATGAGCCTTGTTTAAGGCCCAACTCGGCCCAATAGAAGCCCGGTTGGCCCCCACTGAATTTAGGCAGGATTTTTTTCTAAATCCTTGCTCTACTCAAGTGCAAACTATGAACTTAAAAATACAACTCAAAGTGATTTGTCCCGACGCTCTTCAGGTCAACTTCCAGCGAGTTTTACGGTGAGATTCCAGCAGCCTTCCGATGCTTCCTTCGGATTGCTTCCAGCGGACTCCCAGCATACTCCCGGATTGTATGGCGAGCTCAGCGAGTCTTCAGCTAGCTTCCGAATCTTCCCGGTAAGTTCCGCGAACCTTCGATGATCTTTGCGATAAACTTTCGAAAACTTCGGCAAGTCCCTGATTCGATCTTGGATGGTTCCGGCAACACTTCCGACGATCTCTCGGACTTCCGATGAACTCTTGAACCCCCGACGGACTTGACCTCGGTAAATTGCTTTATGTTTTCTTCCCATCGTAGTTGTTCCTGCACACTTATCTCGATAAAGTAGATTAGAACAAATATTTCATCAATTGACTTCATCATCAAAATCCGAGATTCAACACCCCCAGGCATTGAGCCCATCCATGTATGTCCTAGAGCCCCTCAATGATCCCCTGACAAATCCAGCTACACACGAGCAACTGCAGGAGGAAGCCGAAGGACGTCTCGGGGGTCGGGGAGTGACTCCCAAACCCAGCGTCCTTAGTCTCTTCTTAACCGACATGCCACCTCCCGAGCATGACATTGTGTCCACCAATTCGGCCGACGACACATTCAGAGCCCAACTTAACTCGATGAACCGGCATTTAGATGAATTTCAGCAAGAGCTTTGCAAGACTAAGAGGGAGGTCGGGGACGACGCCTTAGGGGCATCCCCCTTCACCCCCGAGATATAGGACAAGCGAGTTCCCCTCAACTTTAGGCTCCCGGCCCTAGAAGCGTACGACGGCGGTTCCAACCCCACGAAGCATGTCGCTACCTTTTAGGCCCAGATGGCCCTCTATGGCACCTTTGACGCCTTGATATGTAGGGTGTTTCCCACTACCCTCAGGGGGCCTACTTGGATGTGGTTCAACCGGCTCCAGCCAGCCTCTATCTCCTCATTCGAACAACTCATGAGGGGATTCGAGCAGGGCTTCATGGCTAGCATATGGCCAAAACCCTCCATGGTCTCACTCCTTGCATTGGCCCAACGAGACGGCGAGACACTCTCGTAGTTCATCGTGCGCTTCGTTGCCGAGGCCAAGGGGATACCCAAGGCCCACCCGTCTCTGGTCATGCAGGCTTTCCTAATGGGACTATGCCCCTCTAGACTCTTTTGGTCTCTAGTCAAGAGACCACTTACGATAGTCCCCGAGATACTCCAGCACGCCAACCAGCACGTCATCGTCGAAGCCCTGGTGGTAGGAAAGCACGAGGATAGCAAGAGGCCTCGAACGGACCTCGCCTGAGTAGTAGCCCCGAGGTCGCTCCCCGAACCATCCCGAAGGAAGCCCGACCGACCCGAACCACTGCGCCCAAGGCTCCCCCTGAACGCTTCTCGAAATGAAATCTTCCTCCAAATCTGGGAGAAAGGCTCCAACGGGAGCCCAACCTAGTGAAAGCCACTAACAAAGATTGATCTAAGTATTGTAGGTTCTACCGGGATTATGGCCATGACACGGAAGACTGTCGCGACCTGTAGAACCAGATCGAGGAGCTAATCCGATGAGGGCACCTCGGGCGCTTCCTCAAAAAACTGAGAGAGTCACCACCCTAGCCAAAGGGTTCGGTCGAAAGATAAATCGACGTCATCATCGACGGATCGGCTTCCAATGGCAGCAGTTCCACCGCAAGGAAGGCATATGCACGGAGCACGGTGGAGAAGCGTTTGAGGCCTCGTTCTGGGGAAGAAATCACATTCGGCTCAGAAGGGGTGGAGTACTTGGACCATGATGATGCTCTGGTGGTCTCAGTCCATATAGCCAACGCCAGGGTAAAAAGGGTGATGGTCGACACTGGAACTTCCGCTGATATCTTATACCTAGACGCCTTCAGGAAGCTCAGACTCATGGACAGTGATCTCTCTCCGATGGCGATTGCACTTACCGGATTCACTGGAGAGTCAATCTCCCCGCTCGGGACGACCTCCCTCCCTGTCACCATAGGGGATGAACCGAGGACAAAAATGGTGATGGTCGCCTTTATGGTGGTCGACTTACCCTCGGCATACAACGTGATCCTCAAGTGCCCGACGCTCAACAAAATAAGGGCGGTCGTCTCCACCTCTCACCGAGCCATGAATTTCCCGACCTCATTTAGAGTCGGGATGGTGCGAAGTGACCCGAAGGAATCCAGGAAGTGCTATTTGACGGTCGTATCCATGCCAAAGAGGAAACGACTCGAGTCGGCCAACCTCAACCCTCAGGACGAACCGAAAGCTCCTGCACACCCACAACCGGTGGAGTAACTTGTCGAGGTCCTTTGAGGGACAACCAGCTAGACCGAGTCATCAGAGTCAGGACCACACTCCCAGAAGCCGACTAGGTCCAACTTATGGAGTTTTTGAAGTGCAACACCAACATCTTCGCCTGGTCTCCGAAGGACATTTCGGGAATCGATCCCGAGGTAGTGTAACACCACATGAATATCCATCCCGAGGCACGCCCGATCAAACAAAAGCCTCAGAGGTTTACCCTAGAGTGATAATGGTCAACTAGCTATAAGGTGGATCACTTGCTCGATGCCGGGTTTATAACCGAGGTGAAATATCCCCGGTGGCTATCTAATGTAGTCCTCGTCAAAAAACATAATGGAAGCTGGAGGATGTGCGTTGACTACACTGATCTCAATCGGGTGTGTCCCAAGGATTGTTACCCCCTCCCGAAGATAGACTAGCTAATCAATGCAACTACGGGCCACGAGCTTCTTACGTTCATGGACGCTTTCTTGGGCTACAACCAAATTTGCATGGCCCCGCAAGATCGAGAACACACCGCCTTCATCACCGACAAAGGGGACTACTGCTACAACATCATACCCTTCGGACTGAAGAACATAGGGGCCACCTACTAGAGGATGGTCAATGAAGTGTTCAAGTCCCAGCTCGGGAGAAACATGGAGGTATATGTTGATGACATGATTATGAAAAGTAGGTCGGCGATAACCCACTTAGCTGACCTAGCGGAGACCTTCCAAACCCTCAGACGATTCAATATGCGCCTCAACCCGGCTAAGTGCGCCTTCGGGGTTGGGTTGGGAAAGTTCCTCGACTTCGTCATCCACTAGAGGGGAATAGATGCCAACCTTGAGAAAATTCGAGCTATAATGGAGATGTAGTCTCCATGCTCGGTAAAAGAGGTGCAGCGCCTCACAAGGAAGCTAGCGGCACTTGGGAGGTTCGTGTCGTGCTCAGGGGACAAATGCCTCCCATTCTTCTGGGCCTTGCACCGAGCAGATAGCTTCAAATGGATCCCGGAATGTGAGGAAGCCTTCGGAATAATAAAGACCTATCTCGGACAGCTTCCTTGGCTCATCTCGCCCCACTCGGGCGAGACCTTGGGCCTCTACTTGGCAGCCTCGGAGCATGTAGTCAGCTCAGTGCTGACAAGGGAGGACCAAGCCACGTAGCAGGTCATCTACTACACCAGCCATATCCTCACTAGGCCCGAAGAGCGCTACCCGCCGATAGAGAAGTTGGCATTGGCGTTGATCGTGACGGTTCGAAAGCTGCGACTCTATTTCCAGGTCCACACGATAAAAGTAGTATCCGACCGGCCACTCTACCAAATCCTCTCTAAATTCGACGTCTCGGGTTGAATGCTCAAGTAGTCGGTGGAGCTCGGGGAGTTCGATATCCAATATGCACCCTGGACGACCATAAAGGCCCAAGTATTGGCTAATTTCATTTCTGAACTAACCCCCGAGAACGGTCCGACTACGCAGGAGTTAGATCTACTGGCTTGGGCCATGTACGTTGACGGGTCTGCAACATCAGGAGGAGCAGGAGCAGGAGCAGGGATTATCCTCAAGGCCCCGAATGGAGAAACCTATGAGCATGCGCTTCACTTGGAATTCAAGGCCACCAACAATGAAGCGGAATACGAGGCCCTACTGTCGGGGTTATGCCTCGCCCTCGAGATGCAGGTACAAAACCTGGAAGCCTTCACCGACTCCCAACTAGTGGTAGGCCACATCAACGGTGCTTACGAGGCCCGAGAGCCGACCATGGCCCGATACCTCACCGAGGTTCGGTGACTCTCAGCTCATTTCGATCATCTGGTGATCACAAGGATACCACATACTCAGAACATCCAAGCCGATGCGCTTGCCCGGCTGGCATCCAGCCAGCCACCCATAGAAACCCCAAAGAGACAGCCACAAATTAGATAGAAGAAATCCTCTGTTACAAAGAGAAGGGCGAGTTACCCGATGATCCCTGGGCCACCCATCGACTCAGGCGGGCCCAAGCTTGGTATGTCGTGATCACGGGCAAGCTATACCGAAGAGCCTTCTCCCAATCGTTACTCCGCTATCTATCCCCATCCGAAGTCGAGATAGTTCTCGTCGAAGTTCACGAAGGCATATGCGGGGAACATATTGGGTGCCGAGCTTTGGCCTTTAAGATACTCAGGCAAGGGTTCTATTGGTCAACACTACATCGAGACGCCTTATCCTATGTGCGATGGTGTCAACAGTGTCAGGCGCACGCTCAGGGTTAACACCATCTGGTGGTGCCCCTCGCTCCGATCGACATAGCTTGGCCCTTCGCGCAATAGGGTATGGACCTCCTCGGCCCATTTTCCCCTGCTTCAGGCTAGCGACGGTTCCTCATAGTCGGGGTCAACTACTTCACCAAGTGGGTCAAATCTGAACCACTGGCATCCATTACAATGAAGCAAGTCGAGGGTTTCATCTGGAAGAATATCGTCATGTGCTTCAGGATCCTGAGGGCAATCGTCACCGACAATGGGACCCAATTCAATAATGCAAGATTCAAGGCCTACTACCAATCGTATGGGATACAGCTAAAGTTCAATTCGATCGCCCACCCCAAGACCAAAGGCCTCGCCGAGGTCACGAACTGGGCAATCCTCGAAGGACTAAAGAAGAGAGTGGGCGAAGCGCCTAGAGCTTGGTTGAAGGAGCTCCCGAGCGTTTTGTGGGCATCCCGAACCACTCCAAAAATGGCCTCAGGAGAATCCTCATTCAACCTCGCATACGGAACCGAGGTTGTCCTTCCTCCTGAAATTGTATTTCCAACCTTACGGGTGGAGAGCTTTGGCGAGAGAACTTCAGAACTCGGGCTCCCGGCCGAACTCGACCTACTCGACGAATGAAGAGCCGAGGCCCACCTACATGCTTTGGTGTACAAGAAGGCGGTGGCCCGAATATACAATCGAAAAGTTCAACCACAAAGAATTCAGGTTGGGGACCTCGTCCTCCGAAAAATCGAGGTGAGTGATCCAACTCGAGCCAGAGGAAAACTGGCCCCAAATTAGGAAGGGCCTTACCGGGTTTATGACATAATCCAAGAAGACACTTATCGCCTCAAGACCATGGACAAAGCCCCTCTACCGAGGACTTGGAACATGTCAAACCTAAGAAAATTTTACCCTTAATTCTCGATAGAAACCTTGGATTCAAAAACTTCACGTTCATGTAAGTAAAGTTTTTACATTATGATCGGCTCGGGCCTTACAAATCTAATTTGGACCGACTGAAACCAAAAGGAAAAGATGCCCCAAACCATCCTAGCTCAGGGGAAGGTCCATCGGGCTATCATCAAAAGGCACCTCCTTGGGCATATCAACATTGCGATCCTCGGGAAGATCCACGAACGGATCGGCCTCCAGCTCTTGATTCGAGTACTTGGTGCGAAAGCGGGCGAGAGTTAGCTGGTAGTTGTACTCAAAAGTCGCCTGACCCGACCTCTGGAGGCCAAGCTCGAACTCAGGTGACTTCTTGTACTCCTTGATCGCCTCCTTCACCCGCTCCTCCACTCCCTAGCATTCCTTCTCCAGGGCCTCCTCAACCGCCTTGGCCACCGCCCACGCAGCCTCAGCGTTCCTTGCGAGCTCGAGCAGCTCGTCGTCCAACCTGCGAACCCACCCACGATTGTCTTTCAACTAGTGTTGGGAGTCCCCCAACTCTGCCTTCAGCCGTACGGCCTTCGCCTCGGCCATAACAGGCCGCTGCTCGACCGCCGCTACTGCCTCGGGACTAGCACCACCCCTCAGCTCCTCGACCTCCCGACATAGGTCGGAGTTTGCATCTATGAGGTGCTCAATCACCTGACCTACATCTTGCACCCGATCGATCAATGCCATTGTATAGTGATGGCTCTGCAAAAAATACAGGGTCAAAATCGGGCATCGCAACCTGATTCCCAAAGGTAAAACCAAGGATGTGATGCCTACCTAGACCAATGACTTTGTGGCGTGATCCACCAGCACTATGGAAGGCGAGCAGTATAGCTGCTTAGCTAGGGCTAGGTGAAGTACACCTCGGGTGAACTCCTGGGCCGCCGAACTATCGAACCAAATGCGAGTGTTAGCCTTTACAGATGGCAACCAGGCCCCGTAGGGCGCCCTTGGCTCCCCTTCCGATAGATCCGCAGCCTCTAGAACTCGAAAGGGCTCATCTCTACTGGAAGCTCGGACCCGACACAGGTCTTTCATCGACTTGGGGTGGTCCGCTCGCTTGATCGAGGCCTCATCCCTGGTCGGGCCGGCGCAACATTTCCCTTTCACATCCGAGCCCTCCCCATGTGAGTCGTTGCCCGACCCGATGGCTGCCCATATGGTCACCTCGCGAAGTGTCGCCCCCTCGGACGACTTCCGAATCACCCCTTTCGCTTTCTTCTTAGGGTGCTCTGCCTCAGCCTTGTCGGGACCTCGGCGCCCCGAAGTCCCCTTATGAGCTAAGAGTTCATCCCCGGTCTTCGGCATCTCCCAAGAAGGCAACGCCATGCTCGGGAGACGAGGCATCCCCCTCATCGACTGGAAGTTCACCATGTCTGTAGTGTAACAAATCGGTCAGTGAAGCAAAAGAGCGAAAGCTGACCGAGAGAGAAACGCTTAAAAACTACATGTATAACTATGCCCCTAGAGGCTAGGCTGAGACCTGCTTCGACCAGCCACACCTCGGATATTTTCCTAATAGCCCGAGAAGAAGAAAGGACCCCCTTCAGATGCTCCACACAATCGGCCTCCTCGTGGGAGAGAAACGGGGGCACATTGTTGATGGCTTGAGAAGTCCACCCCACGTGGAACCCTCATTCCCGAGAGTAGCTCACGAAGAAGTGACGAGTCTTCCACTCCTTATTATTTGAGGGGGCACCACACCATTGATCTTGAACCCGCCTTGGGCGATAAGGTAGTTGTAACATCCCTCGCATTCCTTGTTTCAAAATTTTCGTATAAGAGTTTAATAGCAAAGTTATTCTCCATTTTAAATTCTATAGATGAGCTCAAATGAAACTGAAAACCTATTTATAAGATGGGAGGATCTGTTTGTAAAATTCTGAGGACCTATTTGTAAAATTTGAGGACTTAATCGTAAAAATAAGTAATACAAGGACTAAACTGCAAAATGCACAAAATAACAAATCCCACCATTTAAGACTCTCTGCTTTCATTTCTAAGGATAGGAAGAGAGAAAGAAAAGAAGAAGAAAAGGAGAAGAAGAGAAGAGGAATTGGGGATTAAGGTTTTTTTTTTGGGCTCAAAACTTCTCATTGTGATCAAAATTGATCAAAGGAAAGTGTTCTAACCCTATCCTAAAGTAAGTTTGTTCCTTGTTCTCATCTTAATCCTAAAAATTTTAGAGGATTGAAGTTTCATAATGATATTTCTGCAAATTATGCATCAAACAGTGAATCTAGATTTCTTTTCCTGATTCTGTCCTTTCTGCCTTGTCATGTCTATAACTTTCTGTACTGAATTCGTATTTAAGCAAAATTAAACCCATCCGAAAATACACTTGTATATCTTTATTTTGAGACTAGGATGTATGAATTTAGAGTTCAATTACCTATCTAAACATTTATTTGAATTGACCCCATAGAATCTATAAAATAGAGATTCCAAGTTCTGATCTCTGGGTATTCTATTAATTGTAACTCACTGTGAACAAATCCAATTGTGATAAAATAACCTTATTGGAAAGTAGACTCATAAAGCTTTCCGTTCATATTTTATTTGAAATATTTGGGGTACAGATACCAACTGAAATATTTGTTTTAGTCGACCCTACAGATTTAGTAAAACATAGATGATGTTTTCTAACCTGTTGTCACTAAATGATTTGTAACTTCCTGTGGAGACCTCTAATTCATACTAAACTTTATTAATCCGAATCTAGATTATTATATCTTTCAAAAGACACTAATTTAGAGTAAATTGAAGCATATTTGGTTATTCAATCAACTCAGGAATTATAACTCTTAAATTCTGTCAGAACCCAATTTTTGTCAAGTTTGCCTATTCTTGTTTTGTCCTTTTTTGTTGGAAATGGAATTCAGCTAAAGTCCTTCTTTCAATTGAGCTTTATACTATTGTTCCAAATCCATGTATACTCATGCCATTATTTTCATTTCAAAATTTGAACGTATTGTGAAAGAATATATTTGCATCGTATTATTTTGTAAAGGCGCATGTACGTTTTATTGTTTCACATGTGCATCCGATATGTGTCAATGTTATTGTTTGTACTACCCTTTTGTACTCTGGTGTCTTGTGGGATAATATGAACCTTTGCCAGAAATGGTAAAGGGAGTTATGCTTAGAGCCCGCGACTGCTCTGCCGGCCCCATTGACTTCACTCAAACGTGGGTGGATGGAGCTCCCAAACGTGGGAGACTAATGTTTGGTGATCATCTCGAAATGGATGAATCACGTTATGTATGTGATCCCATAGCGCCCTCTATATTTTTTGATATGATATCAAAAGCTTTGCTTACGAGATTATATTTATGCTTTGGATAAAACTGGAATGCATGCTACATCAAAAATGACATACAAGCTTGTGTTGGTTATTCGGTTCACTTGTTATACTTTGAAGTGTATCGTATATCATTGTTATGCTCCCAAACACTCTTACATCTTTGATATGCACCTAAATGCTTCTTTTGCTAATGAAATGCTCCAATTTCCTTTCTCCTATTATTATGTATAATGCCGGTTTCAAATGAGATAACCCTTTGTGATTTTATATCATATGAGATGCTTTTCATTGAACCCTTGAAGCTATGCTTTTGTAATTTGATACCGAGCCTGCTTGAACTGCTCCTATCGCTATGGATATGTTAGTCACTTGCTGAGCTTTGTTATGCTTACCCCATTGTTATATAATATTTTCAGGTTAGCTTATCAGTCTCTGGGATGTGTAAATTGGGCTGAGGAAGGGAAAGCTAGAAGATTTTGGGTTGATCTTTAGTGGTTGATATGTTTTGTTGTATAAGTATATTTTGTATTTAATGAAATGTTGATGGTAAATCTGAACTTATATATTTGTTAAAGGTTGGAGGACCTCTCATGTTAGGATTTGAAATGTGAATTTTAAATGGTAGGATGATATAAACGTGTGGTAAATGTTAGTTTTGTAACTACATGGATTCCCTCATTTGTGAATTTTATGATGTGGATATTGTTTAGTTGAGTTGGCTTTGAATTTTATGAGTCTTGGAGTAATGTGGTATATGAATTATAAACTGCATAGGTTTTATGAATTATGGGTTTTGGATGTGATTTACGACTTGAATGATTGTTAGTGTCCTCAAATATAAGTTTGGATCCTGGGATTGTTTGTGGTTTAAATTCTAATATTATGAACTTTAAGACAGGATCACACCTTCTGAATGCGATAATTTCAGGGGGGCGTGACAGAGGTGGTATTAGAGCATGATTTGAGGATCACTAAGAATTTTGATATGCTAGATGTATAATAAAGTTCGAGGTTTAGTGATTTTTATTTGCAGATTGATTAAAAATTTCTCTTTTGCTGTTTTTAGGAAGCAAGAATGAAGAGGTCATCTGGTTCTCCTGTTGCATCTACTTCTGATCAATTGAGTGGAATTATGAAAACTCTAGAGGCTATGACACAAGTAATGCAACAACAAGTCCGATCGAAAAGAAATGATGGAGCAGGGACTTCAAATCAGATTGGGTTAGGAATTGAATAGTTTAAAAAGCTCAGTCCTCCCAGTTTTAGTGGTGAGCCTGATCTAATGGTAGCAAAATAATGGATGATGCGGATAGAGAAAATATTTGATGTTTTAAATTGCCTTGATGATCTGAAGGTTTCTCTTGCTACCTTTATGTTAGAGGGAGAGGCTGAACATTGGTGGAGAACAATAAGGAGGATTTATGAAATTAGACATGAGCTATTCACTTGGAAGACATTTACAGAAAAGTTCAACGATAAATATTTTCCAGATTGTATTAGAGAGTAGAAAGAATTGGAGTTCCTGAATCTCATCGAGGGAAATTTGACGGTAGCCAAATATGAGTCTAAATTCACCGAGCTCTCTAGATTTGCCACGCATATGATTGACGATGAATCTAGGAAAGCAAGAAGGTTTGAAAGGGGATTAAGGTCAGCCATAAGAAGTCGAATATCAGCTTTAAAACTTCAGGCATATTTTGAGGTGGTAGAAAGAGCTTTCATACTTGAAAAAGACTTGGAGGAGATCCAAGAAATCAGGGACAAGAATAGCAAGGATAAGTTTGTTGGTAGAAGTAAGAGATGAAATGAAGCACAAAGAAGTAGCAAAAGGGTAAAGGTACCTAGATTTGAGAAAGGAAATCTATCACAAAGAACTCTATCGTGTGCAAAATATGGACGTAATCATGAAACAAGTGAGTGTTTTCGGGTGACTGGAGCCTGTTTTACCTGTGGAAAGTTGGATCATAAAGTAAGAGACTGCCCACTAAACAAGAAGAAAGAGCCACAGCCCCCTAAGCCAATAGCCCATGCTAGAGTATATGCTATCACAGAACAAGATTCCAGAGCCTCTAAATCAGTGGTTGAAGGTATTCTATATGTTTCTAATAGAAATGCAAAAGTTTTGTTTGATCCTGGTTCCAACTTATCTTTTGTTTCACACTATTTTGTTGTCACTTGGGCATTCAGCCTAAACCACTAGATTATTTGCTACACGTAACTACTGCTATTGGGGTTTCCTTGATTACAAATTTGGTTTATCCATCCTGTTTGATTTCTATTGGAGAACATGAGCTCTTTGCTGATTTGATACTCCTAGAAATCCAAGGTTTTGATATTATACTAGGCATGGATTGGTTAACTTCCTATCATGCTAGTATTGATTGCTATTAAAAAATAATTACTTTCTTCATACCAAATCAGCCTATCTTCTACTTTGAGGGTATTAGGCATTATTTGCCTCCTTGCTTAATATCGGCACTTCAAACTCAACGCCTTATGCAGAAAGGATATTTTTGTTATGTTATATATGTAAAGGAGCATTCAGACAAGAAACTCACCTAAATGAAATTTCTGTGGTTAAAGAGTTCCCTGATATATTCCCGGAGGATTTGCTTGGACTACCACCAGACAGGGAAGGTGAATTTGTTATTGATTTAGTCCCCGGGACGACCCCAATATCTAAACGTCCCTACAGAATGGCACCACTCGAGCTCGAGGAATTGAAGAAGCAGATACAAGAGATATTAGATAAGGGTTTCATTCGACCCAATGTTTCACCGTGGGGTGCTCCAGTGCTATTAGTTAAGAAGAAGGATGGGACGTTGAGGCTTTGTATCAATTATAGACAGTTAAATCAGGTGACCATCAAAAATAAGTATCCCCTACCCAGGATTGATGATTTGTTTGATTAATTGCAGGGTGCACAAGTATTCTCCAAGATTGATCTAAGATCAGGTTACTATCAATTGAAGGTCAAGAAGGAGGATATTCCAAAAACAGCCTTTAGAACTCGATATGGTCACTATGAATTTTTAGTAATGTCTTTTGGCTTGACTAATGCCCCTACAGCTTTTATGAAACTGATGAACAGGATATTTCAGCTACTCTTAGATGACTGTGTAATTGTATTCATTGATGACATATTAGTGTATTCAAGGAGTAATTAGGAGCATGAAAAACACTTGAGAAATGTATTATCCATATTAAGAGAAAAGAAGCTGTATGCAAAGTTCAGCAAATGTGAATTTTGGTTGAAGGAAATTGCTTTCTTAGGCCACGTGATTTCAGGAAAGGGCATATCTATTGATCCAAAGAAAGTGGAAGCAGTAGTTAATTGGGAAGTACCAACAAATGTAACTGAAGTTAGAAGTTTCTTGGGCATGGCAGGTTATTACAAGAGATTTGTGGAGCGATTTTCTCAAATTGCTCATCCCCTCACCAAACTGACTCGGAAGAATATGAAATTTGAATGAGGTAATGATTGTGAGCAAAGTTTCCAAGAGCTAAAAAGAAGATTGACCAGTGCCCCTATTCTCACTATTCCAAGTGGTAATGAGGGATTTGTAGTTTATACCGATGCTTCAAAAAAGGGCCTTAGATGTGTTCTAATGCAGGAAGGGAAAGTAATTGCTTATGCTTCGAGACAGCTAAAGAGTTATGAAGTGAATTATCCAACTCATGATCTAGAATTAGCAGCAATCATCTTTGCTCTAAAAATTTGGAGACATTACTTGTATGGTTAGACATTTGAAATCCTTACTGATCACAAAAGTTTAAAGTATATTTTTACTCAAAAAGAGTTGAATATGAGGCAACGGAGATGGATAGAACTTCTAAAGGATTATGATTGTACCATCCATTATCACCCAGGTAAAGCCAATGTTGTAGCTGATGCACTTAGTAGAAAATCTACAAGCTTTATGGCTAGTCTGATTGTGAAACAATGGAGGTTCTTAGAAGAAAATTATGATTTGAATGTCATGAGAAAAGGGCAAAATTCAATGATGTTGATGGCCTCTATTCAAGTGCGGTCTGATCTTACACAACAAATTAAAGAAGGACAACTACAAGATCCACATTTAATATACTTTAGGAATGAAGTTGAAAAGGGATTGAAGCCAAAATTTCAAATTTTAGAGGATGGTCTCTTGAGATTTAGGGATAGAGTATGTGTTCCAAATGACCCAGATATCAAGAACCAAATCCTGATGGAGGGTCACAATTCAAAGTACACCATGCATCCTAGTAGGACTAAAATGTATAGAGATCTCCAAAGTCATTATTGGTGGGAAGGTATGAAGAAGGAGATTGCAATGTATGTTTCAAAGTGTTTAACTTACCAGCAAATCAAAGCAGAATATCAAAGACCTGGAGGTTTGTTGCAGCCTTTGGATATTCCTGAATGGAAATGAGAATGTGTTACCATGGACTTTGTTTCAGGACTACCTAGAACCTCTAGGAAGCATGATGCTGTTTGGGTCATTATTGACAGGTTAACCAAATCTGCACATTTCTTACCAATCAATATGACTTATTCACTTGATCGACTTGCCGATTTGTATATTGATGAAATAGTAAGACTTCATGGTGTTCCAAAAGAGATCATCTCTGACAGAGACTCCAGATTTCTTTCTAGATTATGGAGGAGATTACAAGAGTCTATGGGCACCAAAGTAAAGTTTAGCACTACCTATCACCCTCAGACCGATGGTCAATCTGAAAGAACAATTCAAATACTTGAGGATTTGCTTAGAGCCTATGTCATGGATTAGAGAGGTGAATGGGATAAAGATATTTCCCTTATTGAGTTCACTTACAATAATAGTTACCATTCAAGCATTCAGATGGCTCCTTATGAAGCTTTGTATGGGCAGAAGTGTAGAACGCCTATATGTTGGGAGGAAGTTGGCAATAAAAAGTTGTTAGCACCAGATAAAGTACAAGAGGCTACTGAAAAGATCCAAGTCATAAGAAAAAGGCTAAAGACTGCTCAGAGTCGCCAAAAGAGCTATGTAGACAACCGACGAAGAGATATTGAGTTTCAAGTAGGGGATTTTGTATCCTTGAAGGTCTCCCCTTCCAAAGGCGTAGCAAGATTTGGGAAGAAGGAAAAGTTAAGCCCAAGGTTTATTGGACCTTTTGAGATCCTTGAAAGAATTGGTTCTGTCGCTTACAGGATTGTCTTGCCACCATCCTTAGGTCAGATCCATGATATTTTTCATGTTTCAATGCTTAGAAAGTATGTGCATGATCCCTCTCATATCATAAATTATGAGCCGATTATGATTGATAAAGACTTATCCTATCTGGAGGAGCCCACTCAAATTATTGATAGGAAGGATAAAATCCTAAGGAATCGGGTCATCCTTCTCGTTAAAGTGAAATGGAGACATCATTCTGGAGAAGAAACAACTTGGGAGCTAGAGGAGGAAATGAAGAAAGTTTATCCTCATCTTGTCATTGATAGAGGTATGATAAATTTAGAGGACTAAATTTCTTTTAAAGGGGGGAGAGTGTAACATCCCTCGCATTCCTTGTTTCAAAATTTTCGTATAAGAGTTTAATAGCAAAGTTACTCTCCATTTTAAATTCTATAGATGAGCTCAAATGAAACTGAAAACCTATTTATAAGATGGGAGGATCTGTTTGTAAAATTCTGAGGACATATTTGTAAAATTTAAGGACCTAATCCTAAAAATAAGTAATACAAGGACTAAACTACAAAATACACAAAATAACAAATCCCACCATTTAAGACTCTATGCTTTCATTTCTAAGGAAACTGAGAAGGCAGCCTACGTGGAGAAGATAGAAAGACAGAGAGAGACGAAGAAGAAAAGGAGAAGAAGAGAAGAGGAATTGGGGATTAAGGTTTTTTTTTTGGCTCAAAACTTCTCATTGTGATCAAAATTGATCAAAGGCAAGTGTTCTAACCCTATCCTAAAGTAAGTTTGTTCATTGTTCTCATCTTAATCCTAAAAATTTTAGAGGATTGAAGTTTCATAATGATATTTCTGCAAATTATGCATCAAACAGTGAATCTGGATTTCTTTTCCAGATTCTGTCCTTTCTGCCTTGTCATGTCTATAACTTTCTGTACTAAATTCGTATTTAAGCAAAATTAAACCCATCCGAAAAACACTTGTATATATTTATTTTGAGACTAGGATGTATTAATTTAGAATTCAATTACCTATCTAAACATTTATTTGAATTGACCCTACAGAATCTGTAAAATAGAGATTCTAAGTTCTGACCTCTGGGTAATCTATTACTTGTAACTCACTGTGAACAAATCCAATTGTGATAAAATAACCTTATTAGAAAGTAGACTCATAAAGCTTTCCGTTCATATTTTATTTGAAATATTTGGGGTACAGATACCAACTGAAATATTTGTTTTAGTCAACCCTATAGATTCAGTAAAACATAGATGATGTTTTCTGACCTGTTGTCACTAAATGATTTGTAACTTCCAGTGGAAACCTCTAATTCATACTAAACTTTGTTAATCTGAATCTAGATTATTATATCTTTCAAAAGACACTAATTTAGAGTAAATTGAAGCATATTTGGTTACTCAATCAACTCAGGAATTATAACTCTTAAATTCTGTCAGAACCAAATTTTTGTCAAGTTTGCCTATTCTTGTTTTGTCCTTTTTGTTGGAAACAGAATTCAGCTAAAGTCCTTTCAATTGAGCTTTATACTATTGTTCCAAATCCATGTATACTCATGCCATTATTTTTATTTCAAAATTTGAATGCATCGTGAAAGAATATATTTGCATCGTATTATTTCGTAATGGCGCATGTACGTTTTATTGTTTCATATGTGCTTCCGATATGTGTCAATGTTATTGTTTGTACTACCCTTTTGTACTCTAGTGTCTTGTGGGATAATGTGAACCTTTGCCAGAAATGGTAAAGGGAGTTATGCTTAGAGCCCGCGATTGCTCTGCCGGCCTCATTGACTTCACTCAGACGTGGGTGGATGGAGCTCCCAGACGTGGGAGACTAATGTTTGGTGATCATCCCGAAATGGATGAATCACGTTATGTATGTGATCCCACAACGCCCTCTATATTTTTTGATATGATATCCAAAGCTTTGCTTATGAGATTATATTTATGCTTTGGATAAAAATGGAATGCATGCTACATCAAAAATGACATAAAAGCTTGTGATGGTTATTCGGTTCACTTGTTATACTTTGAAGTGTATCGTATGTCATTGTTATGCTCCCAAACACTCTTACGTCTTTGATATGCGCCTAAATGCTTCTTTTGCTAATGAAATGCTCCAATTTCCTTTCTCCTATTGTTATATATAATGGTTTCAAATGAGATAACCCTTTGTGATTTTATATTATATGAGATGTTTTTCATTGAACCCTTGAAGCTATGCTTTTGTAATTTGATACTGAGCCTGCTTGAACTGCTCCTATCGCTATGGATATGTTAGTCACTTGCTGAGCTTTGTTATGCTCGCCCCATTGTTATATAATATTTTTAGGTTAGCTTATCAGTCTTTGGGATGTGTAAATTGGGCTGAGGAAGGGAAAGCTAGAAGATTTTGGGTTGATCTTTAGTGGTTGATATGTTTTGTTGTATAAGTATATTTTATGTTTAGTGAAATGTCGATGGTAAATCTGAACTTATATGTTTTGTAAAGGTTGGAGGACCTCTCATGTTAGGATTTGAAATGTGTATTTTAAATGGTATGATGATATAAACGTGTGGTAAATGTTAGTTTTGTAACTACATGGATTCCCTCATTTGTAAATTTTATGATATGGATATTGTTTAGTTGAGTTGGCTTTGAATTTTATGAGTCCTGGAGTAATGTAGTATATGAATTATAAACTGCACAGGTTTTATGAATTATGGGTTTTGGATGTGATTTACGACTTGAATGATTGTTAGTGTCCTCAAATATAAGTTTGGATCCTGGGATTGTTTGTGGTTTGAATTCTAATATTATGAACTTTAAGACAGGATCACACCTTCTGAATGCGATAATTTCAGGGGGGTGTGATAGTAGTAGCCACCTCAGCCCTTGCACAGCCGAAAGCATGCTAAGAACAGTGTTCGAGTCGGCTCGATTCTCGCCCCGTGACACTCCCCCCCTAGGAAGATAATTAAATAGTGCCAAGAGTTGGGTGTCATCTGTGAGGGGGAGATCCCCCACCACTGAAGGCATTCCATGACCACAGGATGCAAGGGGAACCTCAGCCCCACCTCCAGGGCATCCATGGTCAACCCGAACCCACTTAGGAACGGGTCGTAAGGACATTGCCCCGGCATAGGGGCGTGGAGCTAGTACTCCTCCGGGATGCTATAGCGATCCCGAACCAATCCCAAAAGTTCCCCAATCACCACTGAGTCCACGTCGTGCCACGACCACATTGCCTGAAGGGCCACGAGGGCCTTCGAGTCCACTGGGGACGCCCCACCCGACGACGAGCTTAACACCACTACCTTGGAACTATTTGAGGTCGACTCGTTGACCTCGGGGACCAACCGACCTGACAATAATGAGGAAGAATTCATCCCGACCTTGAGTTAATATTAGTCATATATGCCCTGCAAGCTAATCACATGAGTGATGGCACTTGTGACTTGATATGCATTTTATCTCTTTGCTTATTATTAGGCATTTTATCACTTTATCTTGCGTGTTACATATACTGTGATGTCCTTAGATCTGTGCAATAGGAATCGGATTATGATGAGATCACGATAATGAGACCGATTCACCTTTACACATAGACCCTAAATTATCCTGGTCATAGGTTACTCGAGAAGGACATCGAGATAACCGGATAGATTGGTGTGCTGTATACCCATTCATATGATGGAGGTAGTTGGTCCCATAGCTACTCATGTGGGGACATTAAGGGTACAGTGCAGGTGCTCATTAGAGAATGAGTTCACTGATTGATCTACCTACGGAATGTTGGATGATTATTGATACCTCACATCAGATAGCGATTCCATGGTCCTAGTAGTGTATCTGGTCCTTATACTTGAGACACCAAGGATGTCCTATATGAGTACTCCACTCTTTGATACCGGACTTATAGGTTTAGAAAGTTTCAGATCTAGTACAACCGGTCATTGAGAGTGGTAGCCAACCTTATGAGGGCTATTGAGTGTCAATAGAGGATCATCTGCTCTCGGTATCATGAGAGGAATATCCCATGTGTTCTTGCTCGAACAAATCCTTGGCCAAGGTTATTTGGATTGAGAGAGAAAAGTTCTCCGGGAGAATCCGATAAGAGCAAGGCTCGAGGAGAGACCATATGGGCCTGACAGCACCATGCCCGGTATAGGGTCTCTGGGATATTGGATGGATGAGGGACTATAGATACATGGTAACTGAGGATAGATAGGTCCAAAGGATTGGATTCCCTCCCCTATATCGTTTGGGGGCCACGGCGTAGTGGCCTGGTACGTTCGCAATCAATGAGTTGAGTGAATTATTATAGAGATAATAATTTACTAAGTCAGAAAGAGTTCTGACAAGTATGACTCATGGCCAGCTCGATATTGGGCCTAGAGGGTCACACACATATGGTAGGTGTTGCGACGAGTAGAGGTTTGATATGAGATATCCGCTGAATCCCCTATCTTATTGGATATCCATTAAGCCCCTGAATTATTGGATCCTGAGATGAGATCCAATAATTGCTAATAAGAGATTATTTGGTAGAGACCTACTAATCCAAGAGGCTTGGGTAATTGGATGGAGATCCAATACCTAATAGGGTAAAAGATTTATTAGGGTTTTCAAGGGGCCTCTATAAATAGGAGGGAACTAAAGCTCTATAGGCTAAGAGTTCTCTTGGTAGCCACCTCCTATTCTCTTCTCATTAGAGAAGTGCATCATCGCAGTCCCTGCCATGTGGATACCGCTAGAGAGGAGGACACTTGACCTCCTTCATCCTCTCCTATAGATCTGTAAGGATTCAAGGATATACAATCTCCCTAGGTACTTTCTTTTACACGTGTAGTTTTTCGCAGATTTGTTTGACGCACCAATCTTCGCATGACGACGAAAACTTTCTACGAAAAATCTGGGGTTTTTTGTTTTCTGTTCTTTCGCTACGCATGAGATGTCGCTCCCCTGACGGATTTTCCAACAGTGGTATCAGAGCTAGGTTGTTCGTGCGAAGATCGGATCTTAAACTGCGTGTGTTGTATTTTGGATCTGCTTTTGACGCCAAAATCGTTGACGCAAAAGGGCCAAGAAGGGTAGCAACTGTTGCTGCCCTTGCTGCGCTTGTGCAACGGCCACAAGGCTGCTTGCAGCCTTGCTACCTGCATAGGCAACAGCCGTCGACCGGCGGGCTACTGGCTACAAGTAGGTTGCCTTTGTCGGCGGCCTGCGGCCTACCCACAAGGGCGCCAGCGAGTTGCCTGCAGGGCTGCGCCTGCGGGCGATGCGCCCATGAGGCAGTGGCGCCGTCGCCGCCCTCCCCGTGCGTAGGGGCCACCGCCGGCAGGGTGGCGACGGCCGCAGGTTTTAGGATAAAAGACGATTTTGCCCCTTGGAATTTCAAAAATTTCAATTTCTGTCCCTTTTAACAGAATTATCAAAATACCCCTCAGAATTTTAGAAATTTCAGATTCTGTCCCTTTTGACAGAATTACCAAAATATCCTTTTGGATGAATTACCAAAATACCCTTGGGAATTTAAAAAATTCCCTTTATGTCCCTGATTTCAGAAAAATAAATTTGTTAATTAAATAGTTTAATTAACTATTATTTTATTTATTTATTAGTCCTAGAAAATAACATATACATGTGATGCATAATGTGGACAGATGATCATGGACTTGTGATGTGATGTGTACATGTGATTATTATTATTGGGGCCTACGAGCCTCTATTCTTTTCTCATTTATTGTCGGGCCTGCGTGCCTGTAATTATATTGTAATTACATGAGGAGGTGCAATGGTAGAGTGACTCACGAGGCCGAGACGGACGATCCGACGCATGAAGATGCGTTGAGATGCCGACGGATTTTGATGATGAAACTAATTGATTGTGTTTTGTTGTTTAACTACGTTTTGAGTTACGCAGGTCTACTATTGATCAGGATTAGATAGTTGACGCTAGAGGAATTGACGTTGCGCCGGAGGTGATCACGTCAGGATATTGGATGTCGAGCCGGAGGTTCTGTCGACTATCGGCAGGAGGCTTCGTACGTCGGGCATCGGGCCAAGAGGTGCGGAGTTGCACCATGGATATCGAGGTTGCGGAGGTCAACCATCGATTGGGCAACAAGCCGCTAGAGAGGGCGATGTGCCGAAGGATCGGACGAAGCGTCGACCAATGATGTGCCGGGCAACTGAATGTCAATTCGCGTTGTAATAACTGTCTAGATCGAAGTAGAGTTTTTGGTGTTTGTTTGTGCAGGAGTGACTACGATAGGAATGAAGACGTAAAGCGAAACAAAGGGCCGAAGACAAGTGTGATGAATCGTTGGGAGTTCGAGTGTTCAACGGAAGTCCGAAGATTCGTTGGGAGCGTTGCCAGAACCGGCCGAGAACGAGTAGGGAGCTTGCCGAAGGGTTTTCGGAAGTTCGTCGGGAGGTTCGTCGGAAGTTCGCGGAGCTTGCCAAGAAAGATCGGAGCTTGCTAAAGAAGCTCGGGGGAACTCGCCAAGATTATCGTGAAGTCCGAAAGCTTGCCGTGAGTCCGCGGAATGGTTTCCGAAGGTTTGTCGGAAGACCGTCGGAAGTTGACCGGAAGCTCACCGGAAGAAGTTGTCATGTGGACTTTGTAATAGCTTAGGAAACGTCTTTAAAATTCGTAGTTAGCACGTATTTTGGGTTAGGATTAGATAACCCAAAGTGGGGCCCATTGGGCCTTGATTAGGATGAGTTTGGGCCAAAATTTTGGCCCAAACCGAACCAGCTACGTGCATGCATGCATGCTACGTGCATGCTCAGTAGCCTGCCATCAGAGCTATTTGCCATTCAGATGAAACTCTTTGTAGCATCTTGTAGCACCGCCTTTGCCTAGGCGGTAGTACCGCCCCGACTATCTGTAGCTAAGCGGTAGTACCGCTGGTGAGGCGGTAGTACCGCTGGTGCGTGGAAAGCCAGGCGGTAGCACCGCTTTGGTCGGGCGATAGAACCGCTTTGGTGTGTCGATCTGCCAAGACCGACAAAGACTGTGAAACTCAAAAGATTCAAATTTTTGGCTCCATGTTTAGGCTCCAAATTTGAATCACTTTGAGGCTTATAAATACCCCTTCCTTTCAAATTTGAAAAACTCAACCCTTAGAGAGTTAGATTTTGAAAATAAGTCTTAGGAAAGTCTTGTTCTTCATTTGCTTAAGTGTTCACCTCATTCTTCTTGTGAAATCTTGTAAGAGTGTGAACCACTTGTAAAGGGTTGTAAGAGGGGTATTTGATCCTTCCACTTCAAAGGATTTGATAGTGGAAGAAGGAGCCTCATCGGAGAAGGCTTGGAAGTGGATGTAGGTCACTTTGACCGAACCACTATACATCGCTGCGTCTTGATTGTGTGAGTGTTTAAATTTCTGTTTTACTTTGCTACAAGCCTTTACTTTACTTGCTCCACTTCCTTTTTATCTTTATACGCATGCTTTAAAGTTAGAACGCAAAATCGGTTTCAAATGAACGTTGCTTTCATCATACGAAAGTTTCGAAGCTTGTTTTAAATCGCTAAAAATCCATCGTTTTATCCATTGCACTAATTCACCCCCTCTTAGTGCCGCTCAATCCCTAACATGAAGATGCGTTGAGATGCTGACGGATCTGACGAAGCAAGATGGACGATCACTGGGCATAGAGATATTAGGGATCGAGCGGCACTAAGAGGGGGGGAGGGTGAATTAGTGCAGCGGATAAAACGATAGATTTTCAGCGATTTAAAACAAGCTTTGGAAACTTCGTACGAATGAATGCAACGTTTCGTTTGAACTCGGAAAGATTACGTTTTAACTTTAAAGCATACGTAATAAGATGAAGATAAAGTTGAGTAAATAAGGCAGCAAGTAAAAAGGGTTTGCAGCAAAGTAAATAGCAAGAACGTAAATACAAACCAGATTTTTATAGTGGTTCGGTCATCCGACCTATGTTCACTCCCGATTCCCCTTGCTTGAGGCCACCGGCTATCCACTAGCTATCCTCCTTCTAATGGGCGAGGATGAACTCTCTCACAGCACCTCTCCTTTTGACGGGCTTAGGAGATAACCCTTACAAAGCACTCTTACCCCTCTCTTGGACTAGAACACTCTTAAGACTTAGGGAAGATTTGACAAACTTTCAAGAGAGTTTCCCCCTTCCTTTTTTTCAGTTCTAGACACCTTTCATCCAAGAATATGAGGGGTATTTATAGGCCTCAAAGTGATTCAAATTTGGAGCCCAAACTTGGAGCCAAAAATTTGAATCTTTTGAGTTTTTCGATGCTGTCAATCTTGGCAGACACCCAGGCGGTACTACCGCTGACCCAGCGATGCTACCGCTTTCACGAAGAGTCGGGGTGGTGCTACCGCCCGGCCAGTAGATGCTACCGCTGCTATAGTAGGGGCGCTACAAGAGTGGCAGGCGCTCAAGATGGCGGCCTTCATAAGAGCGAGGCGGTGCTACCGCCTCAGCCAAAGACAAGTTATCTTGGCGGTGCACCGCCAAAGATGCATGTACATAGCATACATGCACGAGCAAAGACGCATGTTGCTTTGGTTGGTTTGGGCCAAAATTTTGGCCCAAACTCATCCTAATCAAGGCCCAATGGGCCCCCACTTTGGGTTATCTAATCCTAATCCAAAATACGTGCTAACTACGAATTTTAAAGACGTTTCCTAAGCTATTACAAAGTCCACATGACAACTTCTTCCGGCGAGCTTCCGGTCAACTTCCGACGGTCTTCCGACGAACCTTCGGAAACCATTCCGCAGACTCACAGTAAGCTCTCGGACTTCACGATGATCTTGGCGAGTTCCTCCGAGCTTCTTTGGCAAGCTCCGATCTTTCTTGGCAAGCTCCGCGAACTTCCGACGAACCTCCCGGCGAACTTCTGAAAACCCTTCGACAAGCTCCCTACTCATTCTCGGCCAGTTTCGGCAACGCTCCCAACGAATCTTCGGACTTCCGTTGAATACTCGAACTCCCAACGATTCATCACACTTGTCTTCGGCCCTTTGTTTCGCTTTACGTCTTCATCCCTATCGTAGTCACTCCTGCACAAACAAACACCAAAAACTCTACTTCGATCTAGACAGTTATTACAACGTGAATTGACATTCAGTTGCCTGGCACATCATTGGTCGGCGCTTCGTCCGATCCTTCGGCACATCGCCCTCTCTAGCGGCTTGTTGCCCAATCGACGGTTGACCTCCGCAACCTCGATATCCATGGCGCAACTCCGCACTTCTTGGCTCGATGCCCGACGTATGAAGTCACCTGCCGATAGTCGACCGAACCTCCAGCTTGACATCCAATATCCTGGCGTGATCACCTCCGGTGCAACGTCAATTCTTCCAGCGTCAACTGTCTAATCCTGATCGATAGTAGACCTGCATAACTCAACACGCAATTAGACCACAAATCATACTCAATTAGTTTCATCATCAAAATCTGAGATTCAACAATCTCCCCCTTTTTGATGATGACAACTAATTGATGACTAACGGAGTTAACCATAACTCCTCGGAGTTTAACACAAGCTCCCCCTATCAATATGCAATTGATAGAACCCTTGGATTATCCCAAATCCAAGTAACATGTATCATTCATGTAGTGAAATAAGAATAAACCATCATGCAAATATAAAATATTCAATCAATGCATGAAGTCATCAATCTACTTCTCTCCCTATGTCATCAACAAAAAGGAGAAGTAACATTATAGCTAATTTTCAGGGATATGCAAATATTACAAACATACTAGCTATTAATCACATCATACAACATTTAGGTATCGCATGTTTATCATGATAAGCAAGATAGTACTTGTCGTGATGATAGCAAGTTTTTCTATGTTCCTTTGAGAAGTACAAGCAAATTGTACATTTTCTTGACTTCTTTTGCGATATGCATGCAATTTTATAATTTCTTTCCTCTCTTTTGAGAAGAGCAAGCTTGCAAGTTTTGCTTTCTTTGCATGCTAGGACTTTTGCATTCATTTGTAAAAGCCTTCTCCCCCTTTATCAATATCAAAAAGAAAAGGAGGATTAATACTACAAATAATCTTGCATGAGATTCAACAATAATTTGTAACAAAGATGCAAGCAATTTTGTTGAAAAAAAAAGTGAAGTTGAGCAAGATTTTTGCCTCTCTTGAGATAGCAACTTTTTGCTTCTCAATGTTTAAGCTAGCAAATTTTTCTTTTTTGATATACAAGTTAACAATTTTTCTCCCCCTTTATCAATATAAAAAAGAAGGGAGGAACCAATGAGAAAATTGCATCAATCAATATATCAATCATCACATGATGCATACGAGATGATATTGAGACATGAGAAATCATGTCATGAAGGATATCAATATGTAAATTCAACAAAAATCAAAACCAAAAGATATCATCCATGATTCATAATTTTCTTTTTAGCAAGATCAAAATTCATATTTATCAATTTTTTAATTCAAGATAAATATCATACAACCAAGAATCATGATATATAAAAGCATATCAATCTCATAGATCAAGTCATGATTCATAATTTATCATAAAGAAAATTAATTTTCAATCATTGTACAAGGCACAGAGATCATATCACTTCTAGGATCATGAAATATATGACATCAAGGCTCATGATCCATTTGAAAAGATATAGCATAAAGCGTAACTTGATTCATGTATAAGATTTTTCATCAAGATCACATTTCATAAGAATCAAGATATCAAGATCACAAATTCATAAAAATTCAAGTATTAAATTCCGAGAGATCAAAAGACAAGTTACATTTCATTTAAAGAATTTTCTTTTGATAAGACGGAAGGAGCATGGTAAAAGATCTTGATTTATAAAGAGTTTCAAGTCATAGTTGTTAAGTTCATGATTTCAATAAAATTTCTTTATTGCAAAATGAAATCTTTTTAAAACTTGATTCAAGCATTAAATATGTCTTAACAAGTCATAATTCCAAAAGATTCAAGAATCGTTAAAAGAAAAATCATTCAAGCTCAATTTATCAACTCAAGACTCATAATCAAATTATTATTTTTGAGATTCATAACATGAATAAAGTCATTATCGGATCATCAAAATCTCATTCGTAGTTCTAATGATTTACAAAATATCATAAACAAATTTATCACTTTTTTTTCGAAAACTTTAGAGATGGAAAGATTTCAAGAATCATGCATTAATATTTCATATGAGCATGCCTTTGTCTTTTTTTATATCGAATAAAAAATAAGCATAAATATTCAAGACATAAAGGCTAAATCTCATAACACAAATTATCAAGCATATTCATTTGGAAGGTTCTCCCTTTTAGTAAGTAAAAAGGAATTATAGGAGAACAAAATGAATTAAGCGAGATAGGGCATGATTCATATTTAAAATGTATCTTATGTCATAAATACAAATAAAGCATTTTAAATCTAAAATCATCCTCAAAAATCATATTCAATAAATTCATACATGATAAGCATAGATTTATTGAAGAATCGAAAAGATAGAGGATTGTATTTCGTTCATTTAAATTTCTATTCATATGATTTGCTTCTTATAAGCATGCCTTTGCCTTAAAACAAAATGTCAACATTCAAGATGGAAAGATAAATTTCATCATAATGATCATTAAGTCAAATCACATTAAGTATATGGTATTTTCTAAAGGATTTGATTCAAAAAGATTCACATGGATTCATCAAAATCGAAAGCTAAACTTTATCATAAAAATTGTCAAGGCAAAAATACAACATTTTATTCCAAGACATGAGATTCAATTTATCATGATAATATGTTTCATGAATCAAAAGATAAGTATCAAATTTTAAAATCGAAACATGAGTTTGTCATCAAGATATGATATCACAAGGTCATTAAGCATGATAACAAACTTCTAATATTTTTATTTCAATGATAATTTCATAATGTAGGTTCAAATATTTATACGAAAGCTATCATTGTATAAATTCAAAATACAAGTTTGTTATTAAACCCATTAAGATCAAATGCATCAAAATCTTTCATTCGAAAATTTTAATAAGAGCAACATAAATTGATTACATGTGAGCATGTATCAAAATTTTTATGAAAACATGTATCAAAATAAAACACAAGCTTAGTCATAAAATCGTCAAGACCAAATACATAAAAATGATAGCACACTTTCAATTTTTATGTTAAAAGGCCATGTTCAAATTTTTGCCAAAATCATGCATCTATTTATAAATTTGAAAAATATGTTTCATCATCACAATATGACACTTTATTACTTCAAAAGCTCATGCATGATACAAAATCATCAAGCATCATGTTTAGAAACGAAAAGCAATATAAATCATCAAGATACACATGCATAGATCAATCCTAAGCATTATCACAAATCTTGCATCATTCATATTTTTACTTTTCAAAAATACTATAAAGAAAAGCATAGTATAATTTGAAATTTTTATTTCTAAAAACACAAGAAAAGCATAAAAAAAATTCCTACTAACTAAGTTAAGCATTCATGGAAATCATCAAGTAATTTCAAAATAATTCAAAGAAGTTAAGTTACTTACCTCATTGTCGAAGCCCATTAAAGCGTAGTTTGCTTCTTCTTTCCTTGATTCTTCTTTGCAAGCCTTCTTCTTCTTCTTTGGCCTCTTTCTCCATTCAAGTTCATTTGTGTTTTTTAATTTTTGTTTAATGAACTTGTTAACATTCATTGTTTTGTGTTCAATGTCTTCATTGTCCTCATCACTTGAGTCATTACTCAAGTGGCATTTCATAGTTCGAAGTTCAAAAACCTTCTTGTTCTTTAGAAGGTGGTTCATGTGTTCATCATGTTCATCATATTCATCATGTTCCATTTCATAGGTCTTTAAAGACCCAATGAGTTCATCAATAGAATAATTATTTAGATCCTTTGATTCTTGAATCGCCATTATTTTAGGATCCTACCATTTTGAAAGGGATCTTAAGATCTTGTTAGTGAGTTCAAAATCCGAAAAACTTTTACCAAGACTTTTCAAGCTATTGACGACATCCGTGAAGCGGGTGTACATGTCGTCGATAGATTCGCTTGGTGTCATTTGGAAGAGCTCAAAATCATGCAACAAGAGGTTTATTTTCGAGTCTTTAACTCTACTAGTTCCCTCATGCGTGATTTCAAGAGTTTGCTAAATGTCAAAAGCTGTTTCGCACATAGAAATCCGATTGAACTCATTCTTGTTCAAAGCGCAAAATAAGGCATTCATAGCCTTTGCGTTTAAAGAAAACGACCTTTTCTCCAAAACCGACCATTCGTTCGTCGGTTTAGAGGAAGGTTGAAAACCATTTTCGATGATGTTCTACAAATCCAAATCCATTGAAAGTATGAAAACTCTCATTCGAGTTTTCCAATAAGTGTAGTCCGATCCGTTAAAGAACGGTGGACGAAAAACCGAAAAGCCCTCTTGAAAACCATTTAGAGCCATTTCTCACGGGTGTAAATCCAAAAGAGAAAGAACATGGCTCTGATACTAATTGTTAGGGATCGAGCGGCACTAAGAGGGGGGGTGAATTAGTGCAGCGGATAAAACGATAGATTTTCAGCGATTTAAAACAAGCTTTGGAAACTTCGTACGAATGAATGCAACATTTCGTTTGAACCCGGAAAGATTACATTTTAACTTTAAAGCATACGTAATAAGATGAAGATGAAGTTGAGTAAATAAGGCAGTAAGTGAAAAGGGTTTGCAGTAAAGTAAATAGCAAGAACGTAAATGCAAACCAGATTTTTATAGTGGTTTGGTCATCCGACCTATGTCCACTCCCGATTCCCCTTGCTTGAGGCCACCGGCTTTCCACTAGCTATCCTCCTTCTAATGGGCGAGGATGAACTCCCTTACAGCACCTCTCCTTTTGACGGGGTTAGGAGATAACCCTTACAAAGCACTCTTACCCCTCTCTTGGACTAGAATACTCTTAAGACTTAGGGAAGATTTGACACACTTTCAAGAGAGTTTCCCCCTTCCTTTTTTTCAGTTCTAGACACCTTTCATCCAAGAATATAAGGGGTATTTATAGGCCTCAAAGTGATTCAAATTTGGAGCCCAAACTTGGAGCCAAAAATTTGAATCTTTTGAGTTTTTCGGTGCTGTTAGTCCTAGCAGACACCCAAGCGGTGCTACCGCCCCAGCCAGGCAGTGCTACCGCCTGCTATAGTAGCCGGGGCGGTGCTACCGCTTCTGAGAGCAGCGCTATAGTAGCAGGCGCACTAAGAGCTTCAGGCGGTGCTACGCCCCGAGCAAGTTGCTGGGTGGTGCCACCGCCTAGCATGCATGTACGTAGCATGCATGCACGTAGCAGCACGCATGCTGCTAGTTCGGTTTGGGCCAAAATTTTGACCCAAACTCATCCTAATCAAGGCCCAATGGGCCCCCACTTTGGGTTATCTAATCCTAACCTAAAATACGTGCTAACTACGAATTTTAAAGATGTTTCCTAAGCTATTACAAAGTCCACATGACAACTTCTTCCGGCAAGCTTCCAGTCAACTTCCGACGGTCTTTCGACGAACCTTCAGAAACCATTCCGCGGACTCACAGCAAGCTCTCGGACTTCACGATGATCTTGGCGAGTTCCCCCGAGCTTCTTTGGCAAGCTCCGATCTTTCTTGGCAAGCTCCGTGAACTTCCGACGAACCTCCCGGCGAACTTCCGAAAACCCTTCGGCAAGCTCCCTACTCATTCTCGGCCGGTTCCGGCAATGTTCCCAACGAATCTTCGGACTTCCGTTGAACACTCGAACTCCCAACGATTCATCACACTTATCTTCGACCCTTTGTTTCGGTTTACGTATTCATCCCTATCGTAGTCACTCCTGCACAAACAAACACCAAAAACTCTACTTCGATCTAGATAGTTATTATAACGTGAATTGACATTCAGTTGCCTGGCACATCATTGGTCGATGCTTCGTCCGATCCTTCGGCACATCGCCCTCTCTAGCGGCTTGTTGCCCAATCGACGGTTGACCTCCGCAACCTCGATATCCATGGCGCAACTCCGCACTTCTTGGCCCGATGCCCGACATATGAAGCCTCCTGCCGATAGTCGACCGAACCTCTGGCTCGACATCCAATATCCTGACATGATCACCTCCGGTGCAACGTCAATTCCTCTAGCGTCAACTGTCTAATCCTGATCGATAGTAGACCTGCGTAACTCAACACGCAATTAGACCACAAATCATACTCAATTAATTTCATCATCAAAATCTGAGATTCAACAAGAGATGCGTTAAAGTACACATAGATCTTGATGTGAGTGATTGGGCCCACTGGCTCGGGCCTGATCACATTAGGATGTGGTCCATGATTATCTGGTGTGATTGCTCATGTGATGTGTGATTAGATATACACCTACTAGATATGTATATATATATATATATATTTGCATGCGATGTAGATATATATATTGCTCATGCGATGTAGATATATATATTAAATATATAACATATATATATTATATATGCTAGGAGACTAAATAAAAAATTCTCTCCATTAATAATATTAAGTCGGTAAACGTGAGGCAATTAGATTGACCCACGTGGTCTTCCATCGTTATAGGTAGGAATTGATTCCCGGTATAGGTTGAGTTGGTCGAGTCCCTCGAGACTTACCTATATCGTGTCTCGCTATTTTATCTACGACATAGAGATGTCACCGGTTACCTGAGGACATGGTATGCTTGGTCGAGTCTCTCGAGAGTATATCACTAAATTAGACTCATCTTATAACGATGGTATTGACTTAACCGAACATCATGGTTGGTCAAGTCCCTCGAGGCCATGGTGGTTCGGAGGCCGAACAGGATGGGAATCATAAGGAGTTGTGATTGGCAAGAGTTTCCTACCTTTACGGGCTTAACGTGATTGGTCGAGTCTCTCGAGATTACGTTAAAACGTCGATTGGATCTTGATCCCCACTAAAGATCCACCAGGGGTCTCCGATTCACATACCAGAGGGTGTTGTGTGTCTCACAAAAAATTAGTGGGAATACATTAAGATAGAAGTCCTTATCTTAATTATTTAAATTTCTACAAAGTCTACATGTTATTTATTTCTGCTACATCTTTTATTCCAGAAAAATATCGCTTTCAAATCCTTTACGTGGCATACTTGATGCCAACCGCCTCACTAGTCCAAATTATATGGATTGGCTTCACAATTTGAGAATCATTCTCACGGCAGAGAAAATCACGTATGTCCTTGATATAGTGATCCCTACGCCCGACGAAGGGGCAAGTGAGGATGAGATCGCTCGTTATGTGAAGTACTTAGATGATTCCACTCTTGCTCAATGTTATATGTTGGCCTCTATGACTACTGAGTTACAGAGACAGCATGAAAATATGGATGCTAATTCTATAATCCTACATCTCCGCAAACTATTTGAGGAACAGGGAAGAACTCAACGATATGAGATATCAAAGAGTCTTTTCCGTACTAGGATGACTGAGGGGACATCGGTTCAGAACCATGTCCTTAAGATGATTGAGTGGATCGAGAAACTCACAGGTCTAGGAATGGTCCTAGAGGATAACCTATGTGTGGATATTGTGCTTCAGTCCCTACCAGATTCCGTTTCAGAGTTCATAATGAATTTTAATATGAACAAACTTAAGGTGACCCTCCCAGAGCTCCTCAATATGTTGAGAGAAGCAGAGAGCACCATCAAAAAAGAGAAGCTGGTTCTCTATGCTGGTGAGACCAGAAAGAAAAGGAAGGCTGAGAATTCCCGTAAGAAGGACAAGGGGAAGGACAAAATGGGTAAGGCAAAGATTGCCAAGAAAAACCTAATAAAGGACAAAGGCTAGTGCTTCCACTACGGCAAAGATGGGCACTAGAAGAGGAACTGCAAAGAGTACCTTGCAGAGAGGGCGAAACAGAAGCTTGCAGAAGCTTCAGGTACATTCATGATCAATCTCCATTTGTAAGAATCTTTTGATAACATATGTGTATTTCATACCGAGAGTGCTTATTATATCTGTAATTCGTTGTAGGTTCTGGCAAGACCTAGGAGATTGAACAGAGGTGAGATAGACCTTAAGATGGGCAATGGAGCAAAGGTTGCTGTAGTGGCTATTGGCAAGGTCACCTTACATCTGCCTGGTGGAGCTATTATTGCATTAGATGTATGCTATTATGTTCCTTCTATTATCAAAAACATTATTTCTTTTTCATGTTTGACAGTTATTGGATATAAATTAGTTTTTGAGAATAATAGTTGTTCAATAATATTAGATGATCAGATCATCACGAGAGGAACATTGTATAATAGTTTATTTATGCTAGATACAGCTCCATTTACAATGAGTGTAAGTGAGTCTAAGAGGAAACGAGAAGAGGTGAACAATATATTTCTTTGGCATTGTAGGCTAGGTCATATTCACGAGGGAAGAATTCAAAAGTTGCTAAAAGATGGAAATCTAGATCCATTTGACTATGAGTCATATGCGACATGTGAACCTTGCCTTCGGGGAAAGATGACCAACTTTCTATTTAGTGGAACTGGAGAGAGAGCCACTGAGTTACTAGAACTCATACATAGTGATGTATGCGGTCCCATGTCGACTCATGCCATAGGTGGTTACTCCTACTTCATTACTTTCACTGATGATTTCTCAAGATACGGATATGTGTACTTGATAAAGTACAAGTTTGAAGCTTTTGAAAAATTCAGGGAATATAAAAATGAAGTAGAGAACCAAACAGGAAAGAGTATTAAAACCCTTCGATCAGATCAAGGAGGTGAGTACTTGAGTACAGAGTTTACCCAATTCCTCAAAGACTATGGGATCTTATCCCAATGGACATCTCCTTATACATCACAGCTTAATGGTGTATCAGAAATGAGGAATCACACACTATTAGACATGGTGCGTTCCATGATGTGTTTCGCCGACCTACCTATCTCATTCTGGGGATATGCCCTAGAGACCGCAGCTTACCTTATGAACAGAATTCCAACCAAGTCAGTGATGTCTACTCCATATGAGATATGGAATGGGAAGATGCCTGATCTTAAGAACGTTAAGATTTGGGGCTACCCTGCCCACGTTAAGAGACACAATCTTGATAAGTTAGAATCCAGAACGGAATGGTGCAAGTTCGTGGGATACCCCAAGGAAACTTGTGAATATTATTTCTATCACCCTGAGGACCAAAAGGTCTTTGTAACCAAGAGAGCAGTGTTCCTTGAGAAGGAACACATTCTTCGTGGTGACAATGGGAGCATGATAGAGTTGAGCGAGGTTGGAGAACCTAACTCAAGCACCATTCCAGAATCTGTTCAAATACCTAACACATAAGTTCTAACTTTACATAGGTCCGATAGAGTATTCCATCCTTCTGAGAGATATGTGGGACATATTAGAAGAGAGGATGTTGAGGATATTGATCCTCAGACCTACGAGGAGGCTATTATGAGCATAGACTCCGGGAAATGACAAGAAGCCATAGATTCAGAAATGGATTCCATGTACTCCAACAAGGTTTGGAACCTAGTTAATGTACCCGAGGGTATTGTACTAATTGGCTATAATTGGATCTTCAAAAAGAAGATTGGAGTAGATGAAAAGGTAGAGACCTATAAAGTAAGGCTAGTGGCTAAGGGGTATCGTCAAAGGTAAGGTGCTGACTATGATGAAACTTTCTCACCTGTAGCCATGCTAAAAATCTATTCAAATTCTATTCACTATTGCAGCACACTATGATTATGAGATCTGGCAAATGGAGGTCAAAATTGCATTCCTCAATGGTAACCTCGAGGAGGAGGTGTATATGATACAGTCTGAGGGATTCGTATCTAGGGATAACCCAGATAAGGTGTGCAGGTTGCTTAGGTCCATTTATAGATTGAAGCAAGCTTCCCGAAGTTGGAACATAAGATTTGATGAGGCGATCAGATCTTATAACTTCGTTAAGAATGAAGATGAGCCTTGTATATAGAAAAGTAAGTGGGAGCACTATCATCTTTTTGATATTATATGTGGATGACATCCTGATCATTAGGAATGATGTAGGAATGCTCTCCATAGTAAAGACTTGGTTATCTAGGTACTTCTCCATAAAGGACTTAAGTGAAGCATCCTACATATTGGGGATACGAATCTATAGAGATAGATCCAAGAGGATGCTTGGCTTGTCCCAGTCCAAGTACATAGACACCATTATCAAAAGGTTTGGCATAGAAAATTCCAAGAGAGGTCTCATACCAATGAGATATGGAATATCACTTTCTAGGAATATGTCCCCAAAGACTCCTAAAGAAAGGGCACACATGGATATGATACCATATGCATCAGCGATAGGATCTATCATGTATGCTATGCTATGTACCAGGCCTAATATAGCACATGCTCTGAGTGTCACGAGCAGATATCAGGCAGATCCAGGCTTGGAGCACTGGAAAGCAGTAAAAAGTATCCTTAAATACTTGAGAAGGACTAAGGATCTTTTACTAGTATATGGAGGTAGTAGCCTTAGGGTTGAGGGCTACACGAACTCGAGCTTCCAGTCCGATATCGATGATAGCAAGTCTAATTCAGGGTATGTGTTCACCCTGAATGGAGGAGCAATATGCTGGAAGAGTTCCAAGCAAGATACTACTGCTGACTTGACCACAGAGGCGGAATATATTGCTGCGGCAGAGGCAGTAAAGGAGGGAGTCTGGATAAAGAAGTTCATCACAGATCTAGGAGTCATCCCGAGCAACGAGGAGCTGATTCCTTTATATTATGACAAATACGGGACGATTACTCAAATAAGGGAACCCGGGTCTCATCAGAAGTCTTCTAAGGAGGTTCCAACTTATTAGAGATATCATGGCCCGAAGAGATGTAGTAGTGGAAAGAGTTCCATCCGAAGATAACATTGCAGATCCACTGACAAAGCCATTGACTCAGATTGTCGTTGAGCATCACAGAGATCTGATGGGATCAGATATGTTGGTGATTAGCTTTAGGTCAAGTGGGAGATTGCTAGTCATATGTGCCCTGCAAGCTAATCACATGAATGATGACACTTGTGACTTGATATGCACTTTATCTCTTTGCTTATTATTAGGCGTTTTATCACTTTATCTTGCGTGTTGCATATACTGTGATATCCTTGGATCTGTGCAATGGGAATCGGATCGGGATGAGATCACGATAATAAGATCGATTTACCTTTAAACACAGACCCTAAATTATCTGGGTCATAGGTTACTCGAGAAGGGCATCGAGATAACTAGATAGACTGGTGTGTTGTATACCCTGTTAGGGATCGAGTGGCACTAAGAGGGGGGGGGGGTGAATTAGTGTAGCGGTAAAGAATGATAGATTTTTCAGCGATTAACACAAGTTCGAAAACTTCGTACGAATGAATGCAGCATTTCGTTTGAACCCAGAAAGATTGCATTTTAACTTTAAAGCATATGTAAGAAGATGAAGATGAAGTTGGGTAAATAAGGCAGCATATGAAAATGGTTTGCAGCAAAGTAAGTTGCGAGAAAGTAAATGCAAACCGATTTATAGTGGTTCGGTCATCCGACCTACATCCACTTCCGAAGCCTTCTCCGATGAGGCTCCCAACTTCCACTAGCAAATCCTTTTGTAGGGGAAGGACCAAATACCCCTCTTACAACCCTTTTACAAGAGGTTCACACTCTTACAAGTTTTCACAAAGAGAAGGAAATGAGGTGAACACTTAAGCAAATGAAGAACAAGACTTTCCCAAGACTTATTTTCAAAATCGAACTCTCCAAGGGTCCACTCTCAACTGAGAAAAGGGGGGTATTTATAGATCCAAAATGGATTCAAATTTGGGCTCCAAATTTGAAATCAAATTGGAGTTCTCGGTGCTGGGGCGATGCTAATGCCTGTCAGAGGCGGTGCTACGCCTATCGGCCTGGGCAGATCGACACAAAGCAGGGGTGGTACTACCGCCCGGCCAGTGGTGCTACCGCCGACTGGCTGGCTCTTGGCGGTGCTACCATCCAGCACACAAGTTGCTGGGCGGTGCTATCGCCCAAAGACGCGATATTATTGGCCGGGCGGTGCCGCCTTGGCCACACATGCATCTTCTTTGGCGGTGCTACCGCCAAAGACACACATCTTCTGGTTTGGGCCGAAAACTCGGCCCAAACCAGTCCCAAACAAGGCCCAATGGGCCCATACTTGGGTTAAAGGATTAACACCTAATCCTAATCCAAATTAATGTGCTGACTACGAAATTAAAGATATTCCTAAGCTATTACAAAGTCCGCAAGTCAAGTCTTTTCCAGTGAGCTTCCGGCGAACTTCCGGCGATCTTCCGACGATCCCTCGGAAACCATCCCGCGGACTCCCGGCAAGCTCTCGGACTCCACGATGATTTTGGTGAGTTCCCCCGAGCTTCTTTAGCAAGCTCCGATCTTTCTTGGCAAGCTCCGCGAACTTCTGACGAACTTTCGAAAACCCTTCAGCAAGCTCCCTACTCGTTCTCGGCCGATTCCGGCAACACTCCCAATGAATCTTCGAACTTCCATCGAACACTCGAACTCCCAATGATCCATCGCACTTGACTTTGGCCCTTTGTTTCGCTTTACGTCTTCATCCTTATCGTAGTTACTCCTGCACAAACAAACACCAAACACCCTACTTTGATCTAGACAGTTACTACAACACGAATTGACATTCAGTTGCCCGGCACGTCATTGGTCGGCACTTCGTTCGATCCTTCGGCACATCGCCCTCTCTTGCGGCTTGTTGCCCAATCGACGGTTGACCTCCGTAAACCCGATATCCATGGCATAACTCCGTACTTCTTGGCCCGATGCCCGACGTCCAAAGCCTCCTATCGATAGTCGACTGAACCTCTGGCTCGACATCCAATATCCTGACGTGATCACCTCCAGCGCAACGTCAATTCCTCCAGCGTCAACTATCTAATCCTGATCGACAGTAGATCTGCGTAACTCAACACGCAATTAAACAACAAAACACACTCAATTAGTTTCATCATCAAAATCCGAGATTCAACAATCTCCCCCTTTTTAATGATGACAACTAATTGATGACTGACGAAGTTAACCATAACTCCTCGGAGTTTAACACAAACTCCCCCTATCAATATGCCATTGATAGAACTCTTGGATTATCCCAAATCCAAGTAACATGTATCATTCATGTAGTGAGAAATATAAATCCATCATGCAAATATATAAAATATTCAAGCATCATTATATTGCATGAAGTCATCAATCTACTTCTCCCCGTATGTCATCAACAAAAAGGAGAAGTAGCATCATAGCTAGTTTAAAAGATATGCAAATTTCTTACAACACACTAGCTATTTATCACATCATATAATATTTTTGCAATACAACATCAAATAATACCATTCAATCATAGCAAGTTTCAAGGATAGGCAATGATGGTAATTTTCACTTGCTTCTTAAGATATGCAAGTTTGCACCTTGTTTCTCACGATAGCAATATTTGCATCCTTTGATATAACAATTCTTAGCTTCTCATGAAGTTGCAAAATAGGAATCAAGATGGCAAATTTTTGTAATGTTTGAGCTAAAAACTTTCTCCCCCTTTGTTAGCATAAAAAAAAAGGGAGGATCAAATACTTCAAATAATCTTGCATGAGATTCAACAATAATTTGTATAAAAAATATAAGCAGTTTTGAAGAAGTAAAATTGAGCAAGATTTTTGCCTCTCTTGAGATAGCAACTTTTTGCTTCTCAATGTTCAAGCTAGCAAGATTTTCTCTTTTGATACACAAGCTAGCAATTTTCTTCCTCTTGAATGAGCTAGCAAATTAATCATGCAAGCTAGCAATAAATCTTCTCCTCCTTTGATTTTGTCAAAAAGAAGGGAAGAATACAATTCTTTTCCCTTTACATGAATGCTTCCATCATGACAAAATAACAAATTTTCATCATGAATTTTTAACATATCAAGTCATGAATTCAATGGAGTCATAAACAAATCATGGTATGAGGAAAATTTATGACAAGCAAGAAAGCAATAATGATAAGCTAGCATACTTTGTAATACGCAAACTAGCTCCCTTTCAATTTTTCTCTTTTGCACCTAAGTTTCCCTTTTGCAAGTCATCAACTTTTTGTTTGCAATGAGCTAGTAATTTTTATAAAATTTATAACATTGTAAACATGCAAGCTCATGAGTTAAAAATAATGCAACTTTACAATTTCTTTCTTCTCATTTTGAGAAGTGCAAGTTTTGCCTTTTGCAAGTTCTAGCTAGCTATGTTTGTCATTTTCACTTGTGATACATAAGCTAGCAAGCTAACTCCCCCTTTGTCACCATCGAAAAGAAGAGATGAATAATATTTCAATGCAATAATTTTGCATCAATCAATATTTCAATTTTTTCCATGATGCATACAAAACATAGATGCAAAGAATTCATGAAAGAAATATCAGTAAGGATCAACACCAAAAGACATCATTCATGATTCATCATAAAGCAAATTTCATTTATATCAAATATTCAATTTTCCACACAAGGCAAAGAAATCTTATCATTTCTATATCATGAAATATATGACATCAAGGCTCATGATTCATTTAAAAAGATATAGCACAAAGAGTAACTTGATTCATGCATAAAAAATTCCAAGTATCAAATATTAAGATATCAAGAGTTTGATTGTGATAAAGCTCATTCAAGTTCGAATCATCAAAATCATTAACATAGTTAATGAGATTCACAAAAAAAACATAAACTTGAATTGTTCTCCTCTTTGGTAAATGATAAAAAGAAGCAATCATTTTTTAGATTTAAAATGCTAGCGATTTGCATTAATCATGACAAGTGATACATCAAAAGTCTACATCATTATTTCAATCAACAAGTCATGAAGCATACAAAGTAGTATTGAAACATGAGAGAAAAGTTTAAATTATCAAATCATAATCAATTCATCGAAATCACTTCTATAATTTATGAGATTCTTAAGATATCATAAAATCATTAATCTCGATAAGATAGTAAATATAATTTCTTTATGTTTTATCATATAAGTATGTCTTTTGCCTTTATATGCCAAATCAAAATATTCAAAACCGGAAGACAAACTTCATTATAAACATTGTCAAAACAACATATTGTTTCAAGACATGAGATTTAATTTATCATGATAATGTGTTTCATTTTGTTTCAAACAAGTGTGCTCATGTTTCAAAAGATGAGTATCAAATTTAAGACAAAAACATGAGTTTGTCATCAAGATATGATATCACAAAGTCATTAAGCATGATAACAAACTTTTAGTATTTTTATTTCAATGATGATTTCATAATGTATGTTCAAACATTTATATGGAACCCATCATTGTAGAAATTCAAAACATAAGTTTGTCATTAAATCCATCAAGATCATATGCATCAAACATCATGATAGTACATTTTCTCATCTTTATGAGTTTCAATTTAAGTGATTTGATCTTTCACAAGAATATTCAAATTTTTCATATGAAAATGTCATGCATCATATTCAAAAATGAAAATATCATCAAAATCATTTTAATTCTTTCTTACATTAGTTATAACAAGATGATCGATGCTCAAATTTTTTGGTAAAATCATGCATCATTTTATAAATTTGAAAAATAATTTTTGTCATGAAAATCATCAAGTCCAAATGTAATACAAGGCAACATTAAAATCACATTTCTTTTATTTAGAAAATTTATGGGTTAGGTCTTTATAATTGATTTCATGAAGACATGTATCATCTAAAAATTTCATCATAAAAAGGGTCAAGACCCATTAATCCAAGATAGAAGTTTTTTAAATCAACATCACTTCAACAACTCATGCATGATATAAAATCATCAAGCATCATGTTTAGAGACAATGTAAACTATCAAGATACTCATGCATGGGTTGATTCTATTATGTGTCTAAACATTATCACAAATCATACAATCATCATTCATATTTTTACTTTTCAAAAATACTATAAAGAAAAGCATAGTATAATTTTTAAAATATTTTTTTAATTTCTAAAAATATTAAAAAAAGCATGAAAAAAAATTCCTACTAACTAAGTTAAGCATTCATGGAAAGTATCATGTAATTTCAAAATAAGATAGAAGCAACTTGGGTGAGTTTCTTACCTGATTGTCGAAAACCGTCAAAGCCCATTTTGCCTCTTCTCTACTTGATTCTTCTTTGTAAGCCTTCTTCTTCTTCTTTAGCCTCTTCCTCCGTTCAAGTTCATTGTCTATTTTAGATTTTTGTTTAATAAACTTATTAAGATTCATTAAAAGTTCAATGTCCTCATTGTCGTCATCACTTGAGTCATCACTCAAGTGGCATTCATTTATCCGATGTTCCAAATCCTTCTTGTTCTTTAGAAGGTGGTTCATATGTTCATCATGTTCCAAATGTTCGAAGAAACTCATTTCATATGTCATTAGTGAACCGATTAGTTCTTCCAATGAAAAATCATTTAAATTTTTAGTCTCTTGTATTGCGGTTACTTTTGGATCCCAACTCTTTGGGAGGGATCTTAAAATCTTGTTAGTGAGTTCAAAGTTCGAAAAACATTTACCAAGACTTTTCAAACTATTAACGACATCCGTGAAATGGGTGTACATATCGCCGATAGTTTCGCTTGGTGTCATTCAGAATAGGTCAAAATCATACAATGAGAGGTTTACTTTCGAGTCTTTAACTCTACTAGTTCCCTCGTACGTGATTTCAAGTGTTCGCCAAATATCGAAAGCCATTTCGCACATTGAAATTTGATTGAACTCGTTCTTGTCTAAAGCACAAAATAAGGCATTCATAGCCTTTGCGTTTAAAGAAAAAGACCTTTTCTCCAAATCCGACCATTCATTCGTCGGTTTAGAGGAAGGTTGAAAGCCATTTTCGATGATGTTCCACAAATCCAAATTCATTGAAAGCATGAAAACTCTCATTCGAGTTTTCCAATATGTGTAGTCCGAACCGTTAAAGAACGGTGGACGAAAAACCGAAAAGCCCTCTTGAAAACCATTTAGAGCCATTTCTCACGGGTGTAAATCCGAAAGAGAAAGAACGTGGCTATGATACCAATTGTTAGGGATTGAGTGGCACAAAGAGGGGGGGTGAATTAGTGCAGCGGTAAAGAACGATATATTTTTCAGCGATTAACACAAGTTTGGATACTTCGTATGAATAAATGTAGCGTTTCGTTTGAACCCGAAAAGATTACGTTTTAACTTTAAAGCATACGTAAGAAGATGAAGATGAAGTTGGGTAAATAAGGCAGCATATGAAACTGGTTTGCAGCAAAGTAAGTTGCGAGAAAGTAAATGCAAACCGATTTATAGTGGTTCGGTCATCCGACCTACATCCACTTCCGAAGCCTTCTCCGATGAGGCTCCCAACTTCCACTAGCAAATCCTTTTGTAGGGGAAGGACCAAATACCCCTCTTACAACCCTTTTACAAGAGATTCACACTATTACAAGTTTTCATAAAGAGAAGGAAATGAGGTGAACACATAAGCAAATGAAGAACAAGACTTTCCCAAAACTTATTTTCAAAATCTAACTCTCCAAGGGTCCACTCTCAACTGAGAAAAGGGGGGTATTTATAGATCCAAAATGGATTCAAATTTAGGCTCCAAATTTGAAATTAAATTGGAGTTCTTGGTGCTGGGGCAGTGTTACCGCCTGTCAAAGGTGGTGCTACCGCCTGTCAGTCTGGCAGACTAACACAGCAGGGGTGGTACTATCGCCCCAGCCAGGCGGTGCTACCGCCCCAACTAAGCGGTGCTACTGCCTGGCCTGCTGGCTGTTGGGTGGTGCTACCGCCCAGCACATAATTTGCTGGGCAGTGCCATCGCTCAGCACACATGCTGTTGGGCGGTGCTACCGCCCAGCACACACCAACTTCCTGGTTTGGGCCGAAAACTCGGCCCAAACCGGTCCCAAACAAGGCCCAATGGGCCCATACTTGGGTTAAAGGATTAACACCTAATCCTAATCCAAATTAATGTACTAGCTATGAAATTAAAGACATTCCTAAGCTATTACAAAGTCTGCAAGTCAAGTCTTCTTCCGGTGAGCTTCCGACGAACTTCCGACGGTCTTCTGACGATCCCTCGGAAACCATCCTGCAGACTCCCAGCAAGCTCTCGGACTCCACGATGATTTTGGCAAGTTCCCCCGAGCTTCTTTGGCAAGCTCCGATATTTCTTGGCAAGCTCCGCGAACTTCCGATGAACTTCTGAAAACCTTTCGGCAAGCTCCCTACTAATTCTCGGTACGTTCCGGCAGCACTCCCAACGAATCTTCGGACTTCCATCGAACACTCGAACTCCCAATGATCCATCGCACTTGACTTCGGTCCTTTGTTTTGCTTTACGTCTTCATCCTTATCATAGTTACTCCTGCACAAACAAACACCAAACACCCTACTTCGATCTAGATAATTACTAGAACACGAATTGACATTCAGTTGCCTGGCACGTCATTGGTCGGTGCTTCGTCCGATCCTTCGGCAATCGCCCTCTCTGGCGGCTTGTTGCCCAATCGACGATTGACCTTTGTAACCCCGATATCCATGGCGCAACTCCGCACTTCTTGGCCCGATGCCCGACGTCCGAAGCCTCCTGCCGATAGTCGACTGAACCTCCGGCTCGACATCTAATATCCTGACGTGATCACCTCTAGCGCAACGTCAATTCCTCCAGCGTCAACTATCTAATCCTGATCGATAGTAGACCTGCGTAACTCAACACGTAGTTAAACAACAAAACACACTCAATTAGTTTCATCATCAAAATCCGAGATTTAACATACCCGTTCATATGATGGAGGTAGCTGGTCTCATAGCTACTCGTGTGGGGACACTAAGGGTACAGTGTAGGTGCTCATTGGAGAATGAGTTCACTGATTGATCCGCCTATGGAATGCTGGATGGTTATTGATACCTCACGTCAAACAACGATTTCGTAGTCCCAGTAGTATATCTGGTCCTTAAACTTAAGACACCAAGGATGTCCTGTATGATTACTCCACTCTTTGATACCAGACTTATAGGTTTAGAAAGTTTCAAATCTAGTACAGTCAGACATAGGGAGTGGTAGCCAACCTTACGAGGGCTATTGAGTGTCAATAGAGGATCATTCACTCTCGATATCATAAGAGGAATATCCCATATGTTCTTGCTCGAACAAATCCTTGGCCAAGGTTATTCGGATTGAGAGAGAAAGAGTTCTCTAAGAGAATCCGACAAGAGCAAGACTCGAGGAGAGACCGTATGGGCCTGATAGCACTATGTCCAGTATAGGGTCTCTGGGATATTGGATGGATGAGGGACTATAGATACATAGTAACTAAGGATAGATAGGTCCAAAGGATTAGATTCCCCTGTCTTTTCTGGGGGCCGCGGCGTAGTGACCTAGTACGTCCGCAATCAATGAGTTGGGTGAATTATTATAGAGATAATAATTCACTAAGTCAGAAGAAGTTTTGATAAGTATAACTCACGACCACTCGATATTGGGCCTAGAGGGTCACACACATATGGTAGGTGCTGCGACAAGTAGAGGTTCGGATATGAGATATCCGTTGAACCCCCTATCTTATTGGATATCCATTAAACCCCTGAATTATTGGATCCTGAGATGAGATCCAATAATTGCTAATGAGAGATTATTGGGTAGAGACCCACTAATCCAAGAGACTTGGGTAATTGGATGGAGATCCAATACCCAATAGGGTAAAAGATCCAATAGGATAAAAGATCCATTAGGGTAAAAGATCCATTAGGGTAAAAGATCCATTAGGGGGCCTCTATAAATAGGAGGGAACCAAAGCTCTATAGGCTGAGAGTTCTCTTGGTATCACCTCCTATTCTCTTCTCATCAGAGAAGTGCATCATCGTAATCCCTGTCGTGTGGATACCGCTAGAGAGGAGGACACTTGACCTCCTTCATCCTCTCCTACAGATCTGCAGGGATTCAGGGATATACGATCTCGCTAGGTACTTTCTTTTACATGTGCAGTTTTTCGTAGATTTGTTTGACGCACCGATCTTTGTACGATGACGAAAACTTTCTATGAGAAATCTGAGGTCTTTTATTTTTTATTCTTCCGCTATGCATGAGTTATCGCTCTCCTGACGGATTTCCCAACAGTTAGGTACCGAAGGGGGGAGAGAGTCTGAGGTGACACGTGAGAGGCTCAACAACAAATAAAAGACGTGGAGACCTTCCGCTCACAGGGACGAACTTATAAGGAAAAAGCCCCGTCACCACCTAGGTGACGTTTGGGCTTCCCGAGGTAAGAATTAATGGCAACCCTTGCCAAGGATATTACGTCGTCCAGTCACCCTGGCAGGAATCAACAGTGATAACCGTCAAGGGTCACCTCGATGAACGCATCGCCTCAGTAGAGATTCCAGCCTGATGCTTCGTAATCATGATCCCCCATCAAGCACACAGGCCGCTAGTCTCCCGCCAATAAGGTGGTAGACACCCCCAAGCGGAAGCATGTGACATCTACCCTCCGGCCCGCATGTGGTACCGGAAAGTCCCGCATGTGCCACTGGTAAGTCCCATCGTGTGCCATTGGTAAGTCCCATCAAGGTCCATATCGCAGAGGCAAGGAACATCTTATGCCCGAGTTCACCGGCTGCACTCACCCTTCCATTTGTGCCCGAGTTCACCAGCTCGGGCACCAGTCCTTCTATGCTCGAGTTCACCAGCTCAAGCACCAGTCCATCCGTGCCCGAGTTCACCAGCTCAGGCACCAATCCATCCATGCCCAAGTTCACCAGCTCAGGCACCAGTCCATCCATGCCCAAGTTCACTAGCTCAGGCACCATCTGTGCCCAAGTTCACCTGCTTGGGCACCAAAGACATCTATGCCCAGTGTTCACCTGGCACCCATTCGTGCCCGAGTTCACTAGCTCGGGCACCAGTCCTTCTATGCCCGAGTTCACCAGCTCGGGCACTAGTCCATCTGTGCCTGAGTTCACCAGCTCGGGCACCAGCCCATCTATGCCCGAGTTCACCAGCTCAGGAACTAATCCATCTATGCCTGGGTTCACCAGCTCGGGCACCAGCCCATCCGTGCTGAGTTCACCAGCTCGGGCACTAGTCTTTCGGTGCCCGAGTTCACCTGCTTGGGCACCAGTCCGTTTGTGCCCGAGTTCACCAGCTCGGGCACTAGTCCTTCTATGCCCAAGTTCACAAGCTCAGGCACCAGTCCGTCTGTGCCAGAGTTCACCAGCTCGGGCACCAGTCCTTCTGTGCCCGAGTTCACCAGCTTGAGTACCAGTCCTTCTGCACCCGAGTTCACCAGGCCGGGCACCAGTCCACCTGTGCTCGAGTTCACCAGCTCAGGCACCAGTCATGCACACCCAAGGTCACCGACTCGGTCACCAATCTATTCGTGCCCAAATGCACTAGATTGAGCGCCCGTCCAATCGACAAAGTGAACCCCCGATGCATCATCCTAGCCCGACGCCACCAACACAGGAGCAGTAGTGCCACAAGGCAACTTGCCAACCTCGCATAGTAAATGACACGATCGAAGGAGCAAGCTGAACATGCCCCGAGCCCCTCCATAAGGACCTTGGAGCATGCCTTGTTTTGGGGGGGGGGGGTACAAGTGATAGGGGATATCCTAGCATCATCCACAGCATCCTCCACGGTACCATCCACGTCGCACCATCAGCAAACACATTAGCATAAAGATGCCCCACGCACGTCACCACGTCCGGCCCGCCATCTTGGGTCGGATGTGACGGTGCCCTCACGTCGCCATATTGCTCGAACTCGGACTCAAACTCGAACAGAGCACCCGCTCCCGAAATCCCGGGACGACGATGCATGGAGCAGCCGTTCTCGAAATCCCGGGATGATGACGCAAGGAGCAGGCCATCCTCGAGATCCCGAAACAGTGCCGTCCTGCACAACGCTGCCCTATATGACTCCACTGTCATCCGGACTAAGGTACGCCTCCGGACATGCCTATATAATCCCTCACCTAGTTTCAGGGAGGGGGGAGGGAGACAAAGAAAGGAAAGAGAAGGGAACACGGACTGACATCAGTATTGGAGGAGCTAAGTCGGAAAAAACCCGACTCAGGCCTTCTTGCAGGAATCGGACCCGCGACGCACCAATAGTTCGTCTCAGTTACGAACTTCAACCGGACACCCTAAGATTTCGATGACTGAACCAAGACCAAAGGTGGCCGCATTCCATTCCACAACACTCTGCAAGCTATTATAGTGACATTTACCTAGACTTATCATGTTTTTGACGTCGTAACATTTTGATGGGAATCAACTGACACAATTAACCGATTCTAGAATATAATATACTTTGATGTCCATGGGGATGATTGTAACGTGCATACATTTAAGCTCTTCCAGCGCAGTTCTTTATTCGATTGTTTAATAAACATTGTACATTTTCGATGCCTATCTCATCCCAAATAAATAAAAAGAATTCCCTCGTCTTCAGCTTTTACTGTATCGAAACTAGGTCAAGAAGTTGCAGAAGTATTAATTAATGTAGATGCATGAAAGGCGTCTAAGCCAACGATTCAAGGGACCGTAAAATTCATTCGGTTGTCAAAATTGCTAAGGTGGACGCGCATGAACAACGTGTTGGCAGCATCTTCCTCCGAGTGAACTGGTTCATCTACTAGCAGGTCAAACGGAAACGGTAAAAAATGAACATCACGTTTAACAATCAAACAAAAAGGACATCGCGAAGCTGAAAAAACAGTTGTTTTAGCACGAAATAAGCTTGTTTGTGGCAATTACCACTTAGAAATGTGTAGGTTACACTATGTAAATTTAGAAATAACACATAAAAAAGTTATCTGGTTGATCTGACGCTAATCGGTGTAAAGTTAAAGAAGTACACAAAAGATAGTCAAACTCACATGAGAGAGAAATAATTGACTACTTTATTCACGGAAATAATTGGCAAGGATAAAAATAATTGACTACTTTATTAAAGGAATATATGACCCACCAAATAGGTAGGCTAAGCATTATCGATCACTCAGTGCAGGTGTCTCGTCTTGATCAGATCTGACGGATTGGCTTTATGACGTTCACCTTCTGTTGCAACCCTCGAAAAATATTTTATTTATAATAAGAATAATTGAAAAAATAAATATATATTAAGCCCTCCTTATTTTTTTTGACTATTTCAGGTTTATAGCTGAGATTGAGTTTTTATCTTATAAATATGTTAGCTAATTTAGTCGATAAAAATTTTGATGATTTATTGTATAATCTTGAGTCTAATTTTTAGTAAAGCTAATCTAATTATTAGGGTGAGAGTCAGGTGATGCATGTCCGAGCTGCCAAGGAATTTCGCTCGGCCATGCATGCATAGCTCAGAATCCTTAACCCTTTTAAAGGCAAACCTTTTATGCATCCATGAGTTTCATGTGCTCTTGCATTAGTCAGGACCTCTCACTATAGATTGATGCATAAGCTCAACCTCTTGTTAAAGCTTTTAAAGAAGTACAAGGGATGCACATTGATAGACAGTGTTTCTAAGCTAAATCAGAGGCAGCCATTTACAAGTTGACAGATAGTGGACGATTGACATCGTTGCAGGTCCGCACAGGTCCATCCGTGCCATCGTGAATGTATGGATCGATCGCTTGTATAATCATGTCGAACAAGAATAATGATGAACATTAATGATCCACGTACTTTCAAATTAATTTCGTATGTATAAAATTTAACCCCTTAACCGAGGGAAGAGGATCCAACTTTTTATATCATAAAAATTATATGCTAACTTAGCATTTGAGAGGTTGAGTTGAGAATTCCTTCCCTCCCGACATCTACCTATCATGCATGAATGCAACATAGGTAAGACGACTTAAGTCCCTCCTCAGGTCGAGCACAAAGGTGCAGCAGAGGCTTAAGACCCAACCTCCTAACCGGATCTCATTCACCCATCCTGACCTGAAGAATTTATATAGACAATCTTATTCTTTCGGAACGGGGCTAAACCGTATAGATTCGCAGGCCACGGCTTAAAGATACATAATATACAAACCTTCACTGATACCGCAAGCCTTCTTACTTTATTATCGTACAAACCAAACACTATTTATACATGAGGTAATCCATACAACGGAGTTACAATCATTAAAGCATGCATGACATGGAGTATCCAATCTTTATTGCCTTATATTAAGTAGTACACGTTAATATTCCCGAGCGATGTCCACCCACTCCTGCTGCTGAAGCCAGTCCACGGTCGTCTTGCTAAGCTGCACGGCCTGGGAAAGAATGTAATCAGGAATTGACGGCTTCGATCCGAACAGTGCATTGGCTACGGTGATGAGACCCGGGCTCTGGCTGCCAAAGGCAGCGAACGCCACCGCGTTAGTGTCCCCGAGATTGAACTGGAAGTGCATGAGGCCCTGGGGGAACACAAACGCATCGCCCGAGCTCAGCTTCTTAGCGATGAGAATGTTGCCCTTTTCGGTGTTGGACGTGACGAAGCCAGCGTAGAGCGTTCCTTCCGCCACATGCAGTATCTCGGATGAGCGTGGATGCGAGTGAGGAGGGTTGAGACCGAAGGGCGCGTAGTCGATGCGAGACATGGCCACTCCAAGGGTGTTGAGGCCTGGGAGTCGGTTCACGTTGACCAGAGTGATGTTTGCGCCCAAATCGTTGTCGGTGTTTGAGACCTTGTCCAAGCCGGAGATGTGGAAGTCATCTGCTGTGACAGTCGTGGGATCCTTGCAGGGGAATCCATTCACGAACACTGCAGCATGCATGATGAACAAGCTTAATTAGCAACTTCAGCAAGTACATGCACAGAGACCTAGCTGCGAGATTAACCATGCATGCCTACCATTGGAGTCGAAGTCAGCAACACAGAAGTCTTGGAGAGGACTCGGATCAGAAGCCAATGCACGAGAGGAAGACAGGGCAAGAAGAGCAACAATGAGGATGACCCGAGCTGCCATCTGCTCTCTCGTTGAACAAGCAAGATGAATGATGTAAGTTTCTTTGTAACTGGCTTCAAGAATCGGGATGTATATATAGAAGGTTACGAGGCACTATTCAATTGTGAACTGGTTGATGGAGTCTGTATTCTTCACGGCAATGTGCTGACTAATTTAGCTGATGAAGGCCTTGACTTGCAGCGCTGACTAATTTAGCTGATGAAGATCTTGACTGCGCAATTTCTTCCCAATAATGGCATCCAACATCTACCATTCTTCCCAATCATTATTCTAGTATCACTTACTTGGTTGCCTCACGTTCTTGACATCGTTGTATCTCGGTGGCAGCAACTAGCGGATGGCCACTTGACACAACTAACGACACATGGTGGAATCAACCTATTTTATGGACCAACCCAGTGAAATTTTATCAGCGAATGCTTCTACACTATGAAACTTTAGTATGTAATCGTGGCATCATAATTTTTTTTTTGACTCCAGCGTTTTAGGAGGAAGAAGTTGAGCAATTTGTCTTGCTTTATTTTCTGTGCTATAGACTCCACTGCGGCGGTCAAATGCTCTTACGCCCCCTTGTTCACTTGTCAAATACTGAACCTTCGTCGACGTATACTTCTGCATGGAAATTTTCGTTCCTTCTTTCAATTAAGAGACAAAACAAGAAAGCTTAAATGATTAAAACGCATTTATACAAATGTCGACGAATTTAAGCAAACGAAAATAATCTGATATCAGATTCTAGTTTGATAGGTCGAGTGACCAATGTTGGTTGGTATGGTCTCGAGCCCTTATTTCTTCTGCTCAAGTGCAAAATGTTTAGCGAATGTCATGCGCACAATTAATTTTCTTGGCATCCAGATATCTGCATATACTCTTCCTTGCTGTTTCCGTCAATTAACGTGAAGAGTATAAGATGAAATGTGGGAGTTACCTGCGCGTTCTAAACGTAAATATATTAAAGCAATACCATGGATGAAATGTTGACCGTTGAATATTCTGAGAAATAACAGAGGGGCAGTCCGCACCGAGAGGTGTTCAATTCAGCACGCTCAATCATTTTCCACCGTGACTTGGATGCAATGAACCTATCCAAGTTTTGAGAAATCAGGATGGCATTAGAGAAATACCTAAGAATGTCACCAGGCGTTAACAGGAGATTTAGGCATCTGTACATGGCATGTTTATTATTTTTATCATATGGATGAATATAAACGTGTATATAGCATATTAGTCTATCTGATTATCTTGATACCCCTCTTGAGTAATCTATGATCGAGATTATTTACATTTTATATTTAAAGATAAATTGATCTCATTATCATGATCTCACTGTAATTTGATTCTTATTGCATAGATCCATAGACATCACAATATATACAACAAACAACATAAAGTGAGAAAAATATCAACTAAATAATATAAAAAAAGAATACGTATTGTATCATACATGTTATCACTCACTTGATTAGCTTATATGACACTTATGACTAGCAATCGTACACCTCAATATGAAGCCTCGAGCGATATATCTAGGCCAAGCTTACATACTCCCTATGTAACCGTTCCTTATCCATTATCATTAATTTTTAGAAAATATAATTGTTCTCATTAAGTTCATCATTCATTATCATCAATTTCTCCATAATAAATCATCATTTTATTATTCGTAATTTATAAAATACACTCCTTTCTTGAATTCAAATCCTTACCTTTACAATAGTAAATATTTTATTAATAAGAAAAGATCACATCTTCTTGGTAGGGTCACAAGTCTCTTCCACCTAAGCTTCATATCTATTGCAAAATTATAGATTATACTAAAAATAAATATAAGATAAAAATATATCAGCAACCACACATGCTGGTAGGAATCTTGGAAAAATCATAAAAATAATCTAACATTCATGAAACAAATATCAATAATTTAATAACAAATAATAATATATCAATTCATTATAAAACTTAAACATCTAAAAAATAATGATAATTTCATAAGCAAAATCATGCATCAGTCATATGCAACACATACGAGATAACTGGATAACAAAGGCGTACATCACACCTGATGGTGCACTCTCCCAACAACAGATGGAGAGGCATACTCCACGGGATGGATTCCTCCCAACAGTGGATGGAGATAATCTATATCACACTCCCAACAGCGGATGGAGTGGTATCCCTTATCTACCTAAGTGGGGATACGTTCCTCTCAACAGCAGATGGAGGAATTGTCTAACCATCACGTCTGATGGTCCGCTAATCCCCGAAGGGAATCGTCATACCTGTCCTTGGCAGGGATACATAAACATCCATGATCATTCATTTACATTCATTCATTCATTTACATATGCATCCAAGAAATAGTATGATCAATATTACAAGAGACCATGTTTTATGTATGATCTACTAGACTATGTCCATTGGTGGCTCTGCACTGTGATGGGCCCGTAGCTCCTTTCACAGGTTGCATTTCCAATATAGACCATTAGCCTAGTTACATCTACTACATGGTACAATCATATCAATATCATAAACTTAAGAAAAGTAGAAAACCAATAATCATTTTTAAATGACATCTTCAAATAAACCTTTAAATTTATCAAATCATAAAGGCTTAAAAATAGCAATCTCTTAATTGTTTTCAATCAACCAAAACCCTAATTGGAATAGCTCAATTGGATTAAATCAAATTCAATCCAATTATGGCCTAATAAAATCAATCTCAAATCCTTATAGAACTGGTCTGGAATCACCCTAGACTGGTTTAATTTAGATTTGATTGATCTCGATTAGGTCAAGTAGATTTGAACTAGTCAAGTTAGTCTGGATCATCCTAAACTGATCTTAACTGATCAAATATGTCTGATTTAGTCAAAAGAGCCCAAACCAATAAAGGAAGAGGAAATTAGATTATATCATATAGTGCTAGCTCAAAACTGAACCAACCCACCTGAGTCTTTGACGGGCCATATGTGCTACACATGTCTATCCTAAGTAATAGGTTAAGTTAAGGTACAGCGGGCTAGATAGAGGAGCGATGATGTATCTAACGCTAATCTTATCGCTGGGCAGGCTTAACTTCATGGACTAGACTAAGCCTTACTCATAAGTTGGGCTAAGCCTTACCACTGAACTGGGCCTTGCTTCGCTCACGAGTTGGGTCATGCTTAGATACATGATTTGGGGTTGTATTTGAACATATGGAATAGGTTATACCTAGCCGCATGAGTTGGCCTATGCCTAGCCACATGATTAGGTCGTACCTTACCACATGGGCTGGGACGTACAAAGCCACATGGACTGGATCATACCTAGCCACATGGACTAGATCATACCTAGCCACATGACTGAATCAAGCTTGGCCACATAGGTTAGATCATATCTTACAACATGGGCTGGCTCTTACTTGGCCACATGGGCTGAGTCATGCCTAGTCATATGGGTTAATTGTACCTAACCACATGGGTTGGGTTATACATAACCATATGGGTTGAGTCGATCTAGTTTAGTAGATCAACTTAACTCAAGTCAGACCCTAACTAGAATTCTCTTATCAAATTATATTTCAAAAATATAAATTATCAAGAATAACTCAAATCCATGAATTAAAGAATTTAAATCCATAATCTTAAATTTAAAACTAATTAAAACATAAAAATTCACACATAATTCTAAAAATATAGAAATATCTTAAATAAATTAGATCCATTAATCTAAAAATAAGAATTTTAATAGTTAAATCAATATTAAAACTCACTTAAGCTTAAGAGATTAATATAAATCAAATAATCATTCTAATATCATGAATCAATTATCATTATTTATTAATCATAAAATTTTAAAAATTCAAATATTGTTATGCATCATAAAATTTATAACAATTCGAATATCAATATTTTAAAACATAAATCAACCAAATAAAAAAAAGAGAAAGGATCCTACCTCTCCTCGGTTATCCTTTTCTCAAGATTATCTCTTCGGGAAGTCCTCTCCTCGATCCTCCCATTGTCATGCTTGGTGAGGAACGAGGGAAGAGAAGCCCCCTTATATAGGAGAAGATGAGATCTTCCCAAAAGGTAAGTAAATATTTAATTTTATATTAAATTTATTTTTATTTTACTTTCACACACAAAGATCGAAACATAATATTCATTTATAATGGTTCATACTTAAAAATGGAATGTATACTATTTACTTCCTAAAAATCATATCACTTGTTAGGAAATAAATTAATCAATAATCTAATTGATTAGTAAGATTCCTGACTTATCCACGTGATTAAGGAAATCAAATTTAATTATTTCCTTAACTATAACACACAAACATGGAAGTTAATAATAAAGTAATAAATTATTTATAGTAATTAATTTATGTTAAGGGAGAAATCATTGGTAATTATAATGAATGTAACCGTTATTATTAAATTTTTTATTCATTAGCATTAAAATTTTTTATTATGGTCCAAACGTTACAAACTTGAATTAATTTTTGAACGTTATGAAGTTGGTAATAATAAATGTTCTTGATGGGAGAAGTGAGGTTTTTGGTCATTGGACTCGATCTCTTTGAAGTCTTAAGGATTTTCTATATATCTAAAGTAAGAGTTCTAAGCCGAATAGTGCTAAAATACAAAGAGAAATCATTACCAAAATTTCTCGATAACAATGGCTAGAGGTACGTAATTTTCATTTCCACATTAGTTTCCTTGTGTTTCTATTATGGTAATTTAGAAACATATTTTATTCTTTTATTTTTTTATATTTGGTATCAAAGCCATGATTAACCTATGCTTTGATATGAATTTTTTTTATTTTTATACCAAGAATATGGTTTGATTTTGGTTTCTCTTTTGAAACTTTTTAATACATTTGTATTGAAAATCATGAGGATATAAGATTTTTAGTATTTTTAGTGAAATGAAACATTCAATAGTAAAATACTCATATTTTGTATGAAAATTTGGTTATATTAATTCATGCTTGTGAGTCAATTTTATATATTCAAAATATCTAGTGATCCATATAATCTTAATTAATTAGGGATTAGTCATAGTATTCTTAATTGATTAAAATTATATATAAAATTAAAATAAAGATCATATAAGGAATTAGCTATAATATTGTGATTGATTATATTTAATATAATAATTATTATTCCATAGGTTCTTTTATTATATTTATATAATTAATTAGGATAAAATATCAGATTACTTTCATAATTTACCCACAAAGATTATGAATTAGTACATAATTTGATAGTTTTATTATAAAGATTATTTGAATCTATTTAAATTAAAAATTTAGCTCATAGACAATATTTATGTCATAAGATTCAATTTTTGGCATGTTTGACATTAGTAAAGCATGCAATTTAGATTATTAAGCCTCAAATTTTGATATAAATATTTTATATTTTATGTAGTTTCTCAAACTATTAATTTCTCTAATATCCAATGTGATATTCCCTAACTTAGGAGTGATAACTACAAGATATTGAAGGAGAGGATTCTCCTCCATCTAGGGTGGATGGATATTGATTATGTTATTAAGAAGGACGAACCACCTACAATTACTAATACTAGTACTCCAACTAAGGTTGTGCTATATGAGCGATGGGAGCGATCCAATCGGCTCAGCGTAATGTTTATCAGGACTAAGATAACTACTAGTATACATGGTTCTATTGATCAGTATGATAAGGTCTGAGACTTGCTATAAGCTATCGACGAGCAATTCGTGACTTCAGAAAATGCACTAGCAAGTACCCTAACAATGAAATTCTCATCCCTTAGACTCACTATCATAAAAAGTGTAGCAAGTATATAATGCAAATGAAAGACATTACGGCTCAACTTAAGAAACTCGAGGTTAATGTGCCAGAATCTTTCCTAGTGCGGTACATTCTAAACACTCTTCCACATCTATATGAGTCTTTTAAGATTTCATACAACACATATGAGGAAATGGTCAATCAATGAATTAATGACCATGCATATTCTAGAAGAAGAGAGGCTAATGATGGAGCTGGGTGAGAGTACATTGGTGGTAACCACTCATGGGAAGAAATTGACAAAAATCAAGCCAATCAAAAAGTTAATTAATAGGAAAAAGGTAAAATATCACCCCAAACTCATATCAAGAAAGAAGCAAAGTGTTTCTTCTATAAAAAGAAGGGACACATGAATAAGGAATGCATGAAATTCTAACAACAGCTTGAAAAGAAAGGTAAACTAATCTCATTTATGTGTTATGAATCTAATATAGTTGTTAATATTAATACCTGGTGGATTGATTCTGGATCAACAATCCATATTGTATACCCTACAAAGGTAGGGTATGCAAAATCTAAAGAAGCTAGTGGAAAGTGAGTAAAGCGTCTTATCAGGTAATAAGATTGGCTCACATGTGAAGGTAATTGGAATATTCATTTTAACTTTAAATAGTGGTTTTATTTTAAAATTGAAAAGGACCTTTTATGTACCAAGTTTCTCATGAAACTTGATTTCTATTTCTAGACTCGTATCATTTGGATATTCCTTTAATTTTTAAGATACAACATTTAGTTTATTATATAAATCTGATTATATTAGGAATGATATTTTGTTTGATGATCTATTTAAGACACATCGTATTTTCTTACAAAATGATTATGCTCAATGGGTAAAGCATCTTATACCACTGGTGTTAAGTGTTGAATTTTAGATTTTGATGATGAAGCCAATTGATAATGTTTTTGATTTAATCTACATTTTGAGTGACTAGGACTAGCTTCGATTAAGAAGAGACAATTAAAGCATGAGGAATCGGACGTTGGGTCGGAGTGGAACATGTCAGAAGATTAGACATCGATCCAAAGGATTGGTTGACGTATCAGTAGAAGGCTTCGGACGATGGGTTCGGGCATCGGGCTAAGAAGAGCAAAATTACGCCAAAGAGATTGGAGTTACAGAGGTTAATTGTCGATTAGGTAATAGATCGCAAGAGAGAATGATGTGTTGAAGAATCAGACGAAGTGCCGATGGACCAATGACATGTCGGACAATAATTGATTCGAGCTTTCTAATAATTATCTAGATCGAAGTAGGTATAAAGTATAATTGGGTTGGAATTGAACCAACCCATTTGGGTTGTGTTAGGCTAAGTGAAAGGCCTAAACAGTGACCCAAGAGATGGGTCAAGCGGTGGCACCACCAGAACAAGTAGTGGAGCTGTCGATTGCTCAATCTCCAAGACATAGTCTCCGAGACTATGTCAAGCAGTGGTACTGCCAGACTGGGTAGTGGTACCACCTAGTATCAGGCAATCGTACCACTAGACTGAGCAGTGGTACCGCCTAGTACTAGCGGTGGTACTACCAATACCCTGAAGACTCGAGGTGATTCAAATTTTGACTCTAAGTTTAAATCTATTAAAGGCCTATAAATACCTCTCTCATCCCTGATTAGCTTACACAAGCATTGAGAACAAAAAGAGGAAAAACTCTACTGTAATCTTATGAGAAATCCCCTCCTCTAAGTCTGTTGATTTCAGTTAAGAGAGGGGTGAGTGGGGGTGTAAAGATTCTCTCCTGAGCTTGTCAAAAGGAGAATAGAGTTATAAGGATGGTTGGTCTTCATCTATTAAAGGAAGACAGCTAGTGGACGCTAGTGGCCTTGAGTGGAGGAATCTATTGAATCTCGGATTTTGATGATGAAGTCAATTGGTGAATTATTTGTTCTAATCCATATTGTCGAGATAAGTATGCAGGATTAACTACGATGGAATGAAAACATAAAGTGATTTACCGAGGTCAAGTTTGCTGGGAGTTCAAGAGATCACCGGAAGGATCGTCGAAAGTACTGACGGAACCAACCGAGATAGAATCAGGGACTTACCGAAGGTTTCAGAAGTTCACCAAAAAAATCGTCAGAGGTTCATGGAGATCACCGAGAAGGTTCAAAAGCTTGTCGAAGACTAGTTGAACTCGCCACGGAATCCAGGAGCTTGCTGGGAGTCCGCCGAAAGAAATCCAAAGGAGTGTCGGAAGTCCATCGGAATTTTGCTAGAAAGCTCGTCGGAAGAAGACTTGAAGAATGTTGATTTAAATCACTTAGAATTATATTTCAATTTCATAGTTAGCATGTAATTTGGGTTAGGATTAGGTGTTAATCCTATAACCCAAGTAGGGGTCCATTGGGCCTTGTTTTGAATTGGTTTGGGCCAAGTTTAAGGCCCAAATGAGTGTGTTGAAAAGAGTTGGGCGGTGGCAACGCCCAGGACTAGAGAGCTAGGCGGTGGCATGCCTAGTGGCCGAGAGCTGGGCGGTGGCACCGCCTAGGCTGGGGCGGTGGCACCGCCCAGCACCCGAGAGCATGGGTGGTGGCATCGCTGCCTTAGGCAGTGGAACCGCCCAGTACATTGTCAGTCTGACACTGATAGGCGGTGGCACCGCCACTGATAGGTGGTGGCACCGCTAGCACTGGGAAACCCAAAAAGAATTCAAATTTAGAGCTCAAATTTGAATCCTCTTTGGATCTATAAATACCTCTCCTTTCTCAACTGCAAGGGCACCTTTTTGAGAGTTAGAATTGAGCAAAAGCTTTGGCAAAGCCTTGTTTTTGATAGCTAGTGTTCACCTCCCTCTTTCTCTTTGAAAAATCTATAAGAGTGTGAACCACTTATAAAAGGGTTGTATGAGGGGTGTTTGGTCCTTCCCCTACAACAAGATTTGCTAGTGGAAGTTGGGAGCCTCATCGGAGAAGGCTTCGAAAGTGGATGTAGGTCATTTGACCGAACCACTATACATCATGGTATTCTTGAATGTGTGAGTGTTTAAATTTCTGAATCATTTCTATACTTAGTTGCAAATCATTCTGTTTTCATCTCCTTTACTCAAGCTACTTCAACTAAGTCATCTTTATCAAATCGAAATCTCAATACGAACTAGCTATTTACGAAATCGATTTTAAACTTATGAGTTTTAATCCGCTGCACTAATTCACCCCCCCCTCTTAGTGTCTCTCCGATCCTAACAATTGGTATCAGAGTAAGATTCACTCTCAATTTGGTTTAAAACCCAAGAGAGATGACTTATTCCAACATGCAAGAGGGTCACTCCATTATACGTCCGTCTATGTTTAATGGGTCGGATTACACGTATTGGAAGACTTATATGAGGATCTTTCTTATTTCCATGGATTTTGAGCTTTGGAGCACCATCGAAAATGGTTTTAAAAAATCTTCTCTTTCGACGAGCGAATGGAATGAATCGGAAAAGAAGACTTTTGCTTTAAATGCAAAGGCTATGAATGTCTTATTTTATGCTCTCGACAAAAATAAATTTAATCATGTTTCGATTTGTGAATCGACTTTTGATATTTGACGTACTCTTGAGATCACTCATGAAGGCACTAGCCGAGTGAATGAGTTCAAAATCAACATTCTTATGCATTTCTATGAACTTTTCTGAATGAAGCTAAGTGAGTCCATCGGAGACATGTACACCCGTTCCACGGATGTTATCAATGGACTCAAAGCACTTGGTAAAGGTTTTTTCTAATTTTGAACTTGTAACTAAAATTTTAAGATCCTTTCCAAAGAGTTGGGATCCAAAAGTTACAGCCATTCAAGAGGCCAAGGATCTTAAAACTTTTCCTCTCAAAGAACTTATTGGATCTCTAATGACCTATGAAATAACGTGTCATGCTCATGAAGAGCTCGAGAACCCCCTTCCAAAGAACAGGAAGGATATGACATTAAGAATATAAGAAAAACACTTGAAAGGAACATCAAGTGATGAGGACTTTGACGAAGACATTGCACTCTTAACTAGAAAATTTAAAAAATTCTTTAAAAAGGGTTGTTGAATCTCGGATTTTGATGATGAAGTCAATTGGTGGTTATTTGATCTAATCCATTTTTGAGATAAGTGTGCAGGATTAACTATGATAGAGCAACTTACCAAAGTCAAGTTGCTGGAAGTTCAAGAGTCCACCAAATATCCGAAGGATCATCGGAAGTGTCGAGTCGAGAGAAATCGGGACTTGCCGAAGGTTTGAGTTCACCTCGGAGGTTCATGAGACCTAAAATGAAGATGGGAAAACTCGTTGAACTCACCATAGAATGGGGAGTCGCGGGAAGGAATCAAGGAGCTTGGGAGAGATCGCCGGAAAGCTCTTCAAAGATAACTTGATGGTGTTGGTATAATTTGTCTTTAGAAGATCATAGTTAGCACTTAATTAGGGTATAGAATAGGTGTTAAACCTATCTAGACTTTTATTGGGCCAATTGGGCCTTTAGTGGCTGTATTGGGCCAAAGGTTAGCCCATACGCTGATTTCGGTAAGGGTCGGTGCGGTGGCACCGCCGACGGCAACAGGGTGGTAGCACGCGCTGATGTGTGGTTGCAACCACTTGTGTCAAAGCGATAGTACCGCCCAGTAAAGTGGTGGAACCGCCAAAGCCTTGATGAGGCGGTGATACCGCAAAGACATCGACACACGCAGCAGCGTGTACCACGCTGCTTGCGTAGTACCGCGCTGCGATCAAATTTGAACGAGAAGCGGGATTTTGAAAAAATTCTCTATAAATACCCCTTTAAGGGTTAGAGATTTAAAAATGAAACTATAAAACAAACTCAAACCTCTTTCTTCTACTTGTAAAAAAAAGAGAGGAACCAAGGGGTGTTTGGTCAGAGATTAGTGAAGTTGGGAAGAGGAGCTTCAAGAGTGGGCAGGTCATTTGACCGAACCACTATACATGCATTTATGAGCCATCCTTAAGCTGCAATCGCCGGATTTCTTCTCCCTACTTCCAAGTTCATTTGCCTGAATATTTTCAAGTTAAAGTCTCTTCGAATCAAGTTCTTCAATCAAGTTCTTAGCAAATCTTGAATCGGTTTTCAAGCTTTAATCATTTTAAGGCCCCCCTCTTAGTGACGCTCCGAACCTAATAAGGGTAAATTTAAAAATGAAACCAAAAACAAACTTAAACAAAAAAAGGACCAAGTCATATATTATGAATGCAAGAAGCCGGGGCACTTCAAATATGAATGCCCCAAGGGCAATCAAGAAGAAGAACATTGAAGGCACAGGGATGACTCAAGTGACTCCAAGGATGAAAAAGCAAACAATAAAGAAGAGGCCGACTTCATGCTAATGGCCTTAGGAGAAGAGGTTAGTGAGTTATTTAATGAAGAGTTATCTTTTGATGAACTTTCTATCACTTTCCATGAATTATTTGATGAATGTAGAACTATTAGTAAGAAGTTAAATTTATTAAAAAAAGAGCATGCTTTATTACAAGATAAGTTTGATAGTCTCCAAACTCCTTCTTTACCCCCATGCTCTAAGTGTGAATACTTAGAAGTAATAAAAAAATGAGAACTTGCTACTTAAAGAGACCCTAAACAAGTTTAAGGTCGGTAGCAATAGCTTGGATATGATCCTTACAAACAAGGGTCATGTCGGAAATAGAAGTGTAATTGGATTTGTGAGTGGATCTCACCGAAATCTTACCACCTTCATTAAAGGACCCACATTACATGTATCACCTCATTGAAAATATAATTTTTATTGTAAATCCGAACATGTTATGTGAGAGTTCATCTTTACCAGTTCTAGACTTAGAAACTTGTATAAGGAGAGTGAGCAACTTGTAAAGAGATTTGTAAAGGAGTGATTGATCTTTGTCCATTGAAGAAAGATCAATAGTGGAAGTCAATGACCTCAATGGAGGAGGTATTGGGAGTGGACGTAGGTCGGATGAGCGAACCACTATAAATCGGTGTGTTCTTTTCTTTCTATACTTTGCTATTTATCTTCTTTGCTCTTTTACTTAATTGCAAATTACTTTACTTCCTCTCTACTCTTCTATGATCATTTTTGAAGCTAAACACTTTATCAAAACGATTCTTGTAAAACTAAAGGATGTTTAAAATCGACGTTTTTATTGCTGCACTAATTCACTGCCCCCTCTTAGTGCCGAACTTGATCCTAAAAATTGATATCAGAGCTACGTCTCTCTCGATTTAGTCATAAACCTAAGAGAGATGGTTTTTGCTGGTAATCAAGAGAATCATTTAATCACACATCCATTCTTGTTCAATGGGATGGATTACACATATTGGAAAACTAGAATGAGAATTTTCTTAATTTCTATGGATTTTAAGTTATGAAACATCATCAAAATTAGATTTCAAAAGTCTTCTCTTCCAATAAATGATTGGAATGAATTGGAGAAGATGACTTTTCTTTAAATGCCAAGGCTTTGAATGTCTTGTTTTGTGCTTTAGATAAGAATGAATTCAATCGAGTTTCTATTTGTAAAATGGCTTATAACAATTGGCATACACTTGAAATCACACACGAAGGCACAAGTAGAGTAAAGGAGTCTAAAATCAATATTTTGGTTTATAGTTATAAATTATTTCACATGAAACCAAGCGAGACCATTAGAGACATGTATACCCAATTTACGGATGTCGTCAATGGTCTAAAAGTACTTAGTAAAAGTTTTTAATTTTGAACTTGTTAATAAGATATTAAGATTCCTTCCAAAGAGTTGGGATCCTAAAGTGGCTATTCAAGAAGCCAAGGATTTAAATAACTTTTCGCTCGAAGAAATTATCAGATCTTTAATGACCTACGAAATGACATGCAATGCACATGAAAAACTTAAGAACAACCTTCCAAAGAATAGGAAGGATTTGACACTTAGAACTCAAGAAGACCACTTGAGAGAAAGCTCAAGTGATGAGGACAATGATGATGATGACTTGGCACTTCTAATAAGAAAATTTAAAAAAAATCATATAAAGAAACAAATCTAAACAGGACACTAAAAATAAAAATGAACTCAAGAAAGACCATATTATTTGCTACAAATGCAAGAAGTCAGGGTTCTTCAAAAGTGAATGTCCTCAAGTGAAGAAGAAGCAATCGAAGAAGAAGAAAACGCTAAAGGCTACTTGGGATGATTCAAGTGCCTCCGAAGATGATGAGTAAAGCAACAAAGAAGTGGCAAATTACATCCTAATGGTGCTTGGCGATGAGGTAAGTAGTTCATTTGATGCTAATTTATCTTTTGATGAATTGTTGAATGCTTTTCATGACTTATTCGATGAATGCAAATTAGTTAGCAAAAAGTATATATTATTGAAAAAAGAGCATATCTTTCTAATTAGTGAATTTGATAAATTAAAGATTAAGCATGATAATGAGATATCGCCTCTATACACCAAATGTGAACATTTAGAGGTACTTAAAAAGGAAAACTTGCTACTAAATGAAACCCTAAAAAAATTTAAGATAGGTAGCAAATCATTAAACATGATCCTTGCTAATAAGGGTCATGTTTATAGTAGAGATGAAATTGGCTTTGTGAGTAATACTCACCAAAAGCCAACAATCTTCGTTAAAGGCCCAACTTTGCATGTTTCACCCCAAAACAAATACAACTTTTGTTGTAAACTTAGATATAATGCTCATAAATGTCCATTTAAGAGATATAGTTCACATAAGTTAATTTGGGTTCCTAAAGGAACCATAAAGAACTCAATGCAAAATGATAAGTTAGGTAGATCAATTTATGAGACACTCAAAGTCAAATGGGTACATAAAAAATTCTCTTTCTCATAGATATGTTTATAATCACAAGCTAGGAGCAAGAAATGGTACTTTGATGATGCATGCTCATAATCAACCTCACTAACTAAAACAACAATGAAAGATCATTTCATTGATTGACTAATGATTGAAGCACGTTGATTAGTTATACATTAACTTTTTGTTTTAAATAATGATGCTAGACTACACTAGTATTGAGGCTAAAGGACACTAGCTAAATTGCCTTTGTTAGATTTCTTGAAAAGTGATTTTGATGATGACCTTAATTTCACTTATAATATGTTGGTATTCAAGATTTCATGATTATCAAAAACGCTTATCAAACTCTTCTCTAGAATTTAAAAACTAAAATTATCAATTTTTTTATTAACCATTCTCCTTTGATCCTCCTAATTGACTAAAGAAAATGTTTATGAACCTTTTGATGATCATGACATTAAATCTCACTATGTAAAATTTCTTTGTATTTCTCATGATGTTATTGAATCTCTATTGTAAAAGGTAAAAATTTGATGGGTTGTGTTTCTTAAAAGAAATAAAAAAGTTCACTCTAATTGATAAACAAAAAGGGATTTGAATGATATAAATAATGTTATTTTGCTTGATTAATTACTTGATGATTGAGTTGAATATTGAATGTTAGCCTCACTATAAGATAGATATTAAATGAGAAAGCTTAAATGATCAAGTGATAAAAAACAAATTACAACCCCAAATAAGCATAAGGCAGTGCATCAGCGATGGCACAATTGGAACTGGTGGTAGCACCGCCATAGCATTCTGTTCCTAGGCAGTGGCATCGCCCAGTTGGTGGTAGCGTCGCCCGAGTATACCCTATAAAAGGGCACTTTAGGGCCGGCGGTAGAATTGACCCCAACACCTCTCATACTCCTCAAAAATTCTTCCCTACCTACCACTCTTCATGCTCCTCCCCTAGAAAACTAAGAAGGCCTCTTTTCTTCACAAATCTATGGATCAATCTCAACTCTTTTTGAGATCACTATAAAAGTAATATATGAAACCTCTCCCTTGATTCATGAGTTGATTCTGTCCTTTTATATAGATTTTTTTCATTATTAATATATGTAGACCTATGGCACCTAGAAGATCCTCAAGAGACAAGGGGAAGAGGAGAGTAAATAAATCCTATGATCCCATACTCTTTGGTTCTAATGAGAATGCCCTTAAGTTTTCAACCTTTGAATCTAGGAGTGTATATAAGGGAAAGTATATAGATCTAGAAGAGTTAGAGGATTCGGAGCCTATTCAATGGTTTGCAAACCTAGATGTTCTTCCTATCTTGTAAATAAGTGAACCAATTTACTCTAGACTTGTCCGACTATTTTACAATAATTTAAATATAGACAAAGATGATAGGGTGTCAACTTACCTCCTTGGGCATCACATACCAATTATGGATAGCGTAATTTGTAACCTTATAGGAATTTTTGAGAAAAGAAGAGGTTGCTACTTTATAGGACAATGGGACATGAATGCAGTTGGAATCACTTACTTCGAATCCTTAGGTATCATTTTTGGAAATCTAAATTTATCAATCATTCCAAAGAGTTGTGAACATTTGCTGTCCTTTAATGCAAAAGTGCTTCATTGCATCATAATAAGTATTTTACTTCCAAAATAATTTCATCATAATGAGGTAAGTCAAATGAAGTTAGGAATGATGTATTGGATCATGGCTGGATATCAAAACTATTTTGGATACTTAATACGATAAAACATGATCAAATTATCAACGAAAGATTTAATGCTTCTATATGGTGGTTTAATCACTAGGCTAATACATGCATATGATATTATGATTCCACCATATGAGGAAACCATAAAGCTAGATAGATTTAATGCAATAGAAACCTTCTAAGATGATTAAGATGCATAATAAGAAATGGCATATGTGTTAGGATCAAGAGTGGTACTAAGAAGAGAGAGGGGGGGGGGGTTGGTTGTTGGGGGAGAGTGAATTATAACAGCAGATAAAAATCGATGATTTAAATTGATTCCAAAAAACTTTGTGCATTGAGAAGTTTTATCCGACGAAAATGATTTTGGCAAAGAGAATGATTTGAGTGAATACGAAAGAGAGTAAAGGAAAGATTAAAAAATTACAGCCAAGTAAAAATAGAAATGCAGCAAATGTAAATATGCACCAAGAGAAGAATGTAGTGATTTTATAGTGGTTCAGTTAATTGACTTATGTCCACTTTTGAAACCTCCTCCAATAAGGTTATCGACTTCCACTATCAATCCTTCTTGAAGAGAAAGAATCAAAACATCCCTTTTATAGAACTTTACAAGTGGCTCACACCTTTTTATAGAATTTTTACACTTGGGAATTCGGGAGGTGAACACTCTAACTTTTCAAGGCAATTTGGCTGTAGTTTTGGCTCAATTCTTATCACTTCTCAATATGCTTTACTAGCTGAGAAGTAAGGGGTATTTATAGACTCAATTGGCTTCAGAATTGGAGCCAAAAAAGGTCCCATCCTAGATTTCTAGGTGCTGGTAGTACTACCTCTTGTCATTGGTGGTACCACCGCTAGTTAACCCTGGGCGGTACCATCGCCCAGTCTAGCGGTACTATCGCCAGAGTAGAGCCTTGAGCTTTGTGGTGGGGCGGTACCACTACCTAACAAGCGGTACCACCGCCTAACAAGCGGTACCATCGCTTGGCAATTAATAACTATCGACGGTACCACCGCTGACTTGGGCGGTACCATTGCCCAAGCACCTTGGAACCCACACCATGGGTGGTTCCACCACCCCAGTCTAGCAGTGCCACCGCTTGATAGGTTCTAGCAACCTGGATGAGCTTTGAATCTAGCTTAATCCAATCCATTTAATTGGGCCCCTACTAGGGTTAATTAGGATTAACACTTAATCCTAGTCCTAATTACATGCTAATTATAAAATTAAAGATATATTCTAAGCAAACACTTAATCCGAAATATCAAGACTTCTTTTGATGAGCTTTCAGCGAACTTCTAGTGGACTTCCGACGAACCTTCGGACATCTTCCAATGGACTTCCGTTAGGCTCTCAGACTTTACGACAACCTTGGCAAGTTCTAACGAGTCTACTTTAGCAAGCTCTGATCTTTCTTGGTGAGCTTCATGAACTTTCGATGAACCTTCTGACGAACTTCCGATAACCCTTCGGCAAGCCCCCGATTTATTCTCGGCCAGTTTCGGCAGCACTTTCGATGAGCCTTCAGACTTTCGACGGACTCTAGAACTTCCAATGATTCAATCGCACTTGACTCCGGCGTGTCGTTTTGATTTACGTCTTTATCGCTATCATAGTTAATCCTGCACACTTCTCTCAATAATATGGATTAGATCAAATAATCTATCAATTGACTTTATCATCAAAATTCGACATTCAACAATCTCTCCCTTTTTTATGATAATAATCAATTGATGGTGGAGTTAACTTTAACTCCCCCTGTTTATATGCCATATTTGAGAAAAGAAACACTTGAATTCAAACCCCTTAAATTCAAGCCAAAATTGATAAGTTACATACGTTCAAACTTATCGACATGCTCAACAAGCATGATTTTTCATCCCAAAATATGATACTTTGTATTTTTCACAATATAAAAATGATGTCAAGGCATGACATCCATTTTTAGGTCCAATGTTGAATGATGATAGACAATCATCATCTCAACAAATGATACAAACTTTAATTTTGAAATTTAGCAAGAATCAAATGATATCAAATAATAGTTCACAATTTCAAGGCATGATATCAATTGATGATACATTATTCAATGATACACAAATGAAATCAAATTATTGTATCAAGGCATGATACCAAATTCAAGTAAGATAAATAAGTATGATACGATAATGATCATAGAAAAATTAACATTTTAGGCATAATGTGTTATTTGCAATGCTTACGATACATTCCACATGATTGTGATACATTGCAATACACTTTAATCATTTGCGATGCATTTAATACATTTCATATATTTGTGATACATTATGATGCTTTTAATGATAGCAAGCATTTTACGATACAAAGCATGGCAATTGTTTTATGATATGAAGCATGTCATCAATTTGCTTTTACAATACAACACATTTTACAAATTGCATTTTACGATACTTGTCATCAATTTGTCACATTTCTTGCCTTTTGTCATCAACAAAAAGAAAATGGGGCATTGATACCAAATGTTATGATAGAACTTTTTGTGAAGATGGCAAAAAGAGAAGGATAAATCCATCAAGAAGAATTCATTCAAGAATAATAAAAAGCAAGTCGTTCAATCTATTGAAAAATTCATGCCATAGAAATAAATTCATAAGATAGATCATCGAAGCAAAAATTCACAAAAAATTCTACTTTCCATCAAGAGCTCATAACATAAAGAAAAAATTATTCAAAAGTTGTTAATGTATGTATTTCCACCAAGTTTCGTGAAGTAGAAAAGAGATCATTCAAATACAAAAACTCATGATAAGAGTCATGATGTAAATGATGTTCAAGAAAAATTGAGATATTGGAAGTCATGAAAAGTTCATAAAAGCTCATGACATGACATAAAAATATGCAATCCAAATTTACACAAGAGTTAAGAAATCTTTAAATTCACATTTAGAGAAATAAAATCTGAATTGATTTCAAGAGAGCATTCAAACTAAAAGAAATTTATGAGAGCTTCCTCTTTTCATATAGAGTCCATGACGTAAAAACATGTATAAAAAAATAGTTCCATTTGTCATGAAAGCAACTTGTTTAAGGTATCAAGAATTTATCAAACTTCAAATTTCATGATATGAAAATGTGAAGAGTCAATCATGAAAGTCATTCATTCATGCTATTGGAAATTGAGGGAGGATAAAATCGATCAAATTCACAAAGTCATTAAATGGGTATGATTCTAATTCAAAGAATTATTAAACATGAATCATCAATTGATGAGGCAAGGGTATCAATCCAAGATTGGAGAAAGATAAAAATGAAAGCTCAGTTTACGAAATCGAAAAGATGATACCAAGATAATATGAAATCAAAAAAGATGATACCAAGATAGGTGAAGGATCAAAATAAGTTCATGATAACCGAAAAGATGATACTAAAATTTTTTTTTGGAAGATGAGTACTCTTGATTTCATGCATTCAATTCAATATATATGAAACTTCAAGTGTACTTAAAATAGCATAAAGAGTACAAAAAGGAGTTATGAGCCCGATTACAACACATAAAGTTAACATAGAATTTTTACAACTATTCCTCAGGTGGAATGCCAAAATGTCTATACAAAGTATCGATCTTATGATTCACTTGATGCACTTCATTTAGGATCTCATTTTGTTGTCGTTTAGGTTCATCTTGTTGTGACTTAAGTTGATTCAATTGAGTGATATTCGGAACGTCTGAAAATGAAGGTGCGGAGCTAGATCTGTCGGTGCAGTATCAAAGGGACTAGGGAGAGAAGATTCATTACCCCTAAATATAGGTGTTTCGGGTTCTTTTACAGGAGGGGAAGGATTGGTCCTTCTAGGCAACCTAGTCCAAATTTCATTCTTAAAAGTGCACCTTAAACGTTTAAGTAGGTTTTTATTAATCACATTGTATCTATCTACTTTTATTGTTTCTTCATTTTGTGATATCCTAATGTGGTGTGCATATAATAGCCTTATGATTAGCCCACCATATGGTAGCATTAGATCCTTATTTGATATGTCAATCATGTTTTGCCAGATTAAGTAACCAAAGTAATTTTCTTATCCGGCCATTATCCAATACATTGTACCTAGTTCCATTTGATTAACTTCATCATGGTGATATTATTTTGGAATTAGGATACTAATAATGATGTGATGGAGAACCTTAGAGCTAAAGGGTAGTAGGTGTTCACAACTTTTAAGGACTATGGATGAGTTAGGATTTTCAAAAATGATCCCTAAAGCCTCAGAATAGGTTACTCCGATTATGTCTAAATCCTATTGGCCTCTAAAATAACAACCTCATCTCTTTTTCAAAATTCCTATTAGGTCACAAATTATACTATATGTAATTGAGATTTGGTTCCCTAGAAGATAGGTTGATACATTGTCGTCTTCATATATGTTTAGGTTGCTATAAAACAAACGAACTAGCCTAGGGTATATTGGTTCACTAATTTATAAAATAAGTAAGACATCTAGGTTGGCAAACCATTGTATAGGTTCTAGGTCTCCTAATTCATCTAGATCAACATACTTACCCTTATGTACACTTCTAGATTCAAAACTAGGATATCTAAGGGCATTTTCACTAGAGTTAAATAGGGAGGGGTCATATGAATCTCCTTCTTTCCTCTTTCCTTTGTACCTAGATAATCTCCTAGGTACCATTTGCCTATAAATCATGATAATGAAAGAATAATTGCATAAGGGCAGCAATACATGAAGAATTCAAAGGAAAAAGTTCAAAGAATACCTTAGTAGAGATCTTCCTTAGTTCTTGGGATTGATGCAAATCTTGATGAGGTAGAGATCCTTTTTAGGTTTTCTAAAGGATGAGGGTCAAGATTAAGAGGTGGGAGAGAGATTTTGAGGGCTGTAGCAAAGGGGAGGGTCGGTTCTATTACCGGCCCTAAAACCCCTTTATATAAGGGGGCGGTGCCACCGCCAACTGGACGGTGCCACCACCAGGGAATAGAATACCCAAGTGATGCTACCACCTGTTCTAGTGGTACTATTGCCTATTCTGGCAGTGTCACCGCTGGCACCTATACTTAGGCAATTTTTAAGGGAAAGTAACACTTTGACTATTTGATCAATTTGAATTTCTCATTTAACATCTATCTCATAGATGTTCAATTTGATCATCATGTATTTGATTAAGTTAAAATAATATCATTTGAATCACTCTGATCGTATATTATTTATGAAATAATTTTTATTAAGAGTGATGACTCATCAAACCAGTTAAACAATTAATCAAAAGAAGATATTGTAATCAAGAGATATCAGAAACTTTTTTTCTTGAGAGGATCAAGGGAGAACGATAAAGTAAAGTCAAGATCAAGATGACTCAAATAATAAAAGAGGAGTTTAGGCAAGTGATTACAAAAATTATGAAAACTTATGTATCATCATCAAAATCAACAAAGATCAATTCGTGAAATCATGAAAGATGTCATTTATAATTTATAAATATTTTTTTTAGCATGATCAAAATCAAGATTCATGAATCACATTATCTCAAGTCATAAGTCCAAGAAATAGAGGTTAAGATCATAATTATGATGAAGCTCATTCAAGTTCAAAACATTAAAATTATTTTCATGGTCCAAGAGATTCACATAATATCTATGGATTCATCATTTTATTTAAAATTTGAAGGCTTTAGAGATAGAGAAATTTCAAGAGACATGGATTTCCTTTTTATAATTTATTTCATAAACATGCCTTATCAAATAAGAACATGTATCAACATTCAAGATCAAAAGACAAATTTCATTAAAAAGATCTTCAAGTCGAAAAGTATGACACATTGAGCATGCAACATCAACAAAAACTCAATTCAAGAGATTTGTAATGTGCATATATGTGTATCCTGTTTAAAATTGAAACACAAGTTCCATCATCAAAACTATCAAGACTATCATGATAGTGCATTTTCTCATTTTTATGCATTTTAAATTAAGTGATTTGATCTTTCATAGGAATGTTCAAATTTTTATATGAAAGCCAAGTATCATCAAATATAAGATTTTGTCAAAACCATCAAAAACACATCATTCCAAAACATAGGATTTCAAATTATAAAATCAAGCATGATACAAACGTTTTCATCAAAATCATTCTTTAGGAGTTTTAATGCTAGTATGTTTAAGCCTCATTCAATATATTGCACTTAATGGTCTTGCATTACCCGAGCTAGTGAGCTTAATAACGATCATGTATCATGGGATATCGTTACTCGCTCCTAGTTTGTGATGGTTAAGATGCCTACATAAGGTGATTTTTGGGACCCATTTGACCTTGGGTGCCTCATAAATTAATCTACATATCTTATCATTTTACATTGAAATATTTATGGTCCCTTTAGGAACCTATATCAATTTATGTGGGCTTAGTTTCTTAAATGGACATTTGTAAACAACCTTTTTAGGTTTGCAACAAAAGTTACACTTTGAGTGAGGTGATACATGCAATGTAGGTTCTTTAGCGAAAGTGGTTGGATTTCGATACGAGCCACTCACAAATCCAATTCCACTTCTTTTATGAATGTGACCCTTATTTGCAAGGATCATGTTCAAAGACTTGCTACCAACTTTAAATTTATCTAAAGTTTCTTTGAGTAGTAAGTTCTCCTTCTCAAGTACCTCTAAGTGTTCACACTTAGAGTATGGAGGCAAAGGAGTGTTGTATTTAAGATTTTCAAATTTATCAAATAAGAGAGTATGCTCCTTTTTCAACAAATTAAACTTTTTACTAATTACTCTACACTCATCAAACAAATCATGAAAAGTATTTGAAAGCTAGTCGAAAGTTAAATTTTCATCAAATAAATTACTTAACTCTTCTCCGATGGCCATTAGAGCATAGTTGACGGCCTCCTTATTGCTTGGTTCTTCATCTTCGGAGCCACTTGAATCATCCTATATTACCTTTAGAGTCTTCTTCTTCTTTTTCGGTTGCTTTTTCTTTGCTTGGGGGCATTCGTTTTTGAAATGCCCTAGCTTCTTGCATTCATAGCATATCACTTATTCTTTCTTGAGTTCAAGTTTATTTTTAGAGTCATTTTTAAATTTATTTCTTCTTATAATTTTTTTTAGTTTTCATGTCAAGAGTGTAAATTCATCATCATAGTCCTTATCACTTGAAGATTCTTTCAAGTGGTCTTCTTGTGTTCTAATATTATATCCTTCCTATTCTTTAGAAGAGAGTTCTCAAGCTTATCATGAGCTTTGCAAGTCATCTTATAGGTCATTAGTGACCCAATTAATTCTTCAAGATGAAAGTTCTTTATATCCTTGACCTCTTGAATGACCGTAACTTTAGGATCTCAACTCTTTGGAAGGATCTTAAAATTTTAGTTACAAGTTCAAAATTAGAAAAACTTTTCCCAAGTGCTTTTAGTTCATTGATGATATTTGTAAACCGGGTGTACATGTCTCCAATGGACTCACTTGGTTTCATTCGAAATAACTCATAAGAATGCACTAAAAGATTGAACTTGGACTCTTTCACTTGACTAGTTCCTTCGTGAGTGATTTCAAGAGTATGCCAAATATCAAAAGCCAATTCGTAAATTGAAACACGATTAAATTTATTTTTGTCTAAGGCACAAAACAAGGCATTCATAGCCTTGGCATTAAGAGAGAAAGTCTTCTTCTCCAACTCATTCTAATCGCTCATCGAAAGAGAAGACTTTTGGAAGTCATTTTTAACAATATTCTAAAGTTTAAAATCCATAGAAATAAGAAAAGTTCTCATGCAAGTTTTCCAATAGGTATAATCTGACCCATTGAATATAGGCGAACATGTAATTGAGTAGCCCTCTTGCATGCCGGCAAATGTCATCTCTCTTAGGTTTTAAACTAGAATAAGAGTAACCTTGCTCTGATACCAACTATTAGAATCAAGAGCAGCACTAGGGGGGAGAGGGGGGGGTGTGAATTAGTGTAGCAGATAAAAATCGATGATTTAAACCGATTCCGAAAAACTTTGTGCATTGAGAAGTTTTGTCCGACGAAAATGATTTCGGTAAAGAGAATGATTCGAGTGAATACGAAAGAGAGTAGAGAAGGAGAGATTGAAAGATTGCAGCCAAGTAAAAATAGAAATGTAGCAAATGTAAATACACACCAAGAGAAGAACACAACGATTTTATTGTGGTTCGGTCAATTGACCTACGTCCACTTCCAAAACCTCCTCCGATGAGGTTACCGGCTTCCACTATCAATCCTTCGTGAAAGGAAAGGATCAAACACCCCTTTTACAAAACTTTACAAGTGACTCACATCCTTTTATAGAACTTTTACATTTGGGAATTCAGGAGGTAAACACTCTAACTTTTTAACATAATTTGACTATAATTTTGGCTCAATTATTATCACTTCTCAATGTACTTTACTAGCTAAGAAATAAGGGATATTTATAGGCTCAATTGGCTTTAGAATTAGAGCCAAAAGAGGTCCCATCCCGAATTTTCGGGTGTTGGTGGTACCGCCACCAGTTGACCCTGACACTAGGCGGTACCACCACCCAGTCTAGCAATACTACTGCCAGAGTAGAACCTCGAGCTTTGTGGTGGGGCGATATTACCGCTTGACAAGTGGTACCACCGCTTGGTAGTTAATAACTACCGGTGGTACCACCATTGACCTGGGTGGTACCACCGCTTAAGCACCTTGGAACCTACACCTTGGGCAGTTCTATCACCCCAGTCTAGTGGTATCACCGCTATACAAGTTCTAGCAACCTAGATGGGCCTTAAATTTGGGCTAATCTAATCTATTTATGGGCCAAGTTGACCCCTACCAGGGTTAATTAGGATTAACACTTAATTCTAATCCTAATTACATATTAACTATGAAATTAAAGATATATTCTAAGCAAACACTTAATACGCACATCAAGATTTCTTCCGACGAGCTTCTGACAAACTTATGGTGGACTTACAATGAACCTTCGGACATCTTTCGATGGTCTTCAAGTAGGCTCTCGGACTTTACGACGACCTTGGCAAGTTCTGACGAGTCTACTTTGGCAAGCTCTGATCTTTCTCAGTGAGCTCTATGAACTTTCGACGAACATTCTAGTGAACTTTCGACAACTCTTCGACAAGCCCCCGATTCATTCTCGGCCAGTTCTGGCAGCACTTCCGATGAACCTTCGGACTTTTGGCAGACTCTCGAACTTCCAATGATTCAATCACACTGGACTCTGGCACATTGTTTTGCTTTACGTCTTCATCGCTATTATAGTTAATCCTTCACACTTTTCTCAGTAATATAGATTATATCAAATAATCTATTAATTGACTTCATTATCAAAATTTGAGATTCAATAATATGGACTAAGCTACCTAGGAGAACTGATCCTCCCCCTCCTGAACCAGAACTTGAAACACTTGTATATATAGGAAATCAATCTCCTCTCACTAGTCCCTTTGAGGCAACATCGATGGATCCAGAACCCTCATCATTTGCCGACCCTATAATGACTCAATTGGATCAAGTTGAATTATGACAATATTAAATCTTAACCAAAGTGCGATAAGTTCATCGTCAACTTAATAATTTGTTTAGACATTTTGGTGTATCACTTGATGAATAGCTTGTATATTTCTTCTTGTTAAGAACTCTTTCTATACTCCCTATAGTGTACTTCTTATATGACGTTATGTGTTGTAATGCACTTATTAATATTATGATAAATGTGATACTATGTGATGGTACACATTTCCTTTTATACATGAGTTTCTTGTAATGCACTAATTAAGCATGTTAAATCTTTCGAATGCATGAGTTTCTTGTATATATTTTTCAGATTTTTTTAATTTTTGAAAATGGAGCTCTTATCAAGTTCATTTCCTTCTTCTTATTTCATGGATTTTTGATACTCTTGCTTCGTAACTTGATGATTCTTTCTTATAATCCCCCTACACTTACGAAAGAAGAAGTGCCATTCACAGATTTTATTAGTACACTTGATTCTTTTTGTGTGATTTTTTATGTGATGATTATGAACCTCTCTTCTTTCTATCCATATTTTTCTTACGTCATGAATCTCTTAGCTCTTGATGAAAGTAGAAGTTTGATGAATTTTTGATAGCTTGAATGGATTCCTTTCCTTGTATAATTCATGGATTTTTTATAGCTCGATCCTTCTTGATAAATGAACACCTTCCTTCTCTTTCCAAGAAGAACTCTGCTCTTCCAAAGAAAAGTACTAGTAAAGTTCCTATCTTGTGGATATACTGCTACCTTGCCTACTTCAAAGCTAAAAAGAAGTGCTACTAAGAGTAGTTCTAGTTTGCACATTTCCTTTATTATTGCAATGGAAGTCACTATCTTGCTATTACAATGGTGTCAAACTTGCTTGAGTGAAATGATGTAAAGATGATTGCCCATTTCCTTTTTGTTGATAATAAAGGGGGAGAAATTGGTATCATGCTTTAAATATATCGTGCTTAGTATTATACTTGAAATGTATCATACTTGAAATATATCATACTTGAAATGATAAATGTTTATCATGCTTACTCTCATACTTGAAATTGATATCGTGCTTAGTATCATATTTGAAATGATGATGTCCATCATCATGCTAATAATTTGGTATCGTAGTTGAAATTGGTATCATGCTTAGCATCACACTTGAAATGATGAATGTTTATATGATAGAACCCTTGCGGATTCTAAGTTTGGGGTTGATCTCTTTAGGAGATTGGCCTCCTTGGAACTCTATAGGGGTTCCTCCAAGTTGCTGCTCAAAGGTTGCTAAAAACATGATCTATTCATGATGAAAAAGAGGGTGAATATATGACTATTTATAGGGCTTCTAAACCCCAACTCCTAATAAGACTCCTACTCAAGACTCCTACTTCTAACCAACTCCTACTTCTAATTAGGACTCCTCTAGTAGGACTCCTAATTCTAATATGACTCTTTCTCTAATAGGACTCTTACTTCTAATAGGACTCCTTCTCTAAGAAGCAATCTAATCCTAACCTAGTTGGCCTCTTTACCTCTTTAATAGGGGTCGGCTAGATAGGATTTACATGAATGTCCTTATCAATGAAACTAAATTAGGACTCTCCTAGCTAGAGTCCCAACAGATTAGGACTCTCCTAGCTAGAGTCCTAATAGACCCGCCCTCTTTAAATCAGCCTTGTTCTCGAGGTTGACGTTCTATGAATTCTGAGAATTTGATCTTCAAGTCATCATAGTTCTCCCAAGTGACATCTTTTGCTGGTACGTCTGCCCATTGTATTAGCACCTTAGTAGTGGGTCGTCGTCATTGAGTCATGATCCGTTGATCAATACTGGCACTCGGTTGGGCCTAAAGCTCTCCTTAGGTAGTCATATTTGGTAGATGACTTTGGGCTGTCTCGTTTTGTCCCAACTTAGGCTTCAAACACGACACACATGGAAGACTAGATGAATTCGGGAGCTGGCGGGTAAGTCCAATCTGTATGCTACTACTCCGATGCATTCCAAAATCTAGTAGGGTCCATAGAACCGAGGTGAAAGGTTCATAGATGCTCTGGTCTCCGAATCATTTTGCCATTCCCCCCTATTATCCTCAAGGAAGTCGTTGGTCGAAAGTGAAATGGTCAAAAATTCAGCTTGCTCGGGTAGCCGCGAAAGCGCATCTGCAACAACATTCTCTTTCCCCTTTTCATAATCATATCCAAGAAGCGTTGTTACCCATTTTTGCTGCTCGGGGGAAGATATCTTTTGCTCCAAGAAATATTTTAAGCTCTTACGGTCAATCTTGATTTGAAAGCATTACTCGATCAAGTACGATCTCCATTTGGCCATTATATGCACAATCACGAGCATCTTCTTATCATAAATAGTTATGTTAAGATGGGAAGGAGATAATGCCTTACTGGTATAAGTGAGGGGGCGGCCATCTTGCATTAGTATGGTACTAATTCCAATTCCGGAGGCATCGGCTTCAATAATAAAAGTCTTATTGAAGTCGGGTAATGCTAGTACGGGCATTGTCATCATTACAGCTTTAAGTTCATCGGTGGTGGCTTTGTCTGACCATTAGAAAGCATCTTTTTTTAGCAATGAAGTAAGGGGTGCACTGATCTTTCCATAGTTTTTCACAAATGTGCGGTAGTAGCCTATTAAACCGAGAAGGCTGCGTAGTGATTTTATGTTCCTCGGGGTCGGCCAATTCGACATTGCTTCAATTTTGGAGGGCTCCATTGCCATGCCTTCCTCCAATATGATATGCTCAAGATATTTCACCTTTTGTTGAAGAAAGCTATACTTCAATTTTTTGACAATAAGAACATGTTCTCGCAAAATCGTCAAAATAAGTCGTAAGTGCATAAAATGACTTTCCAGATAAGGGCTGTAAATAAGGATGTCATTGAAGAAAAACAGCATAAACTTATAAAGATAACTCCAAAAAATATCATTCATAAGGCTTTGGAAGGTGGAGGGAGCATTGGTAAGACCAAAGGGCATTACCAGAATTTTGTAGTGACCGTTGTGCGTTCGAAAGGTGATTTTCGATATGTTTTCTTCGCATACTCATATTTGATGATACCCGGATCGAAGGTCTAGCTTTGTGAAGACTCGTACTCCCTTTAATTCATCAAAAAATTTATCTACTATTGGAATAGGATACTTATCCTTGATAGTCATGCCTTTGAGAGCTCGATAATCAACGTATATTTGCTATGTTCCGTCCTTCTTTCGTACGAGAAGCACTGGTGAAGAGTAGGGGCTGTAACTTGATCGAATAACTCTTGTGCATCTCTTTTACAATCCTTTCTATTTCATTATTCAAGAGATGTGGATACTAATATGGCCAAGTATTTGCTGGAGGTTTGCTCGAAAGAATCGATATACAATGATCATGTCGACAGGTAGGAGGTAGGCTATGCGGTTCATCAAATATATCTGAAAATTCAGCAAGCAAGGGAAGTAGGTTTGGATCTTCAAATTTGGTTGGTTCTCCCTTAGATTACTGCTCAATTTGTACTAAAAAGCCACTGCATGCTTTGTGTAAAACTTTCTCCATTCGTTGTGTGCAAATTGTCGTTATGTCGCCCCCACATTTCCCATGCAGTATCACCTGTTTCCCCTTACTGTAAAATTTCATAATTAATTTTAAAAAATTTTAGAAAACATCATCTTATGTCATCAGCCATTCAGTGCTAAGCACGACCTCATAATCATCAAGAGAGAGGAGAAAGAAATATACAATTATTGCTTAGTCCTGTAGCGATAGTTTCACTCATGGGCACCTACGATCACACTTCAAAACTCATTCGTCGATGACCTTAACATCAAACCTACTATAATTCTTGATAGGTAAGGCCATCCAGATAGCAACCTTGCTATTCATAAAATTATTAGTGCTCCCAGTGTTAATAAGAATGGTGATCGGTTGTTGCTTCAGAAGTCCTTCCACTTTCATTGTTTGCGGGTTCGCGTAACCGGCAAGGGCATACATCATAATATCAACCAACTGCTATTCTTCATCCATGACATCTTCCTCATGTTCCTATACCTCCTTCTTGTCCATGTCTTCAAGAAGTTCAATCAGTAGGAGGCGGCCCCTTTTGCAGCGATGATCGTGGTTCCACGACTCGTCGCGTAGTTCTTCTCTTGTTAATTTTTTTGGCAGCGAAGGATGGCTGGGAGAAGAAGGAAGTTTATATACCATAGGCCTAGGAGAGGTTCTCATCTTTCGAGCATCTTGGTTGAGCCATTCTTCTTGTATTCGGGCGAAAGAAATTACAACCGTCATGATACGGGGCTGCCAAACCTTAACCTCCCCTTTTATCTCTGGCTTGAGTCCTTCGATGAATGTTCCTAACAGTTGATGGTCAGTCCAATCATGAGCAAGGTAGGATAGCTTCTCAAACCTGATTTGGTACTCTTGAATCGTAGAGGTTTGTTGAATCTTTGCGAGTTGGCCGTCGATATTTTTATACTTCGTAGGTCCGAAACGGTTCAGCAGTACGTTCTTAAATTGATTCCACGTCAGAGCCCCATGATTATATTCTAGCCAATTGTACCATTGAATAGCATCTCCTTCAAGGTGAATGACAATAATTTCCACCATAGCATCATCCGACGTTCAGTAGTAGCGAAAGCAATGTTCGGCGCACGAAATCCACCTCGCCAGGTCTACTTCTTCCCATCACGAGAAGTCCACTCTCATGCATGGCTGAAGCATATTTGAGGGTTGTCCCTCCTTCTCTAGAGGTTTCTTTGAATTCTCTCCTCACTGAGATTTGGTTGGACTCGGTGGTTGTCCAATTCTGAGTTCTACAAACAAAGTGCATAATTTGTCCTCCAAGTGCGATTCAAGTCATGATTCAATTTGAGATTCCCATGCTTCAAATTTGGCATCAATTGGATCTTGAGAAGCCATAACATAAGCCTAGAGATTAGAGATGTCCTTGTCTTTTTTTTGTTGATGGGTTAATGGTATAGGGTGGTGGAAGGTTCGGACAATAGATTGGTGATAGAAGGGTTCGGCTGTAATGGTTTATTGTTTTGGGCTGTGATTTTTGACACTGTTAAGCTTATGAAGATAGGTTATGATAGCTGCGTCTTAAGGCTAGAGAGATGCCTTAAAGATGTCTTAGTTGGTGGTAGTAAGGTGGCTAGGGTTTGGTAGGTCACAGAGAAGAAAAAAGGACAAAGGTGCAGCACCAGATTTTTCACCGAAAAAATTTCAACAGTAAAGATTTATTTTTTTCCTAAAAATTTCAATAGAGATTCAAGTAAAACTCAAAGGGAATCTACTAGTAAGGGAGAGGTAATGCTGTTAAAAATTTTGTAGAAAGAAATGATAGCAAAAGGTTTAACAAAATTGAGGATCACGGAGAGGCACTATAGTAGATTTTTACATCTAAAGTGCAGTAGCTTGGACGTAAAAGATAAGTGGTTTATATTAAGAATTTTTCGACAAAACCATAGGGAAAACTGCTATTAGGAAGTGTCAAAGCCGTTGGAAAAATTTCATGGAGATTTGGACAGAAAAAATGCAGTAGCAAGATCAAATAGACAGTGCTATGCGACTAGAATTCTATAATGCACCTTTTGTTGTAGAGATGAAAACTTTACGATGAAAAGTTTATGCAGCAATATAGGAACGAATTTTTTGGATTTTTTGAATAAGGATAACTAAATTGCAGCAGCAATAAGATAGAAAACTAAAACCTATTACAATTCATGGGGAGATCAAAGGATGATCTGCGGTGGTAGAGATGACGACGAAATTCGACGATGATCTTCTAAGAAATTGTGGGAATTGCTTTGGGTGGTTGTGGAGGGCTGGTGGATGGCTGTGGAAGGGTAGCGAGATGCCAAGAACGTTACTCTAATACCAAGTGATAGAACCCTTACAGATTCTAAGCTTGGGGTTGATCTCTTTAGGGGATCGGCCTCCTTAGAACTCTATAGGGGTTCCTTCCTCCAAGTTGCTGCTCAAAGACTACTAAAAAGATGATGTATTCATGATGAAAAAGATGGTGAATACATGGCTATTTATAGGGCTTCTAAATCCCAACTCCTAATAGGACTCCTACTTCTAACAATTCCTACTTCTAAATAGGTCTCCTTCTCTAATAGGATTCTTTCTCTAATATGACTCTTTCTCTAATAGGACTCTTACTTCTAATAGGATTCCTTCTCTAAGAAGCAACCTAATCCTAACCTAGCCGGCCTCTTCACCTCTTTAATAGGGGTCAGCTGTTATATGAATGCCCTTATCAATGAAACTAAATTAGGACTCTCCTAGTTAGAGTCCCAACAAATTAGGACTCTCCTAGCTAAAGTCCTAACATTATCATGATTTGGCATCATGTTGATAAATTTTTAGTATCATGATAAATGCTTGGTATCATGCTTCAAATGAAGAATCATACTTAGTATCATGCTTCTAGTATCATATTGTGCATGTTGATAATTTGAAACTATATTAATGCACAATGCATGAAACGTATCGATTAAAGTTTGAATTCAAAGGTTGTGATTTAAGTTTATTTTTCTTAAGTATGGCATATAGATAGGGAGAGTTAAGATTAACTCTATCATCAATTGGTTGTCATCATAAAAAAGAGAGAGATTATTAAATTTTGGATTTTGATATTGAAATCAATTGATAAATTATTGATCTAATCTATATATTGAGAAAAGTATGCAGGATTAACTACAATAGCGAATAAGGCATAAAATAAATATAGTGTCGAAGTCAAAGATTGGATGATTTGTTAGGAGTTTAAGAGTTCATCAAGAGTTCACCGAAAGTTCGTCAGGAGTGTTGTCAGAATTTGCTGAGAAGTTCATCGCGAGTTCGCTGAAGCTCGCCAAAGAAACTCATGAGAGTTTACCGAGAAGATCATCGAGAGTTCAAGAGCTTACCGGGAGTCCGTTGGAAGGTTGCCGAGAGTTCGTCGGAAGTCCACCGAAAGATCGTTGGAAGCTCGTCAGAAGAACTCTTTGACCTACCAGACTTGCTTGCTTTAGTAGATGTCTTAATTATCATAGTTATGGTCTAATTTGAGCTAGGAATGGGAGGTAATCCCACTAACTCAGTTAGGGACCAATTAGGCCCTAATCCAAACTGGTTTAGATTGGACTGTTGGCCTAAACAATTTTCTGAACCCTACCTGGCGGTGGCACCGCTAGAACTAGGTAGTGGAACCACCTAGGGTTTAGTCTCTTTAGTGGTCTGGATGGTGGCACTACCCAAACTAGGTGGTAGTACTAGTAACAGTTATTGTGTCAAGAGATGGTACTGCCCAAATAGGTGATGGTACCACCTAGGTCTAATAGCCAAGACTTTGCTTGGTAGTGGTATCGCTAGACTGGTCAGTGGTATCGCCCAGTGTCAGAGACCACTAGCAGTGGTACCGCTAGGGACAAACGATGGTATTGCTAGTACCCCAAAAATTTGAGACAAGACCTTTTTTGACTCTATTTTTGAAGCTAATTGAGGCCTATAAATACCCCACACTTTTTTGCTTGTGATATACAGAAAAGTGAAAAAAAACTGAGATTATGGTGAAATCGCTACTTTTAACTTTGAGAGTTCACATCCACTAATTTTAGACTTAGAAACTTGTATAAGGAGAGTGAGCAACTTATAAAGAGATCAATAAATGGGTGATTGATCTTTGGCCATTGAAGAAAGATCAATAGTGGAAGCTGGTGACCTCAACGGAGGAGGTACTGGAAGTGGACGTAAGTTGGACGAGCGAACCACTATAAATTAGTGTGTTCTTTTCTTTCTATGCTTTGTTGTTTATCTTCTTTACTCTTTTTCTTAATTACATATTGCTTCACTTTCTCTCTACTCTTCTATGATTGTTTTCGAATCTAAATGCTTTACCAAAACGATTCTTGTAAAACCAAGGATTTTCGAAATCGATGTTTTTATCGCTGCATTAATTCATCCACCCCCCCCCCTTAGTGCTGAACTTGATCCTAACAATATTACCATATTAAGATCAATTCTTAAGAAACTAAATATATCATAATACATGGATGATAATACTCGCTCTTAGAGGACTTATCACTATGATTCATGTATTTGTTTTTTAAAAAAGTTATCCGATAAGATTAATTTAAGTTATCAAGTTAAACATATAAACCAAGTGGGGAATATAACCATTCCTAATCTATTATCATTGATTTTTAGAGAATGTAACCGTTCTCATTAAGTTCATCATTCATTATCATCAATTTCTTCATTTATTATGATTTAAATATTTTAATTTTTCATTCATTATGAATGTAACCATTACTATTAAATTTTTTATTCATTAGCATTAAAATTTTTTATTATAGTCCAAATGTTACAAACTTGAATTAATTATTGAATATTACAAAGTTGGCAATAATAAATATTCTTGATGGGAGAACATCTATATAAGTGAGGTTTCTAATCCCTCAGCTCCATCTCCCTCTCAAATCTTAAGGATTTCCTACACCATCTAAATTGAGGTTCTAAATCAAGAAGTACTAAAATACTAAGAGAAATCATTGTAGAAATTTTTGACAACAATGGCTAGAGGTACACAATGTTTGTTTCCTCATTAGTTTTCTTATGTTTCTATTATAGTGATTTAGAAACATATTTTGTTTTTGTATTTTCTTACACCCTAGCTATACACTTAACTTGAAGACCCAAGGCTTACACCTCGGATAAGTAAGAGTTAAAAAGGACTCACTCAAGATGAGTAATCATTAAAAAGGACTCGCTCCCGAGTTATACACCTTGGCATGAAGCCTCGAGGGTTGCATGTAGGCCGAGCCTATGTTCTCCCTAGCTATACAAATAGCTTGAAGACCTGAGGCCTACACCTCAGATAAGTAAGAGTTAAAAAGGACTCATTCCTAAGCTATGTACCTCGGCATGAAGTCTCAGGGTGTTGAATCTCGGATTTTGATGATGAAACTAATTAATTATGTTTTATGATCTAACTGCATTTTGAGTTACGTAGGTCTAATATCGATCAGAATTAGACAATTGACGGAGGAGGAATTGATGTTGTACCGGAAGTGATTATGTCAGGATATTGGATGTCGAGCCGGAGGTCCGGTCGATAATCGACAGAATGCTTCGGATGTCAGGCATCGGGCCAAGAAAAGTGGTGTTACGCCAAGGATATTGGGGTTGCGGAGGTCAACCATCGATTGGGTAATGGACCACAAGAGAGGACAGTGTGCCAAAGAATCGGACGAAGCGCCGATAGACCAATGACGTGCCGGATAATAGAATGTCAATTCGTGTTGTAATTGTCTAGATCAAAGTAGAGTTTTGTCGTGTATGTGCAGGATTAACTATGATAACGATGAAGACATAAAGCAAAGCAAAGTGCCGGAGTCAAGTATGATGGAATCATTGAGAGTTTGAGAGTTCGACGGAAGTACAAAGATTCATCGGAGTACTGCCGAAACTGGCCGAGAACGAGTAGAGAGCTTGCCGAAAGGTTTTTGGAAGTTCGTCAGAAGGTTCGTCGGAAGTGTGCAGAGCTCACCGAGAAAGATTGAAGCTTATCGAATAAGCTCATCGAAACTCGCCAATGATTCTATCGAGAAGTCCAGGAGCTTGCCAGGTATCCACAGAATAGTGTCCGAGGGTTCATCGGAAGACCGCCGGAAGTTCGCTGGAAGCTCACCGCAAGAAGTCTTGACTTTTCAGACTTTATAATAGCTTAGGAATGTCTTTAAAATTCATAGTTAGTATGTTAATTTGGGTTAGGATTAGGTGTTAATCCTATAACCTAAGTAGGGGGCCAATTGGGCCTTATTTGGGCTGATTTGGGCTGAAGTTAGGGCCCATTCAGCCTTACTAGAATAGTGTTAGAATAGTGCTAGAATAGTGTTGGTGGTGGCACCGCTAGACCCAGGCAGTGGCACCGCCCAGGGACTAAAATCCAAGGTGTTCTGGGCGGTGGCACTACTGCCTCGGGCAATGGCACTGCCCAGTACACTGATAGTATCAGTGTCAGACTAGTGGTGATACCGCCAGTGTTAGGCGGTGGTATCGCCAGTACCCCAAAAAACCAATGTGATTCAAATTTGAGCTCCAAATTTGAATCCTCTTGGGGTCTATAAATACCTCAAATATTCTTGCTTAGAGAGGCAAGAAGTATACAAGAAATCTAAGGGAAAACTCTATCATTTGAAGTAGAAATCCCTCCTCCAAAAGTTTAGAAGTGTTCTTAAGAGAGGTGTTGAGGGAAGCTTTGTAAACAGAGTTTGTAAAAGGGAGTTTCGTCATCGCCCATTGGAAGGAAGATAGCTAGTGGAAAGCCAGTGGCCTCAAGTGAAGAGGAATCGAGAGTGGATGTAGGTCGGATGACCGAACTACTATAAAAATGGTTTGAGTTTATGTTCTTACATTTACCTTTCTGCAAACCATCTTTTCTTCGCTGCTCAACTTACTCATCACTGCCCTTCTTCCTATCTAAACACCCCTACTTTAAGCACTTTCCAATACACATCAATTAAAATCAGGTTTTAGTCGAAATAAAGTTTTCAACATACGAAGTTTCTAAACTTGTTTAGATCACTGAAATTTATTGTTGTCCAACCGTTGCACTAATTCACCCCCCCCCCCTCTTAGTGACACTCTAGATCCTAATAGAGGGCTACACCTAGGCCAAGCCTATATGCTCCCTAGCCATGCACCTCGGCATAAAGACCCAAGAGATGCACCTAGGCCGAGCTTACATGCTCTATATGTTATGGTTGAATTAGTGCAACAGTAAGATTACAACAAATTCGGTGATTTAAGAAAACTTTGTATGATAAAAATCACATTTCGATTAAAACCATTTTCAATTGCGTTTTAACTTAAAGATGTATGTAAGAAGGTGAAGAGGAAGTGAAGCAAGTAAAGTCAAGGCTTGCAGCAAGGATAAACAATAATAAGTAAATACAAATCAGATTTTTACAGTAGTTCTCATCCGACCTACGTCCACTCCCGATTCTTCTTTACTTGAGGCCACCGGCTTTCCACTAATAGTCTCCCTTTTAATGGGTGAAGACTAAGTCTCTTACAATGCTTTCTCCTTTTGATGGGCTCAGGAGATAACCTTTATAAGGCCTCTCACCCCTCTCTTAAACTTAGCCAACACTTAGAGTTTGAGGGGAGGATTTCTCTCAAGTTTACAATAGAATTTTCCATCTTTTTGTTCTTAGTTGTGTGTCTTCCAACCATGGATGAGAGGGGTATTTATAGCCCTTAAGGTGATTCAAATTTGAAGTCTAAATTTGAATCACCATAGATTTCAAGGGTATTGGCAATACCACTCTTAGTACTAGGTGGTACCATCGCCCAAGGTTTCTGCCCCTGATAGTATACTAGGCGGTACCACTACCTAGCCAGCGGTACCACCACCTAGGTACATTAACACTGGGTGGTACCACTGCTCAGACAACTTAGGAGACCGAGCCCTGGGCGGTACCACCGTCCCAGTCTGGGGGTGCCTCCGCTAGATAGGGTTCAACAACCTTGTTTGGGCCTTGAGTTTGGCCCAAACATATCCGGGTATGAACCCAATTGGCCCCTAACTGGGTTGGCCCAATTACAACCTAATTAGACTTAATCCTACTTTGATCTAGAAAATTATTATTACAACATGAATCAAAATGTCGCCCGGCACGTCATTGGCCCATCGGCGCTTCATCTGTTTCTTTGATGCATCATCCTCTCTTACGGCCTATTGCCCAATTGACAATTGACCTTCGTAACTCCAATCTCCTTAGCACAACTTTAATCTTCTTGGTCGATGTTCAATTTCTTTGTCTGAAGCCTTCTGCCGATCGTTGACCGGACCTTCGGCTTGACGTCCAATCTTCTAACATGTTCTCCAACACAACGCTAATTCTTCTTCCATAAATTATCTAATCCTGATCGAGAGTAGACCTGCATTACTTAAAACATAGTTAGATAAACAAAACATAATCAATTAGTTTCATTATCAAAATTTGAGATTCAACACTATGGTCATACACTTGGCTTGAAGACTCGAGGCCTGCACCTTGGATGAGTAAAGTTAAAAAGGACTCGCTCTTGAGCTGTGCACCTTAGTGTAAAGCTCTAAGGACTGCACCTAATCCGAGCCTATGCACTCCCTAGCTGTGCACCTCGACGAGAAGCCTCGAGGGATGACCTAGGTCAAGCTTACATGCTCTCTAGCCTTGTAATCGGCATAAAGACCCTAGGATTGTATGTTAGTTGGACCAATGCGCTTCTGACACCCCAGCCAATCGACTTTCATCCGAGAACATACCCAACGGAAGAGCATGCAAGTGCACCCTTTGGAGAAAGGCTCTAAAGGATGCCCTTTCAAGGGGGGCAAATGATAGGGATGATTTTGCCCCATGCCAACTCATCTACTACATAGGTTTACACCTAACCAGGGCTCCAAGTCATCAGCCCCAAAATGATGTTATAGTGCATCCCAATGTGCCCCACATCAATGACTAATAATAATCGCCCTACCTTATCAAGATCAGAGAATGATTAAGTGGTTCACCTAATCTTATCCCAAGCCTATCAATAAGAAGGCTCAAAGATCAGGTATAAAAAGAAACCCATCAACTCACGTTGAGGGGGGGACTCTCTTCACACTAGCTTAGTTATGTTAAATCTCAAATTTTGATGATGAAATCAATTGATAAATTATTGATCTAATCCATATATTGAGAAAAGTGTTATAGGATTAACTATAATAACAAATAAGGTATAAAGCAGATATTGTGTTAGAGTCAAAGATTGGATGATTCATCAGAAGTCTGAGAGTTCGTCAGGAGTTCACCGAGAAGTTCATCGGGAGCATGCCAGAGCTCACTGAGAAGTTCATCGAGAGCTCATCAAAAAGTTCATCAGGAGTTCATCAGAAGTACACCAGAGCTCACCAAGAAGTTCATCAGGAGCTCGCCGAGAAACTCATCAAAGTTTGCTGCGAAGATAGTTGAGAGTTCAAGAGCTTGCCAGGAGTCCGTTAGAAGATCACTGAGAGTCCATCAGAAGTCCGTCGGAAGATCGCTAGAAGCTTGCCGAGATTTTGTTGGAAGAACATTTGACCTACTGGACTTAATTTGCTTTGTTAATGTCTTAATTATCATAGTTAGGACTTAATTTGGGTTAAGATTGGGAGGTAATCCTACTAACTCAATTAGGAACCAATTGGGCCTGAATCAAGATTGATTTGGGCCGGACTAACGGACCAAATAGTAACCTGGATCCTATTTAGCAATGACACTGCTAGGACTAGGTGGTGGAATTGAAAGGATCAAAAGGCACTAAGAGGGGGGGGTGAATTAGTGCAGCGGATTAAACTCGTATTCTTGAAACCGATTTCGCAAAGAAACACAAGTTCGTAGGAAGATTTCGATTCGACGAAAGAGAACTTGAAAGTAATTGCTTGTGAAAAGGAACTAACTATGAACTTGCAGCCAAGAAATGAAATGATTCAGAAATATAAACACTCACACATTTAAGGACACAATGATGTATAGTGGTTCGGTCAAATGACCTACATCCACTCTTGAAGCCTTTGCGATGAGGCTCCGCTCTTCCACTAGCAAGTCCTTTGAAGGGAAGGATCAAACACCCTTTTACAACCCTTTACAAGATGTTCACACTTGTACAAGATCTCTCAAGAAGAAGAAGAAGGTGAACACTTAGCAAAGAAAACAACACTTTTCAAAACTCTTCAAAAGCTCAAGACTCAAACTTTTTCTTGCTCAAAAGGGTACCCTTTCAGCTGAGAAAGGGAGGGTATTTATAGATCCAAAGTGGATTCAAAATTGGGCTCCAAATTCCAAGTGAATTTGGAGTTCCCATGTTTCTGGTGGTCAAGGCGGTGCCACGCCGCGTCGAAGCGATGCCACGCTTGTGTCGATCTTTGATCGAGTCTGAGCGTGTGCCACCGATGAATGCTACGCTCGATCCGGTGGATCGGGGCGGTGCCACCGCCCACCCGGCAGTTCCACCGTCGATTTGTGTGGCGGTGCTACGCCCTTGACATAGCGGTTCCACCGCTGTGTGTGTGTGTGGCGGTGCTGCTCGCCCAGTGGCGGTTCCACCGCCGGTGTTGTCAACAAAGCGGTGCCGCCGGTCCGACGGTGCCACCGCCGACCCTTACCAGAAACTGTATGGGCCTAACCTTTGGCCCAATACAGCCCACTAAAAGCCCAATTGGCCCAATAAAGGTCTAGATAGGTTTGACACCTATTCTATACCCTAATTAAGTGCTAACTATGATCTTCTAAAGACAAATTATACCAACACCATCAAGTTATCTTTCGAAGAGCTTTCCGGCGATCTTCCGGTGGACTTCCGGCAATCCCTTGGATTCCTTCCGGCGGACTCCCAGCTGGCTCCCGAATTCTATGGCGAGTTCAACGAGTCTTTCCCAATCTTCCGAACCTTTTCGGTTGTCTCCGCGAACCTCCGACGATCTTTCCGGCGAACTTCCGAAACCTTCGGCAAGTCCCCGATTTCATCTCGGTTGACTCCGGCAGCACTTCCGATGATCCTTCAGATATTTGGTGGACTCTTGAACTTCCAGCAACTTAACTTTGGTAAGTTGTTCTATCATAGTTAATCCTGCACACTTATCTCAAAAATGGATTAGATCAAATAACCACCAATTGACTTCATCATCAAAATCCGAGATTCAACAATCTCCCCCTTTTTGATGATGACAATCAATTGATGATGGAGTTATTCTTAACTCCCCCTATCTATATGCCATATAATGAGAAGGTAAAGACATTTGAATTCATTCTCTTGAATTCAACCAAAAACGATAAGTTACTTACGTTGAACTTATCATCTAAATCAACATGAGATTTCATTCGTAAACAATATCAAAGCATGACATTTAATATCAAGTCGAAGGATGGAAACCATTTATCATTTCGACACAAGATATAAAAAATTTGAGATTACAACAGGGATCTCATGATTGAAAAGCGTGACAACATAACAGATAAATCATGAGATGAAAATTGTCATTTCAATCAAAAGATGCCATTTGATAGATATTTATAGTAGGAATTTTTTTTTTATGAAATTTCAATTTGATGTATTGCATTACTTCATTTGCAATGCTTTTCAAGGATTGCAACTGTTTTTGACACTAAGCGAGCAAAAATTCTTATGACACATTTCTCATTTCATTTCACTGTATAAGTCATTTTCAATACAATGCATGAGTTGTTTATCAAAATATTTCGTTCTGAAAAGCCACACTTAACAAATCATCAATTTCATATTTTTCTCCCCCTTTGTCATCAACAAAAGGAGATGAAAACTGAAAACCATGATCGCAAGGCTAAAGAATACATCGTTAAACTCAATCAATAATGAGAGATCAAAATTCATGAAGAGATTCAAAAATAATCGTTAAAAAGAAACATCATGAAGGTAATATCATGAAAACCTTTCGATCGAAAGATGAGTTTTTCACAATATATAATGATCAATAAAATGATAGTTTCATATATCACTAAAGGTATAAAGACGAAACAATCAAAGATTAAATGTTTTGAAGGACATGCAATATTTAAACATTAGGGCAGATTTAGCATGCCTAATTCTCTTCTAATGAAGTCAAATTGTTCTTCATTTAGGGGTTTTGTGAAAATGTCCGCTAATTGGTGCTTTGTATCAATAAATTCTAAAGTGACATCATTATTAGCAACATGATCTCGTATAAAGTGATGCCTAATATTAATGTGTTTAGTTCTTGAGTGTTGAATGGGATTTTTGTTAGACAATAGCACTTGTGTTATCGCATTTTATTGGAATGTTTTTCAAATTAATTCCATAATCTTCTAAAGTATTTTTCATCCACACAACTTGTGCACAACATGCACTAGCACTATATATTCGGCTTCGCAGTAGATAGTCTAACAGAATTTTGTTTCTTGAAGTCCAAGAAACAAGTGCATGTCCTAAAATTGACATGTTCCAGATGCGCTTTTTCTATCAATTCTACATCCGCCAAAATCGGCATCCGCATAAGCTTTTAGATCAAAGTTATCAGATTTTGGATACCATAATCCTAGATTTATAGTTCCTTTAAGATACCTAAGGATTCTTTTAACAGCTTTAAGGTGAGATAACTTAGGATTCGCTTGGAATCTTGCACATAGACCTACACTAAACATGATATCAGGTCTTGTTGCGGTGAGATAGAGTAAACTACCTATCATTCCCCTATATGTTTTTGATCAAAGTTTTCTCCATGTTCATCCAAGTCTAATTTAGTGGAGGTGCTCATAGGAGTGCTAATTTCTTTTGATCCATCCATATTAAATCGTTTTAACAATTCCAATGTGTATTTTGATTGATTTAGAAATATACCATCACTTAGTTACTTGATTTGAAGTCCTAAAAAGAAATTTAGTTCTCCCATTAGGCTCATCTCAAATTCATCACTCATATCCTTAGCAAATAACTCACATAGTGATTTATTACAAGATCCGAAAATAATATCATCAACATAAATTTGAACAATAAGAAAATTATTTTCAAAATGTTTAATAAACAATGTAGTATCAACCTTGCCTTTAGTGAAATTATTTGAAATCAAGAAAGAACTAAGCCTCTCATACCAAGCCCTAGGGGCTTGTTTAAGACCATATAAGGCCTTAGTTAGCTTAAACACATGGTTAGGAAATAGAGAGTTTTGAATCCGGGTGGTTGTTCAACATAAACTTCTTCGAAATAAAACCATTTAAGAATGCACTTTTGACATCCATTTGAAATAATTTAAAATCTTTACTACTAGCATAGGCAAGGAGCATCCTAATGGCTTCAATCTTGCCACCGGAGCGAAGGTTTCTTCATAATTGATACCTTCTTCTTGGTTGAAACCTTTGGCCACTAGTCTAGCCTTGTTTCTAACCACGATACCGCATTCATCTTGCTTGTTTCTAAAGACCCACTTAGTACCAATAACTAAGTGGTCATTAGGAATCTAGGAACAAGCTTCCATATCTCATTCCTCTCAAATTGATTCAATTCTTCTTGCATTGCGATAACCCAAGAATCATCTTTTAGGGCATCAACAATGCATTTTGGTTCAACTTGAGAAAGAAAGGCAGCATGGGCACAAAAATTTTTGAAAGAAGAGCGAGTTTGAACCCCTTTCGATGCATCTCCTATAATTAACTCCTTGGGATGAGCATCTACATACTTCCATTCCTTTGGTAAGGAAGTTTGGGAAGAAGATGCATCCAAGATGTTATTTTGAGGAGAGGGTTCATTCAAATTCAAATCATCAAGACCAAAATCATCATCAAAATCTTTTTTCTTAAATTCGGAAACTTCATTAAAAACCACATGAATAGATTCTTCTATAAGTAAGGTTCTCTTGTTGAAAATACGAAAAGCCTTAGAAACGGAAGAATAACCAAGAAATATGCCTTCATTGGATTTTGCATCGAATTTTCCTAAGGCATCCTTTTCATTCAAAATAAAGCATTTGCAACCAAAAACTTTAAAGTAAGAAACATTGGGTTTTTTATCATTCCATAATTCATATGGAGTTTTGGATAGGGATGGTCTCACTAGAACTCTATTCATCACATAGCAAGCCGTATTCACGGCCATTTAAAAATATTTTGGTAAATTATATTCATTTAACATGGTTCTAGCCATTTCTTGTAAACTTCTATTTTTCCTTTCTACTACTCCATTTTGTTGTGGATTTCTTGGAGTAGAGAAGTTGTGATTGTATCCGTTTGTTTCACAAAAATTTTGGAAGTCATGATTTTGAAATTCACCTCCATGATCACTTCGAATTGATGAGATCATAAAGCCTTTTTCATTTTGAGTGAGTTTACAAAATTTAGAGAAACATTTGAAGCAATCACTTTTATGAGCCAAAAAATAGGTCCAAGTGTATCTACTATAGTCATCCATAATTACAAAGGCATATTTGCTACCTCCTAGGCTTGTTATGTCAATTGGTCCAAATAAGTCCAAGTGGATCAATTGCAATGGTCTAGTGGTGCTAATGTGATTTTTTGATTTGAAACTAGTCTTTATTTGTTTTCCTAGTTGACATGCATCACATACCTTATCCTTAACAAATTTCGTGTTTGGGATACCTCTTACTAAATCTCTAGATGAAATCTTAGAGATTAGTTTCATCTTGCATGGCCTAGCCTCTATGCCAAAGCCAAGCGTCATCATTCAAAACCGAAAAACACATTTCATTACTTAATTTATCAATATTTATGGTGTAGACATTGTTTTGTTTTAAAGCAATCATGGATATGTTGTTGTTGGGTTTTTCAATAATGCAAACATTGGATTCAAATCTAACAACATAACCTTTATCACATAGTTGACTAATACTTAAAAGATTATGTTTTAAACCATCAACTAGTAACACATCATCAATTGAAAAACTCGATTTGTTACCTATGGTTCCCTTGCCAATGATTTTACCCTTGTTGTTGTCTCCGAAAGTGACATATCCTTCTTCTTTGCTAGAGAGCATAGAGAAATGAGATGGATCTCCGGTCATGTGCCTTGAGGATCCACTATCAAGATACCATTTCTTCCTCCTAGCTTGTGAGTTTGTCTACAAAAGAGGATTGTTTTTAGGTACCCATTTGATTTTGGGTGCCTTACAAATTGATCTACTTATTTTGTAATTTATCATTGAATTGTTTATGGTTCCTTTAGGAACCCATATCAACTTTTATGGACTAATTTTCTTGAATGGACATTTGTAGGTAACATGTCCCGTTTGCAACAAAATTACATTTCAAATGGGGTGATACATGCAATGTAGACCCTTTAACAAAGGTGGTGAGATTTTGGTGAGAACCTCTCACAAATCCGATACCACTTCTATTTCCGATATGACCTTTGTTAGCAAGAATCATGTCTAAGCCCTTGCTACCGACCTTAAACTTGTTTAGGGTCTCTTTGAGTAGTAAGTTCTCCCTTTTTGTTGCATCTAAGTCTTCACACTTAGAGCATGGGGTAGAGAAGGGTTTTGAAGACTATTGAATTTACTTTGTAATAAAGCATGCTCTTTCTTAAGCAAATTGAACTTCTTACTAATAGTTCTACATTCATCAAACAACTCATGAAAAGCCATAGAAAGTTCATCGAAAGATAACTCTTCATTAAGTAACTCACTAACCTCTTCTCCAAATGCCATTAGAGCGAAGTTTACCTCCTCTTTGTTGCTAGCCTCTTCAACCTCGGAGTCACTTGAATCATCCCACGTGGCCTTCAAGGCTTTTTCTTCTTGAATTGCTTCTTCTTGGCTTGAGGGCATTCATTCTTGAAGTGTCGGCTTCTTGCATTCGTAGCAAATGACTTGGTCCTTTTTGTGTTCAAATTTGCTTTTTGTGTCATTTTTGAATTTGTTCTTTCTTATGAATTTCTTAAACTTTCGAGTTAGAAGTGCAATGTCATTGTCACTATCCTCATCACTTGATGTTCCTTTCAAGTGGTCTTCTTGTGTTCTAAGTGCCATATCCTTCCTGTTCTTTGGAAGGGGGTTCTCAAGCTCTTCATGAGCATGGCACGTCATCTCGTAAGTCATTAGAGATCCAATAAGTTCTTCAATGGGAAATTCTTTGAGATCCTTGGCCTCTTGAATGGCGTGACCTTTGATCCCAACACTTTGGAAGGGATCTTAAAATCTTAGTTACCAATTCAAAATTCGAAAAGCCTTTACCAAGAGCTTTAAGTCCATTGATGACATCCGTAAAGCGGGTGTACATGTCTCCAATGGACTCATTTGGTTTCATCTGAAAAAGTTCATAGGAATGCACAAGAATGTTGATTTTGGACTCCTTCACTCGGCTAGTGCCTTCATGAGTGATTTCAAGAGTGCGCCAAATATCAAAAGCCGATTCACAAACGGAAACCCGATTAAACTCATTCTTATCAAGTGCACAAAATAAGGCATTCATAGCCTTTGCATTGAGAGCGAAAATCTTCCTCTCCGACTCATTCCATTCACTCATCGGAAGAGAAGATTTTGCGAAGCCATTTTCGACAATGTTCCAAAGTTCAAGACCATGGAAATAAGAAAAATCCTCACTGAGTCTTCAATACGTATAATCCGACCCATTGAACATAGGTGGACGAGTAATGGAGAGACCCTCTTGCATACCGGAGTAGGCCATCTCTCTTGGGTTTTAAATCAATATGAGAGAAAACCTTGCTCTGATACCAATTGAAAGGATCAAAAGGCACTAAGAGGGGGGGTGAATTAGTGCGTGGATTAAACTCGTATTCTTGAAACCGATTTCGCAAAGAAACACAAGTTCAGTAGGAAGATTTCGATTCGACGAAAGAGAACTTGAAAGTAATTGCTTGTGAAAAGGAACTAACTATGAACTTGCAGCCAAGAAATGAAATGATTCAGAAATATAAACACTCACACATTTAAGAACACAATGATGTATAGTGGTTCGGTCAAATGACCTACATCCACTCTTGAAGCCTTTGCGATGAGGCTCCGCTCTTCCACTAGCAAGTCCTTTGAAGGGAAGGATCAAACACCCCTTTTACAACCCTTTACAAGATGTTCACACTTGTACAAGATCTCTCAAGAAGAAGAAGAAGGTGAACACTTAGCAAAGAAAATAACACTTTTCAAAACTCTTCAAAAGCTCAAGACTCAAACTTTTTCTTGCTCAAAGGGTACCCTTTCAGCTGAGAAAGGGGGTATTTATAGATCCAAAGTGGATTCAAAATTGGGCTCCAAATTCCAAGTGAATTTGGAGTTCCCATGTTTCTAGTGGTCAAGGCGGTGCCACACTTGTCTGGGAAGGGTGCCACACTGTCGATCTTTGGCCCCCGACGTATGGCAGTGCCACCGCCCTTAGCGGTGCTACCGCTCGATCAGATGGATCGAGGCGGTGCCACCGCCAAACCAGCGGTTCCACCGCGCCGTCAGTGTCTGGCGGTGCTACGCTTGACGGCGTTCCACCGCACACTTTGTGTGTGTGTGAAGCTACGCCCAGTGGGCGGTTCCACCGTCGGTGTTGGTCAACAAGCGGTGCCACCGCGGTGTTCGATCAACAAGGCGGTGCCACCGGACCCTTGTAAATCTGTATGGGCCTAACCTTTGGCCCAATACAGCCCACTAAAAGCCCAATTGGCCCAATAAAGGTCTAGATAGGTTTGACACCTATTCTATACCCTAATTAAGTGCTAACTATGATCTTCTAAAGACAAATTATACCAACACCATCAAGTTATCTTTGAAGAGCTTTCCGCGATCTTCCGAGCGGACTTCCGCAGCAATCCTTGGATTCCTTTTGGACTCCCAGTGGCTCCCGAATTCTATGGCGAGTTTAACGAGTCTTTCCCAATCTTCCGAACCTTTTCGGTTATCTCCGCGAACCTCCGACGATCTTTCCGGCGAACTTCCGAAACCTTCGGCAAGTCCCCGATTTCATCTCGGTTGACTCCGGCAGCACTTCCGATGATCCTTTAGATATTTGGTGGACTCTTGAACTTCCAGCAACTTAACTTTGGTAAGTTGTTCTATCATAGTTAATCCTGCACACTTATCTCAAAAATGGATTAGATCAAATAACCACCAATTGACTTTATCATCAAAATCCGAGATTCAACAGGAATCGCCCAGGGCTCAACCTCCCAAGAGGACTGGGCGGTGGTACTGCTGGCAATTAATGCTGCTAGGTAGCGGCACCGCCCAAGCAGGCGATGGTACTGCCCAGGAGGCAATGGTACCACCTGAGTCTAGTAGCTGAGACTTTGTTTGGTGGTAGTATCGCCAGACTAAGCAATAGTACTGTCCAGTATCAGAGAGTACTAGCGGTGGTACCACCTGGCATAGGCGATGGTACCGCTAGTACCTTAGAAATCTACGATGAGACCTCTTTTGGCTCCATTTTTGAAGCTAATTGAGGCCTATAAATATCCCATACTTTTCCTGCTTATGTAACACAGAAAAATGAACAAAAAAACTGAGATCTTAGTGAAAATGCTATTGTAATTTTGAGAGTTTACCTCTACTGGTTATAGCTTAGAATTTTGTATACGGAGAAGTGAGCGAATTATAATAAGGTTAACTCCTGAACCTATTAAAAAGAGAAAAGATCTATAAAAGGGATTATTGATCTTCGCCTATTGAAGGAAGATTAATAGTGGAAGTTAGTGACCTCGACGGAGGAGGAATCGGAAGTGGACATATATCACAACGATCAAACCACTATAAATCTGGTGTGTTCTTTCCTTGCTACTTAATTTCATACTTAGCTGCTTTCTATATTTTACATTTACTTTAAGTTGATATCTTCTTGATATGATTTCATCGATATATTTTTATCAACATGAAAAGATTTTGAATCGTAACCGGTTTTAACGTACGCACTAATTCACTCCCCCCACCCTCCTCCAAACCAAACACCGCGCACCACCCCCTCTTAGTGTCATCTTGATCTTAACAATTAGTATCAGAGTGAGGCTACTCTCAATTTGGTTTAAAACTCAAGAGAGATGGTTTTTGCTGGTAATCAAGAGGGTCATTCTATCACATGTCCTTCTATGTTCAATGAGACGAATTATACATATTGAAAAACTAGAATGAGAATTTTTTTGATATCTATGGATTTTAATTATAAAATATTATTAAAAATGGATTTTAAAAGTCCTCTAATCCAATGAACAAATAGAATGATTTAGAGAAGAATACTTTCTTTTTGAATGACAAAGCTATCAATGTTTTGTTTTGTGCTTTAGATAAAAATGAATTCAATCGGGTTTCTATTTGCAAAATAGCTTATGATATTTGACACACACTTGAAATCATACACGAAGGCACAAATAGGGTTAAGGAGTCAAAAATTAATCTTTTGGTTCATAGCTATGAATTGTTTTGCATGAAACCAAGCGAGACCATTAGAGACATGTACACCTGGTTTACTAATGTCATCAATATTCTAAAAGCAATTGGTAAAAGTTTTTTTAATTTTGAACTTGTTAACAAGATATTTAGATCTCTTCCAAAAAGTTGAGATCCTAAAGTAATGGTAATTCAAGAAGCCAAGGACTTAAAAAACTTTCTGCTTGAAGAACTTATCGGGTCTTTGATGACCTACGAAATGACATGCAATGCACATGAAGAACTTGAGAATAACTTTCTAAAGAATAGGAAGGATTTGACACTTAGAACCAAAGAAGACCACTTGAGAGAAAACTCAAGTGACGATGATGATGATGATGATGATGATGATGACGACTTGGCACTTCTAACAAAAAAATTTTAAAAATTTATAAAAAAAATAAAACTAACTATGATATTAAAAAAGGATCAAATAATTTGTTATGAATGCAAGAAGTTGGAGCACTTTAAAAGTAAATGTATCCAAGTAAAGAAGAAGCAACCGAAGAAGAAGAAAGCACTCAAAGCTACTTGGGACAATTCGAGCACATCCGAAGACGAGTAGCTAACCAACAAAGAAGTTGCTAACTATGCATTAATGGCACTTGGCGATGAGGTAAGTAACTCAATCGAAGCTTATTTGTCTTTTAATGAATTATTAAATACTTTTTATGATTTATTTAATGAATGCAAATTAGTTAGTAAAAAGTATAAATTGTTAAAAAAAGAGCATGCCTCTCTTGTTAGAGAATTTAATAAATTAAAGATTGAGCATGATAATGAGATGTTACCTCCTTGCACTAAATGTAAAGATTTAGAAATACTTAAAAAGAAAATTTTGCTACTATATAAAACCTTCGAAAAATTCAAAATAGGAAGCAAATCTTTAAACATGATCCTTGCTAATAAGGGTCATATTCATAGAAGGGATGGAATCGGCTTTGTGAGTAACACTCACCAAAATCCAACTATCTTCACTAAAGGATCAACTTTGCATATTTCACCCTGAAGCAAATGTAATTTTTGTTGTAAATTTGGACATTATACTCATAAATATCCATTTAAGAGGTATAATCGACATAAGTTAATTTGGGTTTATAAAGAAATCATAAATTACTCAATACAAAATGATAAATTAGGTAGATCGATTAATAAGGCACCCAAAGTCAAATGGATACCTAAAGGAAAACCCTCTTTCTTATAGATATATTTACAATCATAAGCTAAGAGTAAGAGATGGTACCTTGATAGTGGATACTCAAGGCACATTACTATATATCTCAATTCTCTAAGCTTACTAGCTAAGATGAAGGGTATATCACCTTTGGAGACAACAACAAAGGTAAAATCAATTGCAAAGGAACCATAGGTAACAAATTAAACTTCTTAATTGAAGATGTGTTATTAGTAGATGGTTTAAAGTATAATTTCTTAAGTATTAGTCAATTATGTGATAAAGGATATATCATAAGATTTGAATCTAATAATTGCATTGTTGAAATACCACACAAAAATATATCTATGATTGTCTTAAAACATAATAACGTATATACTATTGACATTGATGATCTTTGTAATAAAATATACTTTTCAGCTTTAAACGATGATGTTTGGCTTTGGTATAGGAGGTTAGGTCATGCTAGTATGAAACTAATCTCTCAAATTTCATCTAGAAAACTTGTAAGAGGAATGTCCAATATTAAATTTATCAAAGACAGTGTGTGATACATATCAACTAGGAAAACAAATAAAAGGTAGTTTCAAATTAAAAAATTAAATAAGCACCTTTAGACTATTGCAATTGCTCCATATGGATTTATTTGGGCTAATTGATACAACAAGCCTAGGAGGTAGCAAATACGCCTTTGTAATTCTTGATGATTATAGTGTTAGGGATCGAGTGGCACTAAGAGGGGGGGGGGTGAATTAGTGCAGCGATAAAGAACGATAGATTTTTCAGCGATTAACATAAGTTCAGAAACTTCGTACGAGTGAATGCAGCCTTTCGTTTGAACCCGGAAAGATTGCATTTTAACTTTAAAGCATATGTAAGGAGATGAAGATGAAGTTGAGTAAATAAGGCAGCAAGTGGAAAGAGTTTGTAGCAAAGTAAATAGCAAGAACGTAAATGCAAACCGATTTATAGTGGTTCGGTCATCCGACCTACATCCACTTCCGAAGCCTTTTCCGATGAGGCTCCCAACTTCCACTAGCAAATCCTTTTATAGGGGAAGGACCAAATACCCCTCTTACAACCCTTTTACAAGAGGTTCACACTCTTACAAGTCTTCACAAAGAGAATGAGGTGAACACTTAAGCAATTGAAAACTTTTCCTAGACTTTGCTCAAATCTAACTCTCAAAAAGGGTTCTTTTTTTAGCTAAGAAAGGAGGGAAATTTATAAGCCTAAAGTGATTCAAATTTGGAGCCTAAACTTGGAGCCAACATTTGAACTTTTTTGAGTTTCTCGGTGCTATCAAGATGTGATGACACACCAGGTGGTGCTACACTTTGCCTTTCCAGCACTAAGCGGTGCTACCGCCTAGCTTGGCGGTGCTATCGCTGGCTTTCAGCGCTGGCGGTAGCACGGTGCTCTTGCCCAAACCAGCGGTGCTACCGCCTGCTTTCTTGTTTTTGGCGTAGCACCGCCAAAGACACACAAGTCTTTGGCGGTGCTACCGCCAAAGACGAAGCTTCGCTTTGGCGGGTGCCACCGCCAAAGACACACTGCTTTGTTGGGCGGTGCCATGGCCCTGCACATTGGTTGCTGCTGGGCGATGCCACCGCCTAGCACATTGGCTGCTGGGCAGTGCCACTGCCCAGCACATATCCACTCTTGGTTTGGGACGAAAACTCGACCCAAACCGGTCCCAAACAAGGCCCAATGGGCCCATACTTGGGTTAAAAGATTAACACCTAATCCTAACCCAAATTAATATGCTAACTATGAAATTAAAGACATTCTTAAGCTATTACAGAGTCCGCAAGTCAAGTCTTCTTCCGGCGAGCTTCCGGCGATCTTCCGACAGTCTTCCGATGATCCCTTAGAAACCATCCTGTAGACTCCCAGCAAGCTCTTGGACTCCACGATGATTTTGGTGAGTTCCCCTGAGCTTCTTTGGCAAGCTCTGATCTTTCTTAGCAAGCTCCATGAACTTCCGATGAACCTTCCGGTGAACTTTCGAAAACCATTCGGTAAGCTCCCTACTCGTTCTCGATCGGTTCCGGCAGCACTCCCAACGAATCTTCAGACTTCCATCGAACACTCGAACTCCCAATGATCCATCGCACTTGACTTCGTCTCTTTGTTTCACTTTACATCTTCATCCTTATCGTAGTTACTCCTGCACACTACTTCGATGTAGACAGTTATTACAATGTGAATTGACATTCAGTTGCCCGACATGTCATTGGTCGGCGCTTCGTCCGATCCTTCAGCACATCGCCCTCTCTTGCGGCTTGTTGCCCAATCGGCGGTTGACCTCCGCAACTCCGATATCCATGGCGCAACTTCGCACTTCTTGGCCCGATGCCCGACATCCGAAGCCTCCTGTCGATAGTCGACCGAACCTCCGGCTTGACATCCAATATCCTGACGTGATCACCTCCGGTGTACCGTCAATTCCTCCAGTGTCAACTATCTAATCCTGATCGATAGTAGACCTACGTAACTCAAAACGTAATTAGACCACAAATCACAATCAATTAGTTTCATCATCAAAATCTGAGATTCAACAATCTCTCCCTTTTTGATGATGACAACTAATTGATGACTAACGGAGTTAACCTTAACTCCCCGGAATTTAACCAAACTCCCCCTATCAATATGCAATTGATAGAACCCTTGGATTATCCCAAATCCAAGTAACATGTATCATTCATGTAGTGAGAAATATAAATCCATCATGCAAATATATAAAATATTCAAGCATCATTACATTGCATGAAGTCATCAATCTATTTCTCCCCCTATGTCATCAACAAAAAGGAGAAGTAACATCATAGCTAGTTTAAAAGATATGTAAATTTCTTACAACACACTAGCTATTTATCACATCATATAACATTTTTGCAATACAACATCAAATAATACCATTCAATCATTGCAAGTTTCAAGGATGGGCAATGATGGTAATTTTCACTTGCTTCTTGAGATGTGCAAGTTTGCACCTTGTTTCTCACGATAGCAATATTTGCATCCTTTGATATAACAATTCTTAGCTTCTCATGAAGTTGTAAAATAGGAATCAAGATGGCAAATTTTTGCAATGTTCGAGCTAAAAACTTTCTCCCCCTTTGTTAGCATCAAAAAGAAAGGGAGGATCAAATACTTCAAATAATCTTGCATAAGATTCAACAATAATTTGTAACAAAAATGTAAGCAATTTGAGGAAGTAAAATTGAGCAAGATTTTTGCCTCTCTTGAGATAGCAACTTTTTGCTTCTCAATGTTCAAGCTAGCAAGATTTTCTCTTTTGATGCATAAGCTATCAATTTTCTTCCTCTTGAATGAGCTAGCAAATTAATCATGTAAGCTAGCAATAAATCTTCTCCTCCTTTGATTTTGTCAAAAAGAAGGGAAGAATATAATTCTTTTCCCTTTACATGAATGCTTCCATCATGACAAAATAATAAATTTCCATCATGAATTTTTAACATATCAAGTCATGAATTCAAGGGAGTCATAAACAAATCATGGTATGAGGGAAATTTATGACAAGCAAGCAAGCAATAATGATAAGCTAGCATACTTTGCAATACACAAACTAGCTCCCTTTCAATTTTTCTCTTTTGCACCTAAGTTTCCCTTTTGCAAGTCATCAACTTTTTATTTGCAATGAGCTAGTAATTTTTATAAAATTTATAACATTTTAAACATGCAAGCTCATGAGTTAAAAAATAATGCAACTTTACAATTTCTTTCTTCTCATTTTGAGAAGTGCAAGTTTTGCCTATTGCAAGTTCTAGCTAGCTAGCTATGTTTGTCATTTTCACTTGTGATACATAAGCTAGCAAGCTAACTCCCCCTTTGTCACTATCGAAAAGAAGGGATGAATAATATTTCAATGAAATAATTTAGCACCAATCAATATTTCAATTTTTTTCATGATGCATACAAAACATAGATGCAAAGAATTCATGAAAGATATCAATGTGAAATATTAATAAGGATCAACACCAAAAGACATCATTCATGATTCAACATAAAGCAAATTTCATTTATGTTAAATGTTTAATTTACCACACAAGGCAAAGAAATCTTGTCATTTCTATATCATAAAATATATGACATCAAGGCTCATGATTCATTTGAAAAGATATAGCACAAAGAGTAACTTGATTCATGCATAAGAATTCAAGTATCAAATATCAAAATATCAAGACTTGGATTGTGATAAAGCTCATTCAAGTTCGAATCATCAAAATCATTAACATAGTTTTTGAGATTCACAAATGACATAAACTTGAATTGTTTTCCTCTTTGGTAAATGATAAAAAGAAGTAATCATAGAGGAGAATATTTTAATTCCCAAAAATATCAAGAATTCAAGGTCATGATTTCAAGAGATCAAGAGAGGAGTCATAAAATTATTCAAACTCATTTTGTCAATTCGAAACTCCTAATCAAATTATCATTTTTAACATTCATAACATGAATAAAGTCATTACCGTATCATCAAAATCTCATTCATAAGTCAAGTGATTTATAAAATATCATAAATGAATTTATCACTTGTCTTTTATTTGAAAAATCGAAAGATTTTAAGAAACATGCATTTCCATTGTATGATTTATTTCATATGAGCATGCCTTTGTTTTTTGATGTCAAATAAAATAGAAATATCAACATTCAACATTGAAAGACAAACTTCATCATAAAATTCATCAAGATAAAAATATAACACATTATGAGATTCAATTTATCATGATAATATGTTTCATTTTGTTTCAAACAAGTGTGCTCATGTTTCAAATGATGATTATCAAATTTAAGACCAAAATATGAGTTTGTTATCAAAATATGATATCACAAAGTCATTAAGCATAATAACAAACTTTTAATATTTTTATTTCAATGATGATTTCATAATGTATGTTCAAATATTTATATGGAACCCATCATTGTATAATTTAAAATACAAGTTTGTCATTAAACCCATCAAGATCAAATGCATCAAATATCATGATAGTGCATTTTCTCATCTTTATGAGTTTCAATTTAAGTGATTTGATTTTTCATAAGAATGTTCAAAATTTTTATATGAAAATGTCATGCATCATATTCAAAAATGAAAATAACATCAAGATCATTTTAATTCTTTCTTACATTAGTTATAACAAGATGATCGATGCTCAAATTTTTGGTAAAATCATACATTATTTTATAAATCTGAAAAATAATTTTCGACATGAAACCCATTAAGTTCAAATATAACAAAAGGCAACATCAAAGCCACATTTCTTTCAGTTTGAAAATTTGTGGGTTGGGTCTTTATAATTGATTTCATGAAGACATATATCAATAAAAATTTCATCATAAAAAGGGTTAAAAACCATTAAGCCAAGATGGAAGTTTTCAAATTATAATCAAGATACATACATCTATCATCAAAAGATTTTCAAGAAATTCATACATAGATATGTATCATGTTTAAGATTGAAAACCGATATGGAAAGTATATATGAAATTTTATCATCTCAAAATGTCATCTTAATTTGACATGAAAACAATTAGACCAAAAAATACGTTAATCCACAACATAGAGTCAAATCAACATTATTTCAAAAACTAATTCATGTTACAAAATCATCAAGCATCATGTTTAGAAATGAAAAGCAATATAAAACATCAAGATACACATGCATGGATTAATCCTAAGCATTATCACAAATCATGCATCATTCATATTTTTAATTTTTAAAAAATTACTAGAAAGGAAAAAGCAAAAAAAAATCCTACCAACTATTTCAAGCAACTCTTGAAAGGATCATGTAATTTTAAAGTAAAGTAAGAACAACTTGGGTGAGTTTCTTACCTCATTGTCGAAAACCGTCAAAGCCCATTTCGCCTCTTCTTTACTTGATTCTTCTTTGCAACCCTTCTTCTTCTTCTTTGGCCTCTTTCTCCATTCAAGTTCATTTGTGCTTTTTAATTTTTGTTTAATGAACTTGTTAACATTCATTGTTATGTGTTCAATGTCCTCATTGTCCTCATCACTTGAGTCATCACTCAAGTGGCATTCAATTGTCTGATGTTTCAAATCCTTCTTGTTCTTTAGAAGGTGGTTCATATGTTCATCATATTCCAAATGTTTGAAGAAACTCATTTTATATGTCATTAGTGAACCGATTAGTTCTTCCAATGAAAAATCATTTAAATTTTTAGTCTCTTGTATTGCGGTTACTTTTGGATCCCAACTCTTTGGGAGGGATCTTAAAATCTTGTTAGTAAGTTCAAAGTTCGAAAAACATTTACCAAGACTTTTCAAGCTATTGACGACATCCGTGAAGCGGGTGTACATATCGCCGATAGTTTCGCTTGGTGTCATTCGGAATAGCTCAAAATCATACAATAAGAGGTTTACTTTCGAGTCTTTAACTCTACTAGTTCCCTCGTGTGTGATTTCAAGTGTTCGCCAAATATCGAAAGTCATTTCGCACATTGAAATCCGATTGAACTTGTTCTTGTCTAAAGCGCAAAATAAGGCATTCATAGCCTTTGCGTTTAAAGAAAAAGACCTTTTCTCCAAATCCGACCATTCGTTCGTCGGTTTAGAGGAAGGTTGAAAGCCATTTTCGATGATGTTCCACAAATCCAAATTCATTGAAAGTATGAAAACTCTCATTCGAGTTTTCCAATATGTGTAGTCCAAACCATTAAAGAACGGTGGACGAAAAACCGAAAAGCCCTCTTGAAAACCATTTAGAGCCATTTCTCATGGGTGTAAATCCAAAAGAGAAAGAACCTGGCTCTGATACAAATTGTTAGGGATCGAGAGGCACTAAGAGGGGGGGGGGGTGAATTAGTGCAGCGGTAAAAAATGATAGATTTTTCAGCGATTAATACAAGTTTGGAAATTTCGTACGAGTGAATGTAGCGTTTCGTTTGAACCCAGAAAGATTGCGTTTTAACTTTAAAGCATATGTAAGGAGATGAAGATGAAGTTGAGTAAATAAGGTAGCAAGTGGAAAGAGTTTGCAGTAAAGTAAATAACAAGAACGTAAATGCAAACCGATTTATAGTGGTTCGGTCATCCGACCTACATCCACTTCCGAAGCCTTCTCTGATGAGGCTCCCAACTTCCACTAGCAAATCCTTTTGTAGGGGAAGGACCAAATACCCATCTTACAACCCTTTTACAAGAGGTTCACACTCTTACAAGTCTTCACAAAGAGAAGGAGGTGAACACTTAAGCAATTGAAAACTTTCCCTAGACTTTGCTCAAATCTAACTCTTAAAAAGGGTTCTTCTTTCAGCTGAGAAAGGAGGGAAATTTATAAGCCTCAAAGTGATTCAAATTTAGAGCCCAAACTTGGAGCCAAAATTTGAACCTTTTTGAGTTTCTCGGTGCTGTCAGTACTGGCAGACTGACACACCTAGGCGATGCTACCGCCTGGCTTTCCAGGCACCAGGCGGTGCTACCGCCCCAGCTAGGCTGTGCTACCGCTTGGCTTTCCAAGCTTGGCGGTAGCACTAGTGCTACCACCCTAGGCTGGGCGGTGCTACCGCCCCAACCAGGTGGTGCTACCGCTTGGCCTGTTGGCTACTGGGCGGTGCTACTGCCCAGCACACACAAGTTGCTAGGCGGTGCCACCGCTTAGCACATTGGTTGCTGCTGGGCGGTGCCACCGCCCAGCACAACCGCCCAGCACATATCCACTCTTGGTTTGGGTTAAAAACTCGGCCCAAACCAGTCCCAAACAAGGCCCAATGGGCCCATACTTGGGTTAAAGGATTAACACCTAATCCTAACTCAAATTAATGTACTAACTATGAAATTAAAGACATTCCTAAGCTATTACAGAGTCCGCAAGTCAAGTCTTCTTCCGGTGAGCTTCCGGCGATCTTCCGGTAGTCTTCCGACGATCCCTCGGAAACCATCCTGTGGACTCCCGATAAGCTCTCGGATTCCACGATGATTTTGGCGAGTTCCCCCGAGCTTCTTTGGCAAGCTTCGATCTTTCTTGGCAAGCTCCACGAACTTTCGATGAACCTTCCGACGAACCTTTCGGTGAATTTTCGAAAATCCTTCGGCAAGCTCCCTACTCGTTCTCGGCCGGTTCCGACAGTACTCTCAACGAATCTTCGGACTTCCATCGAACACTCGAACTCCCAATGATCCATCGCACTTGACTTCGGCTCATTGTTTTGCTTTACATCTTCATCCTTATCGTAGTTACTCCTGCACACACAAACACCAAACACTCTACTTCGATCTAGACAGTTATTACAATGCGAATTGACATTCAGTTACCCGGCACGTCATTGGTCGGTGCTTCGTTCGATCCTTTGGTACATCGCCCTCCCTTGCGGCTTGTTGCCCAATCGTGGTTGACCTCCGTAACCCCGATATCCATGGCGCAACTCTGCACTTCTTGGCCTGATGCCCGACGTCCGAAGCCTCTTGCCGATAGTCGACCGAACCTCTAGCTCGACATCCAATATCCTGACGTGATCACCTCCAGCGCAACGTCAATTCCTCCAACGTCAACTGTCTAATCCTGATCGATAGTAGACCTGCGTAACTCAAAATGTAATTAGACCATAAATCACAATCAATTAGTTTCATCATCAAAATCCGAGATTCAACATATAGTAGATATACTTGGACATACTACTTAACATACAAAAGTGATTGTTTTAAGTATTTTTTAAAATTTTGTAAACTTGTTCAAAATGAAAAAGGCTTTATGATTTCATCTATTCATAGTGATCATGGGGGTGAGTTTCAAAATCATAATTTCTAAAACTTTTATGAATTAAATGGGTACAACCATAATTTTTCTACTCTAGAAAATCTATAATAAAATAGAGTAGTTGAAAGAAAAAATAGGAGTTTACAAGAAATGGCAAGAACCATATTAAACGAGCATAGCCTACCCAAATATTTTTGGGCCGAAGTCATTAACACAACATGCTATGTCATGAATAGAGTTCTAGTAGATTTTTACTTTCTAAAACTCATTATGAATTGTAGAACAATAAAAGACCCAATGTTTTATATATTAAAGTTTTCGATTGTAAATATTTTATTTTAAATGAAAAAGATATTTTAGGAAAATTTAATGCGAAATCCGATGAAGACATTTTTCTTGGTTATTCTTGTACTTCTAAAGCTTTTCGTGTTTTTAATAAAAGAATTTTAGTTATAGAAGAATCTATTCATATTATTTTTAATGAGGTTTTCGAATTTAAGAAAATGATTTTGATGATGATCTTGATTTTGATGCTTTAAATTTGAATGAAACTTCTCCTCCCACTAGCAACTTGGATGCATCTTCTTTTAAAGCATTCTTACCTAAGGAATGGAAGTATATGGATGCTTATCCCGAAGAGCTAATCATAGGAGACACATCAAAAGGTGTTCAAACTCACTCTTTCTTTAAAAATTTGTGTGCTAATGCTGCTTTTCTATCTCAGATTAAGCCAAAATGCATTGACGAGGCCTTAAAGATGATTTGTGGGTTATCGCAATGCAAGAAAAGTTAAATCAATTTGAGAGAAATGATGTGTGGAAACTTGTTCTTAAACCTAGTGACCATTTAGTGATTGGTACTAAATGGGTCTTTAGAAATAAGCAAGATGAATTTGGCATCATAGTTATAAATAAGGCTAGATTAGCGGTCAAAGGTTTTAACCAAGAAGAAGGTATCGATTATGAAGAAACCTTCACTTCCATGGCAAGATTAGAAGCTATAAAGATGCTCCTTGCATATGTTTATTGTAAATAATTTTAAGTTATTTCAAATGGATGTTAAAGTGCTTTTCTAAATGGCTTTATTTCTGAAGAAGTTTATGTTAAACATGTTGAATTGAATTGTAAAAACAAGAATACATATGATTTTTCTTTGATCAATACAATAGGAGGTCTATTTATACAAGTTAAGAGGGAGGATTTTCCTTAACAACTAGAGAGATTTCCTCATACAGTTGGAGGAAATCTTATCTACTATCATGCCCCCGCAAGATGGTACTCCTGTCAAGGATGCCAATCTTGGATCGATGTAACGAAAATAATTTACGGGCAAGAGGCTTCGTGAGTGAATCTGCTAGTTGATCAGTTGTATGTACATGAGAGACACGTAGTTGATTTCTGACAACTTGATCTCGCACGAAGTGGAAGTTAATGGCGATATGTTTCATGCATGAGTGGAACACTGGATTGGCACATAAGTAGGTAGCTCCAATATTATCATAATATATTATAGGAGGAAGGGTAGAGTTGACATTGAGTTCCTTAAGGAGATTTATGACTCAATTGATTTTAGTAGTAGCAGTAGCGATGACACGGTACTCAGCTTCAGTTATAGACCATGCGACTGTCTTTTGCTTCTTAGAACTCCAACTGATAGGATTAGCTCCAAGGAAGACAATATACCCTGACGTAGAAGTTCTATCATCAAAGTTGCCCACCCAGTCAGCATCAACAAAGGCATGGAGATTAAGTGAGGCATGTTTGCGGAGAAAGAGGCCATGATGAAGGGTCCCTTTAAGATATCGTAAAATTCGTTTGACTGTAGACCAATGCATAGTAGATGGCTGGTGCATGAACTGGGATAATTTATTGACTGCAAATGAGATATCTGGACGGGTGAGAGCTAAGTACTGTAAGGAGCCAAGTACTTGTCGGTATTGAGTAGTGTCCGAAGCAGGGCTTCCATCACATAATTTGAGTGATTCATTCGTAGAGAGGGGAGTTGTAACCTCTTTTGCATCCTACATGTTTGTTTTGGATAATAGATCTTGAATATACTTTCTTTGTGATAGGAGGATACCTAAAGATGTAAATGTTGCTTCAACTCCCAGAAAGTAACTTAAGGTGCCAAGATCTTTAAGGGAGAATCGATCAGCCAATTGCTTTAGGAATGTCCGAATCTCTAAGGGATCATTGCTTGTAACAATAATATCGTCCACATATATGAGAAGATATATTATGGTTCTATTTTGTTGTTGTAAGAATAATGAGGTATCAGACTTGGAGTTAAAAAAACCCATGGATGTTAAAAATGTGCCAAGTTCATTATACCAGGCTCTTGGAGCTTGACGAAGTCCATAAATAGCCTTTTGTAGCTTGCAGACAAGCCTTGGATATTGTGGATAAACAAAGCCAAGGGGTTGCTGCATGAAGACATCTTCAATTAGAGTCCCTGTAAAAAGGCATTGTTAACATCCAATTGTCGTATATGCCAGCCTTGTGAGATAGCCAAGCTTAAGATAAGCCGTATTGTTGTTGGTTTAACAACTGGGCTAAATGTCTCTGTGAAGTCAACACCAAGTCGTTGATGAAACCCTTTGGCAACTAGATGTGCTTTATATCGAGCAATAGATCCATCTAGGTTCTGCTTAATTCGAAAGACCCATTTACACCCGATGATGTTTTGTGTGTGAGAAGAGGGAACTAGGGTCCATGTAGAGTTATGAAGAAGAGCATCATATTCTTCACACATGGCTTTACGCTAGTGTGGAGATTTTTGCACTTGATTAATTGTGGTGGGTTCACTAGCTTCAAGGGAAGAGTTTGTGATGGCATGTAGATCAAGAACTTGACGTGGTTTAACAATACCACTTTTGGAGCGTGTTATCATATGATGGTTAGGAGCTATGGAAGTGGTAGGTTGGGTTATTGGCATAGTCAGTGGTGAGTCAGCGAGATCAAGTGGACTAGTCTAGTGTACTTCAATAGCACCTGATGATGTAGCTGAGGGTATTATTTCATTAATGGGAGAAACTTGTGAAGAAGGGATTGGAGGGGTAAGGAGGAGGTGTTGAACAGGAGGAGTGTACTGAGCAGGAGGGTTAGGATTGGATGGTGTTGTGGGAGGTTCATGTGATGGGGTTGAGGAGATGCTCCAGTGATGTATGTTTGTCGGAGTAGCTTGCATGGTAGAGTACTCATGATTTTGAAAAGGAAAAGAAGACTCCACAAAAATAACGTGACATGATAGAAAGACTTTTTGGGTTTGTGGCTCGTAACATCGAAAAGCATTATATTCAAGAGAGTATCCAATAAAAATGCAGGGCTTAGATCGTGGTGTAAGTTTATGAGAGGCATAAGGACGTAGCTACGGATAACATAGACAACCAAAGACTTTGAGTTTGTGAAAGTTTGGAGGCTTGTGGAATAGTTTCTCAAATGGTGACTTGTATTGTAAGATTGGAGTGAGCATACGATTAATGAGATAGACAGCGGTTTGAAAGGCTGCTATCCAAAAAGGTGATGGCAACGAGGCCTGATGTAGAAGTTTGAGCCCAGTTTCAACTATATGTTGATGTTTGCGCTCAACAGAACTAACTAATTGGGAAGTATGAGGAGGTGACTTGAGGTGTTGTATACCACAAGCTGCAAGACAGGATGCGAGGGCTTAATATTCACCTCCGCCATCAGAGTAAACTGTTTTAATGGAAGACTGAAAGAAATTCTCGACCAACTTTCTAAAGTTGGTAAAGACAGTTGAAACTTCAGATTTATGACGGAGGGGATATAACCATGTGTACTTAGTGAAATAGTTAACAAAAATAACATAAAAACGAAACTTGTCAAAAGAAAGAGTTGGGGTAGGACCCCAAACATCAGTATAAATAATTTCAAAAGGTTTAGAATAAGATATAGAAGATATGCCAAAAGGTAGTCTATGATATTTATTACTACGACAAGCATCACAATAAGTTAAAATGTTACTAGTAGAGGTAGGAAGTGAATAATGGGAAAGTAATTTTTACTGAATAAGAGACGAGGGATGACCAAGACGTCGATGCCACACATCAACTGGAGCAGCAACTGAGTGAACAGTGGGGTGGGTTGTTTACGAAGTGGATGGTCACTCATAAATATTGTCTTTGTTCTAGCCTTGGACTAAGGATGCCCCCGTGCTCAAATCCTTGACAAGAAATGAGTCAGAAAAAAATTCAATGGAGGTATTATTTTGCTTGCAGAATTGAGAGACAAAAATAAGGTTTCTTTTGATGTGGGGTGCACACAAAACATCATCAAGTGTGAATGTTGTGATGAGTGAATTAAGCATTGTGGAACTAGTATGAGTGATAGGGAGTCCTTTACCATCACCGATGATGACATCCTCATCGCCGCCATAGTTGTTGTAGACAGACAAGTTCTGAAGATCGGAGGTGATGTGATGTGATGCACCAGAGTCCACAATCCAATTGGGTTGACTAGTCGTTGGAGTAGTTGTGAGATTGGCTTGAGGCCACTGTGTTGGAGCAGGAAGTCGAGGTCAAGAGCGACAGACTTTCGCGGAGTGTCCGATCTTATCACACAACTGACAGATGATTCGGCGATGGCCGCTGAGGTCAGGACGCATGTGCTGATGATTATAGGAGATATCACCTTGACGATGAGGATGAAAGTGTTGATAATATGGATGAGAGGGGTTTGGTGTGGAACCCATAGGGTCAGGAGGCAGCTTTGTCGGACCTTGATTGACGTGCTTATTGTATTGGTTGCTCTTCCTCTTGGATTTATGACTGACTTGAGCTGTGATAGTTGGTCTGGGCAGCCTATCGTCGTGCTTCAAATATGTCTCGTAGTCGGTCAACTTGTCATAAAGTTCTTCAAATGATATTGGAGATTCACGTGCTCGAATTGCGGCTGCCAATTCTTTGTATTCATCCCCTAGGCCATTAAGGGTATGAACGAGGACTTCTTCTTCATTGAGGGAATGACCTATCAAAGTTAAGTCATCGATGATCACTTTGATATTTTGTAAGTAATCAGCAATAGTACTTCCCTCTTATTTCACTTTCATCAGATTGGATAAGAGTCCGAGCATACGAGTACGCGAGCGATTTGCCAATGTCGTTTGCAACTTGGACCATGCTTCTGTAGCAGTCATACATGAAGATATTAGTGGGGCGACGGACCCAGCGACGGAGGCTTGAATGGCTTGGAGGATGAGACGGTCTTGACGTAACCACAGTTTGTGAGCTGGATTTGGTATTGGACTAGATCCTCCTAGGCTGTTGAGCATTGCAGGCAGACAATGGAGAGAGCCGTCGATGTAACCTATAAGGTCATATCCAAATAGAAGATTAGAAAATTGGGCATGCCAAGATGCATAATTTCCGCTTTTGGATAACTTGAAAGGAATGAGTGCCGCAGCATTGATAGTGATGAGGCTTGGAGGTTGAGAACTGCTATTGTTCCCTGTAGGGACAATGACTAGAGTATTAGAAGTAGATGATGAAGCCATTTGATGATACGATGCGTCGAAGACTCAACCGGTGCAGATCGCACCGTTCAGTGGAGTTCGGTGGGAGAGAGCGTTATCGTCAGAAGAGAGTGTCGAGGCAGAGATCAGTGGTGCTATCCTGTTTGCATAACACCGTATGCTCGCTATGGCGGTTTGAAGAATTGACAGCGTCAATGGTCACTAGTAGCGACAGCGGTGGAGAGGGGGAAGGAGGCCGTGGATCCTCTGGATGCTGGACAGCCGCCTGCCTATGCTGCCCCCTCACCTGCTGGTGGAAGCTGCTGGGGCGGTGTTGGCGAGGCTATCTGTAGCTGTCGAGGTAGAGAGTGCGCTGCTTCTGCCGAGAAAGGGGCTAGCAGCGGTGGTGGACGACGTCACCGAGGGCTTGCTGCGGTCGCTAGATGGCGATCTCGCAGATGCTGCGGATGCGGATCCACACGAAGGTGGGGCTGGCGGTCGGAAAGGGCTGCCGAGCAGAGAGTGCTCTGCTTCTACCGAGAAAGGGGCTAGCAGCAGTGGTGGACGACGCCGCCGAGGGCTTGCTGCGATCGCTGGATGGTGATCTTGCAGATGCTGCGGATGCGGATCCACACGAAGGTAGGGCTGGCAGTCGGGGCCGTCCTGCTTTCTATCGGGGTGGGGACTATCGGGGTGGGGACGGTGGTGCTCCGCCTGCTGGAGAATCTCGACTGGATGAACGCCGTGTACCTTTCGGTTTTTTTTTTACAACGATTGGATACGGAGATCGGTCGTTCAACACGACGCGCTGGCGGATCTTCGTGTCCGCTGCGGTGGGCAAGGCGTTCCTCTACTTGGTGGAGGCCCGGATCGATAAGAGGCACCAGAGGAGGAGGCGGAGGAGCGAGAGGATGTCCTGCCGCAACAGCGAGAGAAGGAGGCGGCCAGGAGTGTCGACGCTGTCGCTGGACAACGGAAAGAAAAAGCTCTTGCTTAATGCAATGGCTCTGATATCATGTTGAATTGAATTGTAAAAACAAGAATACATATGATTTTTCTTTGATCAATATAATAGGAGGTCTATTTACACAGGTTAAGAGGGAGGATTTCCCTTAACAACTAGAGAGATTTCCTCATACAGTTGGAGGAAATCTTATCTACTATCAAAACAATCACTCGGATTTGAGAATGCTCTTTTTCCTAATCATGTATTTAAATTATCTAAGGCTCTCTATGGATTGAAACAAGCCCCAAGGGCTTGATACGAGAGACTTAGTTTCTTTCTTATCCAAAATAATTTCTCAAAAGGTAAGGTCGATACTACATTATTTATTAAAAATTTTAAAAATAAATTTTTTATTATTCAAATTTATATTGATGACATTGTTTTTATTCCACAAATGAGTCTTTATGCGAATCTTTTGCTAAAAGTATGAGTTAAGAGTTCAAAATGATCTTAATGGGTGAACTAATCTTTTTCTTAGGTTTATAAATTAAGCAACTAAGTGATGAAATTTTTCTTAGTCAAACTAAATATGCATTAGAATTGCTAAAGCGATTCAATGTGGATAGTTCAAAGGCTATCTAATGAGTATTTCCACTAAGTTAGATATAGACGATAATGGAGAAAACTTTGATAAAAAAACTTATAGAGGTATGACAGGTAGTTTACTATACCTTACCGTAACTAGACCAGACATCATGTTTAGTGTTGGGCTTTATGCTAGATTTCAATCTAATCCTAAGTTATATTACTTTAAAGCTGTTAAAAAGATTCTTAGATATCTAAAAGGAACTCCTAATCTAGGATTATGATATTCAAAATCCGAGAACTTTGAATTAACTACTTATGTTGATGTTGATTTTGCTGGATGTAGAATAGATAAAAAAAATATATCTAGAATATTTTAATTTTTAAGTCATGCACTTGTCTCTTGGTCTTTTAAGAAACAAAATTCGATTGTACTATCTACAGTAGAAGCTTAATATATAACAGTAAGTGCATGTTGTGCACAAGTTATATAGATGAAAAACACATTAAAAGATTATGAAATTTACTTAAAAAATATTCCTATAAAATGTGATAACACTAGTGTAATATGTTTAACAAAAATCTCATTCAACACTCTAGAACTAAACATATTGATATTAGGCATCATTTTATAAAAGATTATGTTAATAACCATGATATAACTTTAGAATTTATTGATACAAAATATTAATTAGCTGATATTTTTATAAAACCTTTAAATAAGGAATAATTTGATTTTATTAGAAGATAATTAGACATGTTAAATCTTCTAAATGCATGAGTTTCTTGTATACATTCTTTTTCAGATTTTTTAATTTTTGAAAATGAAGCTTTAATCGAGTTAATTTCCTATCTTCTTCTTATCTAATTCATAGACTTTTGATACACTTGCTTCGTCATATAATGATCCTTTCCTATAATACAAAAGAAGTTTTATTCATGAACTTTTTAGTACACTTGATTTTTGTATGATGATTACTTACTATGAACCACTCTACTTTTTATCCAAAATAGGGATTTAATTCATGAATCTTGAATATTCATTTTTTTTTTTTGTGATGAATCCCTTAGCTCTCTATTTATGAAAGTAGATGTTTGATTGATGGATTTTCAATTCTTAAAGCTTGATTTCTCTTATGATGAATTTCTCCCTTCTCTTTTTCTTCTCATTTTTATATGACAAAGGGGAGATACTAAAAACTGCTTGTACATCTCAAGAAGAACCATGCATATCTAAAGAGAAGTACTAGCAAAGTTGCTATCTTGTGGATATTTTTGCTTATTTTTACATTTGCTAACTTGCCTACTTCAAAGCTAAGGAGAAATTCTAGTAAGAGTACTACTAGTTTGCACATGTAAAAGCAAAAGTCACTATCTTGCAAAGATTTTGCTAGCTTGCTGATTTAAAGAAACAAACGTTGCTATCATAATGGTGTAAAACTATTTTGTGTGTTTGGTGTAATAATGTCAAAATGTTTGCACATTTCCTTTTGTTGATGACAAAGGGGGAGAAATTGACATATGCTTAGTATCATACTGTTTATTATCATGCTTAGCATCATGTTTAAATGTTTCAAATGGTATCTAAATGAATGTTTGAAATGATAAATTTTATCATGCCTAAATGTTTGGTATCATGATGAATGCTTGTTATCGTGCTTAGTATCATCCTTGAAATGATAAATCATGATCATGCTTAAATAATGAATGTTTGACATCATGTTTGAAAAGGTATCATAATGATAAATTTTAGTTTCATGCTTGAAATAATTGATTAGTTTCTAGTATCATATTGTGCATGTTACTTAAAACTATAATGATGCACAATGCATGAAATTTCTAATTTAAATCAGTTAAAACTTGAATTCAAAGGTTGTAAATTCAAGTTTATCTTTTGTCAAGTATGGCATATAGATAGGGAGAGTTAAGGTTAACTCTGTCATCAATTGGTTGTCATCATCAAAAAAGAAGAGATTGTTGAATCTCAGATTTTGATGATAAAATCAATTAATAAATTATTGATCTTATCCATATGTTGAGAAAAATATTGCAGGATTAACTACAAGAACGAAGAAGGTATAAAGCAGATGTTGTGCTAAAGTCAAAGATCGAATGATTCATTGGAAGTCTGAGAGTTCGTCGGGAGTTTGCCTGGAAGTTCATTAGGAATTTTGCCGAAGCTCACTGAGAAGTTCATCGGGAGCTCACTGAAAAGTTCGTCGGGAGTTCACTGAGAAGTTCATCGAGAGTTCACCGGAGCTCAGTGAGAAGTTCATTAGGAGCTCACCGAGAAACTCATCGAAGTTTACTGAGAAGATCATCGAAAGTTCAAGAGCTTGCTAGGAGTCCATTGGAAGATCATCGAGAATCCATTAGAAGTCCATCGGAAGATCGCCGAAAGCTTACAAAGATTTCGCCGAAAGAACATTTGACCTTTCATACTTAATTTGCTTTGTTAATGTCTTAATTATCATAATTAGGACTTAGTTTGGATTAGGATTGAGATGTAATCTCATAACTCAATTAGGGGCTAATTGGGCCTGAATTAGGACTGGTTTGGGCTGGACTAATGGCCCAAATAGTAACCTATGATTAGGACTAGTTTGCTATCAGATTGGTGGCATCACCAGGACTAGGTGATGGAATCGCTCAGGGCTCAGTCTCCCAAGAGGTTTAGGCGGTGGTACTATCAGCAATTAATGCTGCCAGGTGGTGGTATCACCTAGGCAAGAGATGATACTATCAATAGTTAATGCTGCCAGGCGGTGGTACCGCCCAGGCAAGTGATGGTACCGCTTGGGTCCAGTAGCCAAGACTTTGTTTGGCGGTAGTACTGCCAGACTGAGCGGTAGTATCGCCAATACCTCGAAAATCTAAGATGAGACCTTTTTTAGCTTCATTTTTTAAATCAATTGAGGCTTATAAATACCTCACACTTTTCTACTTGTGAAGCACAGAAAAGTGAACAAAAAAACTGAGATCTTAGTAAAAACGTTGTTGTAATTTTGAGAGTTCACCTCTACTGGTTTTAGCTTAGAATTTTGTATAAGGAGAAGTGAGCAAATTGTAATAAGGTTAACTCCTGAACCAGTTAAAAGGAGAAAAGATCTGTAAAAGGAGTGATTGATCTTTACCATTAAATGAAGATCAATAGTGGAAGCCAGTGACCTCGATGAAGGAGGAATTAGAAGTGGACATAAGTCACAATAACCGAATCATTATAAATTCGATGTGTTCTTTCCTTGCTACTTAATTTAATTACTTAGTTGCTTTCTATGTTTTACATTTACTTCAAGTTGATATCTTCTCGATATGATTTCATCGATATGTTTTTATCAACATGAAAAGATTTTGAATCGCAACTTATTTTAACGTACACACTTATTCACCCCCCTTCTTATTGTCGTTTTAATCCTAATAAGTCATACAACTTACACAATTGTCTTCTCCTCTTCACTAACTTTAAGTATCGGAGGGACCATGTTGGGCAACCCCTGGCATCAGCCTATCATATAGGATTGTCGGTCATCCGAGGACACTAGGATAATTTAGCCCCAAGGAGAAATCTTACAACCAAGAAGATTCCAATCCACCTACTCTCGACCATTCCGAACCCGGTGCTTACAATGGCTTTCGATCGGAAAAGTACTAGGATGAACCTATACTTTCAATAGTGGATCAACCGATGGTATGACACCATCAAAGAGGAAAAAAAGAAAAGTTAATCGAGATGACCACTCCCCTATCAGTCGAGAAAAAGATTTACTTCTATGAGAGAATTTATAAAAACAAAAAGATAACAGAATGGATCATATACTTTTGTAACGCTGCTCACAGCCCATGGTATAGAAGTTTGCCTTTGCAAAACTCTAACGAGGACAGGCGAGTCCCATTCCATGTGCATATTTTTGAATCCATTTGCTATGATAGCATGTAGCCCATCAAGTATCGCTATCGCATCGCAAAATAATATCTTCCCTCGATCCACAAACCTGCAATCAACTAATATCGATTCAGCCAAGTAGTAACGAAGAGTAAAACCAGTTCTCTCAGCCTGGTCCTCCTACTGAATCATCATAATTCAATTTAACCCAACCCTCGGAAGGAAGAGTCAAATGGAGCTGATGGGGGTTTACCATCATCAGACATTTTTAACTTGCCCGAATCGACCCAATTATTCAATAAAAATAGAAGTAACAGATGTTCTAGACTGATTATATAAAGCCTCGTTACGGAGTCCACCATAGCCATCGCAATCCAGTGGCTGCCACCGTAGCACGCAACAAACTGTGTCCCCTCCAAAATCTACTCACCAGCATGCTAAGAGCTATATAATATAAAAGTTGTGCAATCTCGATTCCAAAAGGCCCCACAAGCAAGCAAAAAATTCATAGGAAAAGAATAAGTGATCAAATGATTTAGGTAGTAAACCACATAAAGGGCATTGCAAACATATCGTAAACACCCATGCAAGCAAGCCTATCTGCTAAGGGGAGCCGACGGTGCAAAAATTTCTAACCAAAAACGACGCTTTCACAAACTACGCCACTAGTCCTCTCGACCAATAAGCTCGCTACAAACAGGGTTAAGAAACTTATAGTCCAATTTAACTAAAATAAAACCATTGACATGTAGCTTCCAAAGTATAAAATCCATATTTTAAATCCTATTAGTCAACTCCTTTTCAAAGTCAGCATATAACAAATCCACATTCTATTTACCACCCACTAAAAATTTAAAAATTAAGTAGTCAGAATGCATAATCGATACTGTAAAAATCCGACAACAATCATAGAGGGACAAAAGAAATCCAAGTATCCTCCAAAATGCGAATAAAACATCCCTTTCTAACAAATTTCGTAAAATCTTCACGGAAACAAAAGCAATGAGAAAAAGCTTCCAACTCCAACTACTATTAACTATAAAAATTAACATCCTATTGATTGATCACATCATATTTAGCCCTAACCACTGTAACTCATAAAGGATCAAGTTCATTTAAGTATTGCAAAACACTTTTCCCTTAAAAGGGCAATTTTTATAAGATCTTTAATACCCAAACCCCCAAACTTCTTAGGCAGAATAATCCTATCCCAAGACATAAGATGTTTTAGATTGACCTAAGTGAGAGTAAAAAAAATTTCTAACAATTTGTATAGTTTCATTCAAAACATAAAAAGATAATCAAGTAACACTGGAAGAGGAATAGCATTTAGAATAGAATTAATTAGAATGACTCACCTCGGTTATGATAACACGACCCTTGCCACTAGCCAAGCCTATCCACCACAGGTTGAACCAAATTAGACACCTCATATTTTTCTATTCTTTTAGGGGCAATAAGGATACCCAAATATCCAAAAGGAAAATGATTCTACATATATTTCTTTTGACCTCTCTAATAACTTGCCTTGGGAAGATCTTTAATTTGGAAACATTCATTCTCAAATTAGTGATCCTTTTAAAAAGACCTAATATATATCAAATGGTGTTACAAGACTACTTATTAACATGAAAGCAAAGTAGAATATCATACATGACAATCTTTAAGGGACCTTTTAAAGCAAAAAGGAGTGATGAGACCCCTTAGCACAAGCATCATTTAAAACAAAAGTAAAAAACTTTGATACGAAAATATAAAAATAAGGAGAGAATGAATCCCTTGCTTAATATTCTAATCCCTCTTGAAAAACTAAGGCGGTTAAAAGAGTGGGTGGAAATATAAACTTTAATTCACTTGATAAAACTAACAAAGAAATTAGTTAAATGAATAACCTTTAAGATGGCACTCCAAGAAACCGTATCTTAAGCATTCTCATTTTAAACATAACACAAGAATTTTTACCTTTAGAGTTAAAAATAGAATGGGTCATTTTTTTAGCAATCAAAATATTATCATGAATAGAACGACTAGCAATAAAATTAGATTACTCATGAAAAATAAAAAAAATCCAAACGTAATTTAATCTTATTGGTAAGGACCTTGGCAAGGATATGATAGTTAACATTATAAAAGAAAATTGGGTGAAAATTCTTAATCTTTCTAGGATTTTTAACCTTAGGGATAAATAAAATAAAGTTCTTAATCTACTCAAGAGGCAAGATAGCATAATCATAAAATTTTTGGAAAGCCTGGATCAAGGAATTAGAAATAATATCTTAATAAAAAATAGTAAAACTCAACAGTAAAACTATCCAGATTAGGGCTATTGCCTAGACCTAAAACACTAAAGACACTAGAGTATTCCAAATCTTATTATGACTAAAAGAAGAAGTCAACAGCTCGCTATCCCTAGAGGACAAACCTGAAAAATCCGAAACATACATATTGAACTTAGTAGCATAAGCAAAACCTATCCTCTAAATATTAGCAAAAAAAAGATAAATTTATTTCTAATACCATTAGGATCCATAATCAAAGTGGAGTCAGAATAGAGATGATGGACAAAATTATTATGTAGGGCCTATCAAAAGAAAGCAAAGATTAAAAAAACTTAATATTAACATCACACTTATTGATCTACTTGGACTTGGCCTACGATCACCACTTCAAATTGATTTGTTTAAGAAGGGCACAATGCCGATTATGAAGACACGTTAACTGTACACTCTCAAATTCGGAAAACCAACTTTGGCCTCCTGCTCCTTCAAAAGAAATATCTCGTATCCAAATCTAGACAACACATCCTCAATCTCACCAAGGCAAAGCTACTCGTGGGCGAACCTACTGTGATAGAGTAATAATCCAATACTAATTATAAATAGTTACAGATATCATTTATTATTTTTTGCAACCCATTGATTGAAAAGTATTTTGCCTATGAAAATGATCATTGAAAAATTAAATATATATTTGTTGACAACTGCTATGCCCTTGAGCTCTGTCATCATTCGTTGCTGACAACATTTGAAGAGACCGGTGCATCTGCCGGAACAACGCTTGGGAGGTAGTAGGAGACCCCCTGTGCATGGTCGAGATGGTGCTTCGACGGGCATGTCATGGGCGAAGGTCCTTGTTGGTAATTATAATATTTTTCGATCAGATTTACTTTTGTCTTAAAATGGATTTGAGCGAATCAAGCAATCGATGATGGACTTTGTGGTGTTCGACAAAGCAAAATTGAGGGGGTGGTGTCACCCTTGGACATTTCATGATGCTTTTTCCGTTAGACACTGTTAGGGTGGCCATATCGCATATGTGGAATATCTCTACTTCCCTCAAAGTTATTGATTTGGAGAGAGGGTTTTTCCTCTTTAGATTTGATTCTGGAGATGAGGCTGTACGCAATCTCATAGGTGGTCCACGGACATTCTGCGATGAAATGTGGGAGTTACCTACGCGTTCTAAACGTAAAGATATTAAAGAATACAATGGATGAAATGTTGACGGTTGAATATTCTGAGAAATAACGGACGGGCAGTCCACACCGAGAGAAGTATTCAATTCAGCACGCTCGATAATTTTCCACCGTGACTTGGATGCGATGAACAGCATGCTCGTTTTGAGAAATCAGGATGGCATTAGAGAAATACCTGAGAATGTCACCAGGTGTTAACCGGAGATTTAGGCATGGCATATTTATTATTATTATGATGGATATGGATGGGTATATAGCATATTAATCTATCTAGTTATCTTGATATCTCTCTCGAGTAACTTATGATCAGGATTATTTAGAATTTATATTTAAAGATGAATTAGTTTCATTATCGTAATCTCATTATGATCTGATTCTCATTGCATATATCCATAGATATCATAATATATACAACACGTAACATAAAGTGAGAAAAATACCAACTAAATAATAAATAAAAAATAATACATATTGTTTCACACGTGCTATCACTTATATGATTAATTTACAGGGCACCTATGACTAGTAGTCGTGTACCTCAATATGAAGCCTCGAGAGATGCACCTAGGTCAAGCTTTCATGCTCCCTATGTAATTGTTTGTCATATATTATTATTGATGTTTAGAGAATGTAATCATTCTCATTAAGTTTATCATTCATTATCATCAATTTCTTCATTTATTATGATTTAAATATTTTAATTTTTCATTCATTATGAATATAACCATTATTATTAAATTTTTTATTCATTAGCATTAAAATTTTTTATTATGGTCCAAACATTATAAACTTAAATTAATTCTTTAACATTATGAAGTTGGTAATAATAAATATTCTTGATGAGAGAACATCTATATAAGTAAGGTTTTTAGTCCCCAAGCTCCATCTCTCTCTCAAGTCTTAAGGATTTTCTATACCATTTAAAGCAAGAGTTTTGAGTTGAGAAGTACTAAAATACTAAGAGAAATCATTATATAAATTTCTCAATAACAATGGCCGAAGGTATGTAATTTTCGTTTCCACTTTAGTTTCCTTGTGTTTCTATTATGGTGATTTAGAAACATATTTTGTTCTTATATTTTCTTATATTTGATATCAGAGCTATGATTAACCTCTATCTTAATATGAAAAAGGATTTTATTTTTATACCATGAATATGGTTTGATTTCAGTTTCTCTTTTGAAACTTTTTAATACATTTGATATTGAAAATCATGATGATATAAGATTTTTAGTATTTATAGTGAAATGAAACATTTATTAGTAAAATGCTCATATTTTGTATGAAAATTTGGTTATATTAATTCATGCTTATGAGTCAATTTTATATATTCAAAATGTCTAGTGATCCATATAATCTTCATTAATTAAGGACTAACCACAACATCCTTAATTTATTAAAATTATATATAAAGTTAAAATAAGAATCATATAAGGAATTAGATATAATATTATAATTAATTATATTTAATATAATAATTATTATCCTATAAGATTTTTTATTATATTTATATAATTAATCAGGATAAAATATTAGATTATTTTATAATTTACCCATATAGATTATAAATTGGTACATAATTTGATAGTTTTATTATAAAGATCATTTGAATCTATTTAAATTAAAAATTTAGCCTATGGATAATTTTTATGTCATCAGATTTAATTTTTGGCATGTTTCACATTGGTAAAGCATGTAATTTAGATTATTAAGTGAAATATTGACAAAGCATGTAATTTAGATTATTAAGCCTTAAATTTTAACATAAACATTTTAGATTTTATATAGTTTCTCAAGCTGTTAATTTCTCTGATATCCGATATGACACTCTCGAACTTAGGAGTAATAACTAAAAGATATGGAAGGAGAGGATTCTTCTCCATCTAGGGTGGATGGATATTGATTATACTATTAAGAAGGATGAATCACACTAATACTAGCACTCCAGCTGAGGTCATGCTATATAAGCAATGGGAGTGATCCAATCGTCTCAGCATGATATTTATCAAGACTAAGATAACTATTGGTATACGTGGTTCTGTTGACCAGCATAAAAAGGTCCAAGACTTGCTACAAGCTATCGACGAGCAATTCGTTACTTCGGAAAAGACACTAGCAAGTACCCTAATAATCAAATTCTCATCTCTTAGACTCACTGACTTTAAAGGTGTGTGCAAGCATATAATGCAAATGCGGGATATTGCGGCTCAACTTAAGAAACTTGAGATTAATATATTAGAATCTTTCCTAGTGCACTATATTTTGAACATCCTTCCACATCAATATGAGCCTTTTAAGATTTCATACAACACATATAAAGACAAATGATCAATCAATAAATTAATGACCATGTGTGTTCAAGAAGAAGAGAGACTAGTGATGGAGCTAGGTGAGAGTGTATTGGTAGTAACCACTCACGAAAAAAATAAAACTAACAAAAATCAAACCAATTAGAAAGCTAATCAGTAGGGAAATAGTAAAATATCACCCCAAAAAGATATAAAAAAAAAAGCAAAGTGTTTCTTCTATAAAAAGAAGGGATACATAAATAAGGAATGTATAAAATTCCAACAATGGCTTAAAAAGAAAGGTAAATCAATCTCATTTGTGTGTTATAAATCTAATATGGTTAATGTTAATATTAACACATGGTGGATTGATTCTGGATCAGCAATCCATATTGTAAACTCTTTGCAGGATATACAAAATCTAAAGAAGCCAGTGGAAAGTGAGCAAAGCATCTTATCAGGTAATAAGATGGGCTCACATATAGAGGCAATTGGAACATGTATTTTAACTTTAAATAATGGTTTTGTTTTAAAATTGAAAAGGACCTTTTATGTACCAAGTTTCTCATAAAACTTGATTTCTATTTCTAGATTCATACTATTTGGATATTCCTTTAATTTTTAAAATGCATCATTTAGTTTATTATATAAATTTGATTATGTTAGGAATGGTATTTTGTTTGATGGTCTCGACGTATGTTCTTACAAAATGATGACACTCATAGTTCAATACATATTTATGCTAGTACTAAAAGGTGTAATATTAATGAGAACTCCTCTATGTTATGACATCAGAGATTAGGACATAACTTCATCGAGAGAATTAAGATATTAGCTAATGATGAAGTACTTAGTACTCTTGATTTTATTGATTTTAAGACTTATGTAGACTATATTAAGGGAAAGCAGACCAACAAATCTAAGAAAGGTGCTAATAGGAGTTTAGACATATTAGAGATCATTCATACTGATATATGTTATCCAGACATAGACGCATATAGTCAAAATTCTTCATCTCCTTTATAGATGATTACTCATGATATATGTATATCTATTTGCTTCATAACAAAAACAAAGCATTTGAGGCCTTCAAAGTCTTTAAAGCTGAAGTTGTGAACCAATATAGTAAGCAAATTAAAATTATGAGATCAGATAGAGGTGGAGAATATTATAGTAGATATATTGAGAATGGATAAGCACCTAGTCATTTTACTAAGTTTCTTTAATAACATGGGATTATTGTCTAATACATTATGCTTGGTTCTCTAAACTAGAATGGTGTTATAGGAAAAAGAAACCAAATATTATTAGACATGATGTAGAGTATGCTTATCTGTTGAATCTCAGATTTTGATGATGAAGTCAATTGATAGGTTATTTGATCTAATATATATTATTGAGATAAGTGTGCAGGATTGACTATGATAGCAATGAAGACATAAAGCAAATTACTAAAGCCAAATACGTTGGGAGTTCGAGAGTCCGTCGGAACTCCGAAGGATCATCAAAAGTGCGTCGGAACTGGCCGAGAATGAATCGGGGACTTATCGAAGGTTTCGAATGTTTGCCGGAAGGTTCGTAGGAGGTTTGCGGAGTTCACCGAGAAAGTTCGGACGGTGGCCAAAAGATTCGTTGAACTCACCATAAAGTCTAGGAGGTTGCTAGAAGTCCGTCGAAAGATATCCAAGGGTGTGTCGGAAGTCCGTTAGAAGTTCACTAGAAAGCTCGCTGGAAGAAGACTCGATGTTGTCAGTTTTTAATCTACTTAGAATATATTTTCAATTTTATAGTTAGTATGTAATTAGGGTTACGATTAGGTGATAATCTTAATTAACTCTAGTAGGGGCCAACTAGGTCATAATTGGACTGAAATGGGCCAGATTCAGGGCCCATTCACTAGTGCTGACCATGTCTGACGGTGGCACCACCTCAGGAACTAGTTCCTAGGTGGTCTGGGCGGTGGTACTACCCTAGGTCAACGATGGTACCGCTGACAGTTATTACTTGTTAGCAGTGGTACCGCTTGATAGGTGGTAGTATCGCCACTCCATAGAGCCCGAGGACCCTGTCAAGTAGTAGTACCGCTAGACTGGGTGCTGGTACCACCCAGTACACTAATAGAATAGGGTCAACTGGTGGTGGTACTACCAGTGCGAGGTAGTGGTACCACCAGTACTTAAAAATCCGAAATATGACTCTTTTTGGCTCCAATTCTAAAGCCAATTGAATCTATAAATACTCCTCTCTTCTCAGCTGGCTAAGTATAATTGAGAAGTGGCAAAAACTGAGTGAAAGCTATAGCAAATTGCATTTGATAAGCTTGAGTGTTCACCTCCTAAGTTTTACTTTGTATAAATTCTGTAAGAGTGTGAACCACTTATACAAAGTTTGTAAGAGAGGTGCTTGGTCCTTCCCTTTCAAGAAGAGTTGATAGTGGAAGTTGGGAACTTCATCAGAGGAGGTTTTAGAAGTGGACATAGGTCATTTGACTAAACCACTATACATCGCTACGTACTTCTCTTGATGTGTGAGTTTTTAACTTACTGCATTTCAATCTTTACTTAGCTACGATCTCTCGATCTCCTCCTCTACTTTCTATAGTATTCATTTAAATCACCTTGCTGAAATCTTTTTTGTCAGATCGAAATTTCTCGATGAATAACTTTTTCTGAAGTCGATTTCAAAATTACGATTTTTATCCGCTGCTCTAATTCACCCCCCTCCCCACCCTTTTAGTGCTGCTCAGATCCTAACAATTGGTATCAGAGCTCGATCACTATTATTTGGTTTAAAACCCAAGAGAGATGGCATATTTCGACATACAAGAGGGTCATTCAATTACACGTCCACCTATGTTTAATGAGTCATATTACACCTATTGGAAGACTTGTATGAAGATTTTTCTTATTTCCATGGACTTTGAACTTTAGAATATTATTGAAAATGGATTTCAAAAATCTTCTCTTCCGATGAATGAATGGAATGAATCAGAGAAGAAGGTTTTTGCTATAAATGCAAAGGCTCTGAATGCCTTGCTTTGCGCACTTGATAAAAATGAGTTTAATCGTGTTTCAATTTGTAAATCAGCTTTTGATATTTGGCATACTCTTGAAATCACTCATGAAGGTACTAACCGAGTGAAAGAGTTTAGAATTAACCTCTTGGTGCATTCTTACGAATTAGTTCGGATGAAACTAAGTAAATCCATCGGAGACATGTACATCCATTTCACATATGTCATTAATAGACTCAAAGCACTTGGTAAAGATTTTTCTAATTTTGACCTTATAACTAAAATTTTAAGATCCCTTCTAAAGAGTTGGGATCCAAAAGTTACGACAATTCAAGAGGCCAAGGTCCTAAAAAAATTTTCGCTCGAAGAACCCATTGGGTCATTGATGACCTACGAAATGACATATCATGCTCATGATGAGCTCGAGAACTCCCTTCTAAAGAACAGGAAAGATATGACATTACGAACATAAGAAGACCACTTGAAAGAATTTTCAAGTGATGAGGACCTTGATGATGAACTTGCACTCTTGACTCAAAAATTCAAAAAATTTATAAGAAGGAATAAATTTAAAAATAACACTAAAAACAAACTTGAACCAAAAAAGAACAAGTGATATGTTACAAATGCAAGAAGCCGGGGTACTTCAAAAGTGAATGCCCCCAAGCTAGGAAGAAGCTATCAAAGAGGAAAAAGGCTCTAAAGGCAACATGGGATGACTCAAGTGGCTCCGAAGATGAACAAGCAAACAACAAGGAGGAGGCCAACTTCACATTGATAGCTTTCAAAGAAGAGGTATGTGAGTTATTTAATGAAGATTTAACTTTCGATGAACTTTCAATTACTTTTCATAAATTATTTGATGAGTATATAGTTATTAGTAAAAAGTTCAATTCATTAAAAAAGGAGCATGCTATCTTATTAGATAAACTTGAACGTCTTGAACTTGGAATTTCCTCTTTACCTCCATGCTCTAAGTGTGAACATTTAGAGGTAATAAAAAAGAACTTGCTACTTAAAGAGATCCTAAATAAGTTTATGGTCGGTGGTAAAGGCTTGAACTTGATCCTTGCAAACAAGAGTCACATCGAAAAAAGAAGTGGAATTGGATTTGTGAGTGGATCTCACCATACTCCAACCACCTTCCTTAAATGACCCACACTACATGTATCATCTTATTTGAAATATAACTTTTGTTATAAGTCTGGACATGTTGTTTACAAATGTCCGTATAAGAAACTTAACCCACATAAGTTGATATGGGTTCCTAAAGGAACTATAAGGAACTCAATGAACAATGACAAGATTAGTAGATCAATATTTGAGGCACCCAAGTTCAAATGGGTACTTAAAAGCCATCCTCTTTTGTAGATACATTCACCCACACAAGCTAGGAGCGAGAGATAGTACCTTGATAGTAGATACTCAAGACACATGACTGAAGATCCATCTCAATTCTCTAAGCTCACTAGCCAAGACGAAGGGTATGTCACCTTCGGAGATAACAACAAGGGTAAAATCATTGGCAAGGGAACTATAGGTAACAAATCAAGCTTTTGAATTGATGATGTGTTGTTGGTAGATAGCTTAAAGCATAATCTTTTAAATGTTAGTCATATGAATTTGAGTTATATCATAATGATATGAAAATAAATTTTTGATTAAGGATCTAGTTTTCCATAAGTTATTCTGAATGACTTGTAGAGAAAATGAAAGAAATATATAATTTGGTATGCAAATTCAGGAATCTATTTATGATCTTAAACAAGCTTCTAGACAATGATATATAAAGTTTCTTAATATCATTGATTTCTTCAGATTTAAGAAAAATACTATTAATCAGTATTTATATCTAAGGATCAATGGGAGCAAGTTTATTATATTGATCATATATGTGAATAATATTTTGCATTGCCAATAGTGACTTGGTTTATTATACTAAACCAATAAATTATCACTAAGAATTTAAGACGGTTGATATGAAGTAGACATCTTATATTATTAGTATTGAGATACTCAGGGATATATCTCAATGATTATTAAGACTGTATCAGAAAGGATATATTAATCGAGTCTTGAGATGATATACAACTTTGTTCAACAAATCATAAAAGTAAAATTTTAGTCAAAATTGAGTACTTTAAAATGACTTGAAAAGAATCGGATAAAGGAAATATTCTTTATATATGCGCAGTTGAAAGTCTATGCTCAAGCCTATGTCAGAACATATATCAGTTTTTGCAGTTAAAATACTGGATAGATATTTGAGTTATCCAGAAGAGAAAAATATTAAAGGACTGCAAAGAAAAGTAATAAGATATCTGGAAGGGATGAAGAATTATATGCGCACATGTATGAAATTATATCAGCTTGAAATGATGGTGTTTTTCAAATGTTGATTTTATAAATTGCCTCAATAATTGGAAGTCCACCTTATGGTTAAGATCTATATCAATTAGAGAGGCAATTTATTATAAAAGTTGATTTTGTGGTATGCTTTGAGGCCACTAATCAAACTTTATAACTGTGAAATTTTATCTCAGGACTTGGTGTGGTCAGACTCAATTGTCAAGTCGCTGAAGATATTTTGTGATATCGCAGTAGTTTTCTTCTCTAAGAATGACAAGTACTATTGCATTTCTATGCATTATGGTAGAAAGTACTTGATGGTTAGAGAAGACGAGTCCAGAAACATCTAATGTCAATTAATTACTTGAGTTCCACTGTATTGATTCTTTGATCCATTTACTTAGGACTTACAGCCTAAGGTGTTTTGAAAGAACATGTTCTTATGATTGGGTTTGTGAGCAACCCATAAAGGATATGGTGATGCATATTTGAGTGGACATTGTAATTGACATTTTTACTTACGTACTTAAAGTTATTTGTTTCTGCTATCCTGTTCACAGTTATGTATGTACATATTATGGTTAAATGTGATAAAAGGATTGTCTTGACAAGACAAATTACAGGGGTCATTATGGACTGCATTAGGAAAGGCTAATAGTGTTGTAGTACATAGAAGGAAGTGTGGCATTGATGACATACAACCACTATGACTCGCATTACTAGTCAGACTTAATGTAGTATTATTATTTTCATTGGACTTATTAGCCTGTTTTTAAATTCGCACGTGTATAAATAGGTTTCAAAAATTTCAGAATCCAATTATGCAAAATTGTTTTCAAATAAATTTTATTTATTTATTTTGATTTTGAATATCTTTTGTATCTTATCAATTAATGGGCCAAGCGGGAGAATGTTAGATAATGTGGCTCTATTTAATTAGATAAGATATATTAAAGATATGATTGGATTCTGATTATGGTTATTGGCTAATAGAAAGGAAGTCCAATCAAAGTGAGATTCTTTAGAAGAGGCCCTTGATGGGAGGAAATCTTCTAATATCTTATCCTAGACCCTCTGCTCTCGCCTATAAATAGACAGGACCTCAGGGGACTTAGTGTGTCGTGTGTGAGAAACAACACAGAATCATCTAAGAGTTGCGTAAAGATTAGCAACACAGATGTATCTAGGAGTTGCATAAAAGAAAATATTTCACAGACATAGATTGAGAGATTATAGTTTCCCTCTCAATCTCCCTGAGCCATCAATTACAGTGGTCCTGTGAAAGGATAGGAAGAGAGGAGAAGGAGTCTAGTTCTCCTTGCAGATTGGCGCAAGCGTTGGATCTAAGAAAGGTATTCAGATCTTTCCTCCTTTCTTTGCGGATGGCATCAAAGGTACACATCGTAAAAACAGATCTATTGTTCTTTGATTTCGATCCTAGCATTAAAGTTTTTCCGCATTACAGAAGCATGATTAAAGATTTTTATGCTTACATCTTGTAGATGAGCAAAAGCGAAGGAAAGAAGCGAAAATTGTGTGCTCCACCTTAGTTATATTATTCGTGTACCTTGCCCTCCGATGTCAAGAGGGAGGAGATGATCGATTGCATGCTCGCTAGCCTCGCTATCGCCAATGAAGACAATATTGAGTCATTAAAAGCCTCTATCATTGTATCTTCTCTTTTGTCTTTTCTTATCCATTTTGCTCATTGGTTTCTTGCCTTTCTTATAGGCAAAGATATGGCAGACTTCAACTTGTCTATTACCTTCGTTATTGAGATGGATGAGAAGCTCGATCGTATTTTAACTCGCCTCGGCCTTGTGATGAAGATATGCTAGTGTCCTTGCTCATCAAGGTCCTTTCTTACTATATCTCTTCCCTCGCCTCTTCCGCTCATTGTTTTATTATTATTTTTTTGACTTTTTTTATAGCCAAAGTGACATCAATGAAGCAACAATCGAAAAAGATGGACTCAGTCTTGTCTTCTCCACACCCATCGTTGTCTAGAGAAACGAGATGCTTGAAAACATCCTTACTCTCCTTGGCCTTGCAAACAAAAATTTCTTGTGCCCTTGCTCGCCAAGATACTCCTTTAGTCTCTCTTCTCTCCCCTCATCATCTTTTTTATTCAAATTGTTTTCTTATTTTTTTTCAGCTAAATAGAGGTAAGTAGCAATAAAAAATTGTGATCATCATCTCGTCCTCCGACGTCCCTGTTCAATGAAGAGTGGGATGCTATATTTTCTCACTTTGCATCCTTTTTGCCCTCTCCCTTTTGTTCTCATTGTTTTTTGTGCTTTCTTGTAGATGAAGCAATACTTAGGTTAAAAAGCGATCGAAAACATCCAGCTTGTCAGATAATAATGATCTTGATTTAAGAATGAAGTTAGATCATGTTCAGACTTTTTACAATTGTATGTACCTACGCAATAATCCCTAGTCAGCCAATAATCACTAGATTTTATTACCTTCTTGTACTCTCATTGATCTGAGAACTCATTTACTTGTTTGATGTCCATTTAAATTTTTGCTTACCTACAAACAATACAAGATTGGCATTACTCTCTTGGTTTAATTATATTCTATTATTGACATCTAATGGAACTTGGCTTCATTTTTTCAGTATATACTTGGCAGAGTCAAGAAAATGAGAACCAAAACATTATGCTCTTGTAATAAATAGTTACTTTCAGCTTCGTATTTTATCGGAAATATGGCTTAATTGTTTCTAGAAGCCACCGTATCTAATAGATTAATGGTGCAATTGGCATTACAAACGTTTGGCTCTTAAGTCTTTTCTGCAAAGGCTTTTGTAACTTAATTATTGGTTTGGCTTATTGCAGATATCCATTAAAGTCATTGTTGGTTTGATACTTGCCTTTCTTTTATTTTTAACTTTATTCTAGTTTTCTGAACTTGACTTTGGTGTATATCAATAAAATTAAATGCTTGACATGCTATCTTTGGTAAAAATAGTGCCGCTTAAATTTTTGTTATTCTCCCTATGAACTTGATCGAATTGTTAATTTTTTGTCATCTTTCTGATATTGTTAATTGTATTTCTGGCTTATCTATTTTGTTTTTTTATTTGTCTCATCACTTAATTTGTATTGTCAGATTTTGATACTACTTTTATCAATAATGAACTAAGTTGGTACTTAGGTACTTTCCAAACATACTAGTGTTTCTGATGATTGACAAATTGCTTGCTATATATAAACGAAAGTATTAACACGTAAGTGGGCTGCTCCTGATTCTCACATTCTCAATGCGTGTAAAAACCTAATCATAGTGTTCTAAAGAAAAAAAATGTAAACCAAATCAAATCCCCCATAAGGGGTGGTTTGCTTTCTGATTCATGCTCAAACCAGCGAATACCGACCTATCTGAATTGATCGGGGCACATTTGCGATGCATGAAAAACCCAAAGTACAAGGTTCTAAATATACATACACATAGACCGGATCGAAGTCCTAAACAGGATATGGTCTATATCTTGTCTCATAATCGAACTAGTAAATACCACCGATTTAAACCAATTCGGGAGCACTCCTTGATTCAATTGATTCTATCCATATACCTAATCGTCCTCATTTTTGAGAAAAATGATGATAATTGTTGAATTCAAAGCTCATGACCTTTTAAGCCCTATCTTTCTGCAATATGTGATTGTCATCCTTGCAAGGATTAGATGCAACTTTGCAAGCAAATTAGAGAACCAAAGTACTGTATGCTTGCTGCTTGTTCAGTGGATTACTGATCTTCATGTGGAAACTGCCATTTATGCTACTTGATGATTATGAGAATGATGAGGTCACTTGCATGCATTGATTGTTTGTGCAAACTGATGCTGTTATCACTGTGCTTCAAATATGGCCTTTCCTTCTTATATCGTAGTGGTGGAGAATGAATGTTCTCCGCATATTCCTACTTATTTTTACTTATCAATTAAACACACCTTTCACTAGCTAAATCTCATACTTCATTTTCTTTTTATATATATCTAGAGGGAGTGAAGTGCTTAAATTCTTAAAATCTTTTCAGACTCTTTCTATTGCTAATTTGTATAATTCAAAGTAGCATCCTTCTAATATTTTGCCAAGTTTCATATAATAACCTTTTTGTAGCAATGCATGCGGCACATTAAACTTTCTCTGTGAAGAAATACAGTTTCTCTTAGACTTTGTAATATCATTTTGCATTCTGTTAGTGTAATTGATCAGTAATGACTATATGGTATTTCCCAAATAAATGTCTTGCTTTTTTTCCCTAAGTCCAAATTCTTTTATTTTCTAGTCAAGGTTTATATAAAAAATTTGAAGGAAGTAAGGTGGATATGATTGGATGATTCTAAAAGGTATGTATGCAATATTTCCTCATGCAAACATTTAATTTTCCTTTTATTTTATGTTGAATGTACTTTCTTCATGTACTTCATGCATAATTCCAATACTCATCTTAACTTTTTGTTCTGACTTGCATGTCCACTATCATTGGCATTATCATCAATGTTTTAGTTGCCATGTCTTTTATTCTTCTTAATATTTGTATTGTTTTTTATCTTTTATCCTAGCTCCTTTAATCTTTTTCATTTCTATTGCAGGAATTCTGATAATTGTATTCTTGTAATATGTTATAATGTGAGATTTTGAACCTTCATTGTGGAATTCATTATTTGCTTGGAAAGTCATGAAAAGTTAGTCTTTTAAGCAATTTTAGCTTCGTTTCTTTCTTATAGTTTCATTTATTAATAAAAGAGGATTAATGGACATTTCATTCATGAAGATGCACCATGAAACCTACTAATTTTTCATAATTTGTAGAAGATAATTGCACAAACTCATTTTTGGCAGTGACATTGATTACAGAAAATAGAAGGCAATCTCTCCTTACACCTCAAGCCTGCTTGTATCGATAAGAGTTGTCTACTTTTTGGGCTTAGTGTAAGTCGAGTCTCTTGAGGTTACACTAAAATGTCGATTGGATTTCGATCCCCACTAGAGATCCGTCGAAAGTCTCAAATTCATATACCGGAGGAAATTGTGTGATTCGTGAGAAAACAGTGAGAGTAGATTAAGATAGATGTCCTTATCTTGTTTGTTTATTTTTTTATAAAATCTATATGTTATTTATTTCTGTTCCATCTTTATTTTCAGAAAATGTCACTTTTAAATCTCTTACATGACATACTTGATGTCAACAGCCTCATTGGTCCAAATTATATGGATTGGGTTCATCACCCGAGAATCATTCTCATGGTGGAGAAAATCATGTATGTCCTTGATATAGTAATGCCCATGCTCGAGAAAGGGGTAAGTGAAGATGAGATCACTCGTTACATAAAGTATATAGATGAATCCACTCTTACTTAGTATTATATGTGGGGCTCCATGACTCTCGAATTACAAAGGCAACATAAAAAGATGGATGCCAGATCCATTCTCTTATATCTACGTAAATTATTTAAAAAATAGGGAAGAACTTAGCGATATGAGATATCCAAGAGTCTCTTTGCACTAGGATGATTGAGGGGACACCGGTTTAGAACTATGTCCTTAAGATGATTGAGTAGATTGAGAAACTGACATATAAGAATGATTGTATATGATAACTTGTGTGCGGTTCTTATACTTCAGTCCCTCTTAGACTCATTTTCTCAATTCTTTATGAATTTTAATATGAACAAGCTTAAGGCGACTCTCCCTAAGCTTCTCAATATATTGAGGGAGGCTAAAAGTAGTATGAAGAAATAAAAGTCAGTTCTCTATGTTGGTGAGACCAGAAAGAAAAGGAAAGTAGAAAAGTCTCTTAAGAAGGGTAAGGACAAACTAAGTAAAGCAAAGGTTGCTAAGAAGAACCCAACAAAAGATAAAGGCCAGTGCTTCCACTATGATAAAGATGAGCAATGGAGGAGAAACTGAAAAGAGTACCTTGCAGAGAAAGTGAAATAGAAGCTTGGAGAAGCTTCAAATACATTCATGATCAGTCTCTATTTGTCAATTTATTATGATAATACATGAATATTAGATACTAGCAGTGCTTATTATATCTGTAATTTATTACAGGTTTTGGCAAGACCTAAGAGATTAGCGAGATAGACCTTAAGGTGGGCAATGGAGCAAAAGTTACTGCAATGACTATTGGCGAGGTCACCCAACATTTGCTTGGTGGAGCTACTATTGCCTTGGATGCATGTTATTTCATTCCCTCTATTATCAAAAATATTATTTCCATTTCATGTTTAATACTTAGTGGATATAAATTAGTTTTTCAAAATAATGATTGTTTAATAATGTTAGATGATAAGATTATCATTAGAGAAACATTGCATAATAGTTTATTTATACTAGATACTACTCCATATATCATGAATGTAAGTGTGTCCAAGAGGAAACAAGATGAGGTGAACAATACATACCTATGACATTGTTGGTTGGGTCACATCCACAAAGGAAGAATCCAAAAGTTACTAAAGGATGGATACCTAGATCCATACGACTATGAGTCATATGTGACTTGTGAGTTTTACCTTCATGGAAAGTTGATAACTCTTCATTTAATGGAATTAGAGAGAGAGCCACTGAGTTGTTGGAACTTATACATAGTGATGTATGTAGTCCTATGTTGACTCAAGCTATAGGAGGTTATTCTTATATTATTACATTCACTTATAACTTCTCTAGGTATGGACATATGTACTTAATGAAGTATAAGTCTGAAGCCTTTGAGAAATTTAGAGAATATAAGAATAAGGTAGAAAATCAGACTAGAAAGAGTATTAAAACTCTTCGATCAGATTAAAGGAGAGTATTTCAGTATAGAGTTCACTTAGTTCCTCAAGGACCATGAGATTATATCCTAATAGATCCCTCCTTGTACACCTCAACTTAATGGTGTATTAGAAAGAAGGAATCGTACACTATTAGATATAGTATAGTCCATGATAAGTTTCATCGACCTACTTGACTCATTTTAGGGATACGCCCTAGAGTCCATAATTTACCTTCTAAATAGAGTTCCAACAAAGTCAGTAGTATCTACATTATATGAGATATGAAAAGGGAAGAAGTTCAATCTTAAGATTATTAAGATTTGAGACTGTCTAGCTACGTTAAGAGATACAACCTCGACAAGTTGGAATCCAAGATGGAATGGTGTAAGTTCACAGGATACCCACAAGGAAACTTGTGGGTATTATTTTTATCACCCTGAGGATCAAAAGGTCATTGTAGCCAAGAGAATGGTGTTCCTTGATAAGAAACATATTCTTAGTAAAGATAGTGGTAGCGAGATAGAGTTGAGCGAGGTTGGAGAACCTAACTCAAGCAGCATTCTGTAACCCGAGTCTGTTTAGGTATATAGCATACAAGTTTCGACTTTACGTAGGTCCAGTAGAGTACCCTATCCTCCTGAGAGATATGTGAGATATATCAAAGGAGAGGATGTTAAGGATATTGATCCTCAGACTTACAATGAGGCTATTACGAGTATAGACTCTAAGAAGTGACAAGAAACTATGAATTCTAAGATGGATTCCATATGCTCTAATAAGATTTGAAACCTAGTTGATGCACGTAAGAGTATCATACCGATTAGTTGCAAGTAGATCTTCAAGAAGAAGATTGGAGTAGATGGAAAGGTGAAGACCTATAAGGTAAGGATAATAGCTAAAGGGTATCGTCAAAGGCAATGTGTTGACTATGACGAAACCTTCTTACATGTAGCCATGTTAAAATCCATCCGAATTTTGTTGGCTATTGTAGCACGCTATAGCTATGAGATTTGGCAAATGGACATGAAAATCGCATTCCTCAACAATAATCTCAAGGAGGTGTATATGATACAACCTAAGGTATTTGTGTCCGAGAAAAGTCCAAATAAGGTGTGCATATTGCTTAAGTCTATCTATGGACTAAAGCAAGCTTTCTGAAGTTAGAATATAAGATTTAATAAGACGATCAGATCTTATGATTTTGTTAAGAACGAAGATAAGACTTCTGTATATAGAAAGATAAGTGGGAGCACTATCACCTTTTTGGTGTTATATGTGAATGATATCCTAATCATTGAAAATGATGTAAGAATGCTTTCCACAGTAAAAGCTGTTAGGAAATCCTTAAGGGGAGCAACATCACATGCGCAGCAGAAGAACAAAAAACAAAACCTCAAATTTTCCATAGAAAGTTTCCGTCGTCATGCGAAAATTGGTGCGTTAAAAATAAATCCGCAAAACTATACATGTAAAAGAAAATACCAAGGGAGATCGTATATCCCTAGATTCCTACAGATCTATGGGAGAGGATGAAGGAGGTCAAACGTCCTCCTCTCTAGCGATATCCACACGGCAGGGATTGTAACGATGCACCTCTCTCTCTAGGGAGAGGAGAAGAGGAGGTGGCTACCAAAAGAAACCCCCAGCCTATAAAGCTTTGATTCCCTCCTATTTATAGAGGCCCCCTAAAAACCCTAATGGGTCTTTTGCCCTATTGGGTATTGGATCTCCATCCAATTACCCAAGCCTCTTGGATTAGTGGGTCTCTACCTAATAATCTCTTATTAGCAATTATTGGATCTCATCTCAGAATCCAATAATTCAGGGGCTTAATGGATATCTAATAAGATAGGGGGTTCAGCGGATATCTCATATCCGAACCTCTACTCGTCGTAATACGTATCACATATGTGTGACCCTCTAGGCCCAATATCGAGCTGGCCGTGAGTCATACTTATTAGAACTTCTTCTGACTTAGTGAATTATTATCTCTATAATAATTCACCCAACTCATCGATTGCGGACGTACCAGGCCACTACGCCACGGCCCACAGACGATACAAAGGAATCCAATCCTTTGGACCTATTTGTCCTCAGTTACCATGTATCTATAGTCCCTCATCCATCCAATATCCCAGAGACCTTATACAGGGCATGGTGTTGTCAGGCCCATACGGTCTCTCCTCGAGTCTTGCTCTTGTCAGATTCTCCCAGAGAACTCTTTCTCTCTCAATCCGAATAACCTTAGCCAAGGATTTATTCAAGCAAAAACACATGGGATATTCCTCTTATGATACCGAGAGTGGATGATCCTCTATTGACACTCAATAGCCCTCGTAAGATTAGCTATCACTCCCAATAACAGGTTATACTAGATCTAGAACTTTCCAAACCTATAAGTCCGATATCAAAGAGTGGAGTACTCATGCAGGACATCCTTGATATCTCAAGTCTAAGGACCATATACACTACTGGGACTACGGAATCGTTGTCTGACGTGAGATATCAATAACCATCCAGCATTCCGTAGGCGGATCAATCAGTGAACTCATTTCCCAATGAGCACCTGCACTGTACCCTTAGTATCCCCACATGAGTAGCTATGAGACCAGCTACCTCCATCATATGGACGGGTATACAGCACACCAGTCTATCCGGTTATCTCGATGTCCTTCTCGAGTAACCTATGACTAGGATAATTCAGGGTCTGTGTTTAAAGGTGAATTAGTCTCATTATCATGATCTCATCATGATCCGATTCCCATTGCACAGATCCAAGGACATCACAATATATGTAATACACAAGATAAAGTGATAAAATGTCTAATAATAAGCTAAGAGAAAAAGTGCATATCAAGTCACAAGTGTCATCACTCATGTGATTGGCTTGCAGGGCACATATGACTAGCAATCTTCCACTTGACCTAAAGCCAATCACCAACATGTCTGATCCCCATTAGACCTCTGTGACGCTCAAAGACAATCTTAGTCAATGGCTTTGTTAGTGGATCTGCAATGTTATCTTCGGACGGAACTCTTTCCACTACTACATCTCTTCGGGCCACGATCTCTCTAATAAGTTAGAACCTCCTCAGAACACTTCTAATGAGACCCAGGTTCCCTTATTTGAGTAATCGTCTCATATTTATCACAATATAAAGGAATCAGCTCCTCGCTGCTCGGGATGACTCTTAGATCTGTGATGAACTTCTTCATCCAGACTCCCTTCTTTGCTACTTCTGCCATAGCAATGTATTCTGCCTTTGTGGTTGAGTCAGTAGTAGTGTCTTGCTTGGAACTCTTCCAGCATACTACTTCTCCATTCAGGGTGAACACACACCCTGAATTTAACTTGCTATCATCGACATCGGACTGGAAGCTCGAGTCCGTGTAGCCCTCAACTCTGAGGCTACTACCTCCATATACCAGTAAAAGATCCTTAGTCCTTCTCAAGTACTTAAGGATACTTTTTACTGCTTTCTAGTGCTCCAAGCCTGGATCTTCCTGATATCTTCTCGTGACACTCAAAGCATGCGCTATATCAGGCCTGGTACATAGCATAGCATACATGATAGATCTTATCGTTGATGCATATGGTATCATATCCATATGTGCCCTTTCTTTAGGAGTTTTTGGGGACATACTCCTAGAAAGTGATATTCCATGTCTCATTGGTATGAGACCTCTCTTGGAATTTTCCATGCCAAACCTTTTGACAATGGTGTCTATGTACCTAGACTGGGACAAGCTAAGCATCCTCTTGGATCTATCTCTATAGATCTGTATCCCAAATATACATGATAATTCCCCTAAGTCCTTTATGGAGAAGTGTCTAGATAACCAAGCCTTTACTGTGGAGAGCATTCCTACATCATTCCCAATGATGTCATTTACATATAATACTAAAAAGGTGATAGTGCTCCCACTTACTTTCCTGTAAACATAAGGCTCATCTTCGTTCTTAACGAAATATAAGATCTGATCGCATCATCAAATCTTATGTTCCAACTTCAAGAAGCTTGCTTCAATCCATAAATGGACCTAAGTAACCTGCACACCTTCTTTGGGTTATCCCTGGACACGAATCCCTCAGGCTGTATCATATACACCTCATCCTCGAGGTTACCATTGAGGAGTATGGTTTTGGCATCCATCTGCCAGATCTCATAATCATAGTGTGCTGCAATAGCCAATAGAATTCGAATGGATTTTAGCATGGCAACAGGTGAGAAAGTTTCGTCATAGTCAACACTTTGCCTTTGACGATACCCCTAAGCCACTAGTCTTGCTTTATAGGTCTCTACCTTTCTATCTACTCCAATCTTCTTTTGAATATCCATTTGCAGCTAATGGGTACAATACCCTCGGGTGCATTAACTAGGTTTCAAACCTTGTTGGAGTACATGGAATCCATTTCGGAATTTATGGCTTCTTGCCATTTCCTAGAATTTATGCTCATAATAGCCTCCTCATAAGTCTGAGGATCAATATCCTCACCATCCTCTCTTCTGATATGTCCCACATTTCTCTCAGGAGGATGAGATACTCTATCGGACCTACGTAAACTTGGAACTTGTGTGTTAGGTATTTGAACAAACTCTGGCTGTGGAATGGTACTTGAGCTAGGTTCTCCAACCTCACTCAATTCTATCATGCTCCCATTGTTTCCACCAAGAATGTGTTCCTTCTCAAGGAACACTGCTCTCTTGGCTATAAAAACCTTTTGGTCCTAAGGGTGATAGAAATAATTGTTAGGGATCGAGCGGCACTAAGAGGGGGGGGAGAGTGAATTAGTGCAGCGGTAAGGAACGATAAATTTTCAGCGATTTGAACAAGTTTCGGAAACTTCGTACGGTAAAAACTTCATTTCATATTATGAAAGTCGTATTGGTGGAATCATATAAGAAAAGCTCTAACTTAAAAATGTTTATAGAGATGAGAAGTAGAGCATCAAATTAAGTGGAAAGGGTTTGCAGCAAAGTAAATAGCAAAAATGTAAATGCAAACCAGATTTTTATAGTGGTTCGGTCATCTGACCTACGTCCACTCCCGATTCCTCTTTCTTGAGGCCACCAGCTTTCCACTAGCTATTTTCCTTCCAACGGGTGAGGATGAACTCCCTCACAACACCTCTCCTTTTGACGGGCTTAGAAGATAACCCTTACAAGCACTCTTACCCTTCTCTTGAACTAGAACACTCTTAAGACTTAGAGGGAAGATTTGACACACTTTCAAGAGAGTTTCCCCCTTCTTTTTTTCAGTTCTAGACCCCCTTTAAACTCTGAATGAGTGGGGTATTTATAGGCCTCAAAGTGATTCAAATTTGGAGCCCAAACTTAGAGCCAAAATTTAAATCATTTTGAATTTCCCGGTGCTAGCAATACTGGGTGGTGCCACCACCCATCGGGTAGTGCCACCGCCCATTTAGCGGTGCCACCGTTGGTGTGGTCTTTGGCGAGCAAGATGCTACCTTGACTGGGCGGTTCCACCACCCAGTCATTTTAGACACCTTGGTTTGGTAGAAAACTCGATCGAAACCGGTCCAAATGAAGTCCAAATTGGTCCAAATTTATTTTATATGATTAACACATAATCCTAAACCAAATTATGTGCTAAATATGAATTTCAAAGATATTTTTTAAGCTATTACAAAGTCCATAAGACAAGACTTCTTTCGGTGAGCTTTCGGCAAACTTCCGACGGTCTTCCAGCGAACCCTCGGAAACCATTTTGTGGACTCCCGGTAAGCTCTCGGACTTCACGATGATCTTGGCGAGTTCCAACAAGCTTCATTGGCAAGCTCTGATCTTTCTTGGCAAGCTTCGTGAACTTCTGATAAACCTTCCGGTGAACTTCCGAAAACCCTTCGGCAAGCTCCCTACTCATTCTCGACCGGTTCTGGCAACACTCCCAACGAATCTTCGGACTTCCATCGAACTCTCAAACTCCCAATGATCCATCACACTTGTCTTCTGGCACTTTGTTTCACTTTACGTCTTCATCGCTACCGTAGTTAATCCTGCACACACACAAATAAACATTCTACTTCGATCTAAACAGTTATTATAACATAAATTGACATTCAGTTGCCCGGCACGTCATTGGTCGGTGCTTCGTCCGATTTTTTGGCACATCGTTCGCTATTGCGATCCGTTGCCCAATCAGTGGTAGATCTCCGTAACCCCGATATCCTTGGCATAATATGCTCTTCTTGGCCCGATGCCTGACGTATGAAGCCTTCTGCCGATTGTTGACCGAACCTCCGGCTCGACATCCAATATCCTGACATGATCACTTTCGGTGCAACGTCAATTCCTCCAGTGTCAACTGTCTAATCCTGATCGATAGTAGACCTGCATAACTCAAAACGCAGTTAAACAATAAACCACAATCAATTAGTTTCATCATCAAAATCTGAGATTCAACAATCTCCCCCTTTTTGATGATGATAACTAATTGATGACTAACGGAGTTAACCTTAACTCCCCCTATCAATATGCCAATTGATAGAACACTTGGATTATCCTAAATTCAAGCAATATTCATAACAATGTTAAGAGAAAACAACAAAACCATCATACAAATATATAAAATATTCAATTCAATGCACAAAGTCATCAATCTACTTCTCCCCTTATGTCATCAACAAAAAGGAGAAGTAACATCATAGCTAGTTTTCAAGGATATGCAAATATTACAATCGTACTAGCTATCAATCACATCATACAACATATATCACTTTAAGACATTCAATCATAGCAAGGTTTTTAAAGATAGCAATTCAACACTTGCTTTTTGTGCAAATTTGTAATTTATTTTTCTTGAAATTGCAAGGTAGAAATTTTTGATATTCAAGTTCTTTTCCTCTTTTGTAGGCTAGCAAGATAGCAAGTTTGCACTTTGATTTCTTTGTGATATGTCAAGCTAGCAATTTTCTTCCTCTTGAATGAGCTAGCAAATTTTTCATTTAAGGTGCAAGCTAGCAATAAACTTTCTCCCCCTTTGTCAATGTCAAAAAGAAAGGGAGGATCAAATATGATGATATAAACATTTCACATAATTTTGCATAAAAAAGTTTACATCAATCTAATGGATCAAGTCATGATTCATGATTCATCATAAAAGATATTAAGAAGAATACAATTTCTTTTACTTTAATATTCAAATCATGACAAGTGATATATATCAAAATTCTACACAAATATTTCAATCATCAAGTCATTAATATGAATTTAACAAGCTAGCTCCCCCTTAGTTTTTATCAAAATGAAGTGGAGGACTCAATGGCTAAAAATTTTAATTTCATCCACTTTTCATATCAATATAAATTTGCATCAAAATATACATTAGTTATCATGTCATGAAGGATATCAATATGAAAAATCGAAACCAAAAGATATCATTCATGATTCATAACTTTCTTTTTAGCAAGATCAAAATTCACATTTATCAATTTTCAATTCAAGATAAATGTCATACAACCAAGAATCATGATATATAAAAGTACATCAATATTAAGGATCAAATCATGATTCATTGATTCATCATAAGGTAAATTTCTTTTATATCAATTCTTCAATTGCCATATAAGGCATACAAGCCAAAAAATTCTTGTCATTTTAATATTATGCAAGATATGATGTCAAGGCTCATAATTCATTTGAAAAGATATAGCACAGAGAGCAGCTTGATTCACGCATAGGAATTCTCATCAAGATTACATTTCATGAGAAATTTTAAGTATCAAATATCAAGTACACGAATTCATTCAAGTATCAATTATTGAGATATCAAGACTTGGATTGTATTCCTCTTTAGTTAATGGTAAAAGGAAGCAATCATATTAGAAAATATTTTGATTCGTAAAGATATCTCAAGTCAAGAATTCAAAGTCATGATTTCAAGAGATCAAGAGATTCACATAAATGAGTTCATTAATCTTTGATTAGATTGAAAATTTAATACTTCATCAAAATCTCATTCATAATTCAAGTGATTCACAAAATATCATAATGAATTCATCACTTGTCTTTTATGAAAAATCGAAAACCTTAGAGATAGAAAGATGTTTAAGAAACATACATTTCTTTTTTAGTGATTTGCATTGATTTCATATAAAGATGCCTTTGTCCTTTTTATGTTGAATGAAAATAAGCATAAATGTTCAAGACATAAAGGCTAAATCTTACAACACAAATTATCAAGCATGATTCATTTGGAAGGTTCTCCTTTTTAGTAAGTAAAAAAGAATTCTAGGAGAACAAAATGAATTAAGGGAGATAGAGCATGATTCATATTTAAAATGTATCTTATGTCATAAATACAAATCAAGCATTTTTCAAATCTGAAATCATCCTCAAAAATCACATTCAATAAATTCATACATGACAAGCATAGATTTATTAAAAAATCAATAAGATAGAGGATTGCATTTTGTTTTTATAAATTTCCATTCATGTGATTTGCTTCTTATAATCATGCTTTTATCTTAAAAAGAAATATTAACATTCAATATGGAAAGGTAAATTTCATCATAAAGATTATTAAGAGCCAAGAATATAAGCACATTACACATAAGGCATCTTCCAACTAAAAATCGATTCAACATTATAATGTGTTTCGTTTTAAGTTGTTTGTTTTATATAAGTTAGCTCATGTTTTAAAGGATGAGTATCATGTTAAAAACCAACACATGAGTTTCGTTATCAAGATATGATATCATAAAGTCATTAAGCATGATAACAACCTTTCAACATTTTCATTTTATCATTATCAATGATGATTTCATTGTTAGGATCGAAAAGGCACTAAGAGGGGGGGTGAATTAGTGCAGCGGATTAAAAATATAACTTTGAAGCCGATTTCATATAAAGACAAGTTCGTAGGAAGATTTTGATTCGATGAAAAAGAACTTGTAAGAAGTTGCTTGAGTAAATGAAGTAGCAAGGAACTAAACAATTTGCAGCTAAGTAATGAAATGATTCAGAAATGTAAACACTCACACATTCATGAACACAATGATGTATAGTGGTTCGGTTAAATGACCTACATCCACTCTTGAAGCCTTCCCGATGAGGCTCCGCACTTCCACTATCAATCCTTTGAAGGGGAAGGACCAATACCCCTTTTTACAACCCTTTATAAGAAGTTCACACTCTTACAAGATTTCTCAAGAAGAAGAAGGAGGTGAACACTTAGCAAGAACAAGACTTTTCAAGACTTTTCAAAGACTCAAAACCAAGATTCTAACTCTCAAAAAAGGTGCCCTTTCAGCTAAGAAATGGGGGGTATTTATAGATCCAAAATGGATTCAAAATTGGGCTCCAAATTTGAAATCAAATTTGAAATTCAAGTCATATTCATCGCTAGACTAACATCTGCAGTGGTGCTACGCTGGAGCAAAGCGGTGCTATCGCTGGAGCGGCGGTGCTACCTGAAGCGGCGTGCTACCGCCTGAGCGGCGGTGCTACCTGCCTGGAAGCGGCGATGCTACCGCTGGAGCAAGCGGCGGCGAGCAAGCGTTCGTTGTCGACAAAGTGGCAAAGCGGTACTACTCGCTCAAGTATCTTGCCAAAGACACATTTGCCAAAGCGGTGCTACTCCTCGCACAAAGGCGGTTCTACCACCTGCCCATTCAGCTTTCTTTGAATGGGCCTTATTCAAGGCCCAAAAGCCTAGTAAGGGCCCGGTTGGCCCCTACCAATTTAGAGCAAGATTAATTCGAAATCCTTACCCTAAGTATGTGCTAACTACGAAATTAAAAACATAATTAACAGCGATTTAAGTCGACTTTCTTCAAGTCTTATTCCGGCGAGCTTTTCGATAAGACTTCGGCGGTCCTCCGATATTTCCCTCGGATTTCTTCTGACGTCTTCCTAGCATGCTCCCGGCTTGTATGGCACGCTCAACGAGTCTTCGACAACCTTCCGAACCTTCTCGATAAAGTTCCACGAACCTTCGACGATCTTTGCGACGAACTTCCGAAAACTCTGGCAAGTTCCTAATTCGATCTTAGCTGGTTCCGGCAATACTTTTGACGATCCTTTGGACTTTCGATGAACTCTTGAACACCTGACGGATTTGACCTCGGCAAATCACTTGAAGTTTCTAACCCATCGTAGTTAATCCTGCACACTTATCTTTGACAATATAGATTAGAGCAAATATTTCACCAATTGATTTTATCATCAAAATCTGAGATTCAACAATCTTCCCCTTTTTGATGATGACAATCAATTGATGATGGAGTTAAACTCAACTCCCCCTATCTATATGCCATATAATTGAGAAGGTAAAAAGACACTTGAATTCAATCTTTTGAATTTAAGTCAAATCATATAGATGTCATACCACATAAAGCTTAAAAGACAAGCTTAGGCATCAATACTAAAAACAATGTACTTTAAACAATGTCAAAGTATTTACACCTACAATAAATGCATGATATTAAAGAGTAGCTTATCTCAAGAGTAAGAGTTTTTAAGCACTTGCAATGCGATACAATTAAATCATATTTCACTTTAAGCATATTTCATCATAACAACAATTACTCCATCATGGCAAATTATATTTTTCTCCCCCTTTGTCATCAACAAAAAGAAGAGATCACTCGTGTGATTAAGAAAGCCATGGGGAGAGCAAGAAACCATTCGAAAAAGTAGTCACAAGGAGGGTATCAAGTCAAAATTACGATCAAATCGAAATAAGAAAGTTCATTCAAAAGCTGAGTAGATGAAAGTAGCAAATTATATATATTTTTTAAAAATTTATCTTGAACTTGTTTTCAGAGATTTTAAGGATAGGATGATGTCAAAAAGAAATCCAAAATTTTAAGAAGAAATCCGAGAGAAGTTCAAATCGTTGAAAACCGAAATTTTTAAAAAAATTTCATACAATAAAGCTTATTTATTAGGGCAGTTTAACATGCCTAATTCCCTCCTAATGAAGTCAAATTGCTTCTCATTTAAAGGTTTCATAAAAATGTCCGCTAATTGATGTTTTGTATCGATAAATTCAAGAGTAACATCGTTATTGTTAACATGATCTCGTATAAAGTGATGTCTTATGTCAATGTGTTTAGTTCTAGAGTGTTGAATAGGATTTTTTGTAAGACAAATAGCACTTGTATTATCACATTTTATAGGAATGTTATTTAAATGAATTCCATAATCTTCTAATATATTTTTCATCCAAATGACTTGAGCACAACATGCACTTGCGGCTATGTATTCGACTTCCACCGTAGATATTGCAACCGAATTTTATTTCTTGGAAGTCTAAGAAACGAGTGTATGTCCTAAAAATTGGCATGTTCTAGATGTACTCTTTCTATCTATTCTACATCCACCAAAATCCGCATCTGCATAGGCTATCAAATTAAAGTCATCAGATTTTGGATACCATAATCCTAGATTAGGAGTACCTTTAAGATATCTAAAAATTCTTTTAATGGCTTTAAGGTGAGACAACTTAGGATTAGCTTGAAATCTCACACAAAGTCCCACACTAAACATGATATCCGGCCTAGTTGTAGTAAGATAGAGCAAGCTACCTATCATGCCCCTATATGTCTTTTGATCAAAATTTTCTCCACCTTCATCCAAGTCTAACTTGGTGGAAGTACTCATTGGAGTGTGGATGGCTTTTGAGCTGTCCATATTAAATCATTTTAACAATTCTAATGTATATTTAGATTGATTAAGGAATATGTCATTACTAAGTTGTTTAATTTGTAATCCAAGAAAGAAGGTTAACTCTCCCATTAGACTCATCTCAAATTCATGACTCATACACTTGGCAAAAGATTCACATAGTGATTCATCCGAAGAACCAAAAATAATATCATTAACATAAATTTGAATAATAAGAAAATTATTTTCAAAATATTTAATAAACAATGTAGTATCAACCTTGCCTTTAGTGAAATCATTTGAAATTAAAAAGGAACTAAGCCTCTCATACCAAGCCCTAGGGGCTTGTTTTAGACCATATAAAGCCTTAGTTAGCTTAAACACATGGTTAAGTAGAAGAGAATTTTCAAATCCGGGTGGTTGTTCGACATACACTTCTTCAGAGATAAAACCATTTAAGAATGCACTTTTGACATCCATTTGAAATAATTTGAAATCATTACTACTAGCATAGGCAAGGAGCATCCTAATGGCTTCTAATCTTGCCACCGGAGCGAAGGTTTCTTCGTAATCGATACCTTCTTCTTGGTTGAAACCTTTGGCCACTAGTCTAGCCTTGTTTCTAACCACGATACCACATTCATCTTGCTTGTTTCTAAAGACCCACTTAGTACCAATAACTAAGTGGTCATTAGGTCTAGGAACAAGCTTCCATACCTCATTCCTCTCAAATTGATTTAATTCTTCTTGCATTGCGATAACCCAAGAATCATCTTTCAAGGCATCATCAATGCATTTTGGTTCAATTTGAGAAAGAAAAGCGGTATGGGCACAAAAATTTTTGAAAGAAGAGCGAGTTTGAACCCCTTTCGATGCATCTCCTATAATCAACTCCTTGGGATGAGCATCTACATACTTCCATTCCTTAGGTAAGGAGGTTTGGGAAGAAGATGTATCCAAGTTGTCGTTTTGAGGAGAGGGTTCATTCAAATTCAAATTCAAATTATCAAAGCCAAAATCATCATCAAAATGTTTTTTCTTAAATTCAAAAATTTCATTAAAAACCACATGAATAGATTCTTCTATAACTAAGGTTCTTTTGTTAAAAACACGAAAAACCTTAGAAACGGAAGAATAACCAAGAAATATGCCTTCATTGGATTTTGTATCGAATTTTCCTAAGGCATCCTTTTCATTTAAGATAAAGCATTTACAATCAAAAACTTTAAAATAAGAAACATTGGGTTTTTTGTCATTCCATAATTCATATGGAGTTTTAGATAAGGATGGTCTCACTAGAACTCTATTCATAACATAACAAGTCGTATTCACGGCTTCGGCCCAAAAATATTTTGGTAAATTGTATTCATTTAACATGGTTCTAGCCATTTCTTGCAAACTTCTATTTTTCCTTTCCACTACTCCATTTTGTTGTGGATTTCTTGGAGTAGAGAAGTTATGATCATATCCGTTTATTTCACAAAAATTTTGGAAGTCATGATTTTGAAATTCACCTCCATGATCACTTCGAATTGATGATATCATAAAACCTTTTTTATTTTGAGTGAGTTTACAAAATTTAGAATAACATTTGAAATAATCACTTCTATGAGCCAAGAAATAGGTCCAAGTGTATCTACTATAGTCATCCACAATTACAAAAGCATATTTGCTACCTCCTAGGCTTGTTATGTCAATTGGTCCAAATAAGTCCAAATGGATCAATTGCAATGGTCTAGTGGTGCTAATTTGATTTTTTGATTTGAAACTAGTCTTTATTTGTTTTCCTAGTTGGCATGCATCACATACCTTGTCCTTAACAAATTTTATGTTTGGGATGCCTCTTACTAATTCTCTAGATGAAATCTTAGAAATTAGTTTCATACTTGCATGGCCTAATCTCCTATGCCAAAGCCAAGCATCATCATTCAAAACCGAAAAACACATTTCATTACATAATTCATTAATATTTATGGTATAGACATTGTTTTGTTTTAAAGTAATCATAGATATGTTATTGTTAGGTTTTTCAATGATGCAAACATTAGATTCAAATCTAACAACATAGCCTTTATCGCACAATTAACTAATGCTTAAAAGATTATATTTTAAACCATCAACTAACAAGACATCATCAATTGAAAAACTTGATTTGTTACCAATGGTTCCTTTGCCAATGATTTTACCCTTGTTGTTGTCTCCGAAGGTGACATACCCTTCTTCTTTGCTAGTGAGCATAGAGAAATGAGATGGATCTCCGGTCATGTGCCTTGAGCATCCACTATCAAGATATCATTTCTTGCTCCTAGCTTGTGAGTTTGTCTCTTCTCCAAGGGCCATTAGAGCGAAGTTAGCCTCCTCTTTGTTGTTTGCCTCTTCGACCTCGGAGTCACTTGAATCATCCCATGTAGCCTTGAATGCTTTCTTCTTCTTGGGTTGCTTCTTCTTGGCTTGAGGGCATTCATGTTTGAAGTGTCCCGGCTTTTTGCATTCGTAGCAAATAACTTGGTCCTTTTTGTGTTCAAATTTATTCTTTATGTCATTTTTAAATTTGTTCCTTCTTATAAATTTTTTAAACTTTCGAGTCAAGAGTGCAATGTCTTTGTCACTATCCTCATCACTTGATGTTCCTTTCAAGTGGTCTTCTTGTGTTCTAAGTGCCATATCCTTCATGTTCTTTGGAAGGGGGTTCTCAAGTTCTTCATGAGCATGGCACGTCATCTCATAGGTCATTAGAGACCCAATAAGTTCTTCAAGCGGAAATATTTTAAGATCCTTGGCCTCTTGAATGGCCGTAACTTTTGGATCCCAACTCTTTGGAAGGGATCTTAAAATTTTAGTTACCAACTCAAAGTTAGAAAAACCTTTACCAAGAGCTTTAAGTCCATTGATGACATCCGTAAAGTGGGTGTACATGTCTCCAATGGACTCATTTGGTTTCATCCGAAAAAGTTCATAAGAGTACACAAGAATGTTGATTTTGGACTCTTTCACTCGGCTAGTGCCTTCATGAGTGATTTCAATCGTTAGGATCGAAATGTTGCTCTGATACCAATTGTTAGGATCGAAAAGGCACTAAAAATGGGGGTGAATTAGTGCAGTGGATTAAAAATGTAACTTTGAAGCTGATTTCATATAAAGACAAGTTCGTAGGAAGATTTCGATTCGATGAAAGAGAACTTGTAAGAAGTTGCTTGAGTAAATGAAGTAGCAAGGAACTAAACAATTTGCAGCTAAGTAATGAAATGATTTAGAAATGTAAACACTCACACATTTATGAACACAATGATGTATAGTGGTTTGGTCAAATGACCTACATCCACTCTTGAAGCCTTCCCGATGAGGCTCCGCACTTCCACTATCAATCCTTTGAAGGGGAAGGACCAATACCCCATTTTACAACCCTTTGCAAGAAGTTCACACTCTTACAAGATTTCTCAAGAAGAAAAAGGAGGTGAACACTTAGCAAGAACAAGACTTTTCAAAACTTTTTAAAGACTCAAAACCAAGATTCTAACTCTCAAAAAAGGTGCCCTTTCAGCTAAGAAATGGGGGGTATTTATAGATCCAAAATGGATTCAAAATTGGGCTCCAAATTTGAAATCAAATTTGAAATTCGAATCAGGCAAAGTACTACACTCTGTCGAGGCGGTACTACCTTTGTCGATCGTCAGGCCCGACCGACATCAGACAAAAGGGTGCTACTTTGGAGCAAAGCGGTACTACCCATCGACCAAAGTGGCCAGCGGTACTACCGCTCCAGTCGGGCGGTAACTTGCCTAGCACACACTGGTATAGCAAGCTAGCAGCATTACCGGGCACGCAGCGGTTCACCGCCTGCCCATAATGCTTTGCTAAATGGGCCTTGTTCAAGGCCCAGTAAGGGCCCGGTTGGCCCCTACCAATTTAGAGCAAGATTAATTCGAAATCCTTGCCCTAAGTATGTGCTAACTACGAAATTAAAAACATAATTAATAGCGATTTAAGCCGATTTTCTTCAAGTCTTATTCTGATGAGTTTTTCGATGAGACTTCGGCGGTCCTCCAATATTTCCCTCGGATTTCTTCCGACGTCTTCCTAGCATGCTCCCGGCTTGTATGGCACGCTCAACAAGTCTTCGACAACCTTCCGAACCTTCTCAACAAAGTTCCACGAACCTTCGACGATCTTTGCGACAAACTTCCGAAAACTCCGGCAAGTTCCTGATTCGATCTTAGCTGGTTCCGACAATACTTTTGATGATCCTTCGGACTTTCGATGAACTCTTGAACACCTGAAGGACTTGACCTCGGCAAATCACTTTATGTTTCTAACCCATCGTAGTTGATCCTGCACACTTATCTTTGACAATATAGATTAGAGCAAAAATTTCACCAATTGATTTTATCATCAAAATCCGAGATTCAACATTCATAAGGTATGTTCTAATATTTTCATGAAAATCATCATCGTATAAATTCAAAATGCAAGTTTGTCATTAAACCCATCAAGATCAAATGCATCAAACATCATGATAGTGCATTTTCTCATCTTTATGAGTTCCAATTTAAGTGATTTGATCTTTCATAAGAATGTTCAAAATTTTCATATGAAAATGTCATGCATCATATTCAAAAACGAAAATATCATCAAAATCATTTTAATTCTTTCTTACATTAGTTGTAACAAGATGATCGATGTTCAAATTTTTGGTAAAATCATGCATTATTTTATAAATCTGAAAATTAATTTTCGTCATGAAAATCATCAAGTTCAAATGTAATACAAGGCAACATTAAAACCACATTTCTTTCATTTGGAAAATTTATGGGTTAGGTCTTTATAATTGATTTCATGAAGACATGCATCATCTAAAGATTTCATCATAAAAAGGGTTAAGACCCATTAATCCAAGATAGAAGTTTTCAAAAACTCATGCATGATATAAAATCATTAAGCATCATATTTAGAGACAATGTAAACCATCAAGAGACACATGCATGGGTTGATCCTATTAGGTGTACAAACATTATCACAAATCATAAAATCATCATTTATATTTTTACTTTTCAAAAATACTAGAAGGAAAAGCATAATATAATTTTTTTAAATTTTTTTTTTATTTCTAAAAATACAAGAAAAGTATGAAAAAATTCTTACTAGCTAAGTTAAGCATTCATGGAAAGCATCATGTAATTTCAAAATAATTCAAGGGAGTTACGTTACTTACCTTGTAGTCGAAGCCCGTTAAAGCCCAATTCGTCATTTCGTCACTTGATTCTTCCTTGGGTACCTTCATCTTCTTTGGCCTCTTCCTCCGTTCAAGTTCATTGTTCATTTTAGATTTTTGTTTAATGAACTTATTAATATTTAGTATTCGAAGTTCAAAGTTCTCATTGTCCTCATCACTTGAGTCATCACTCAAGCGATATTTCATAGTTCGGAGTTTCAAATCCTTCCTGTTCTTTGGAAGGTGATTCAAGTGTTCATCAAGTTCAAAATATTCTAGGAGGCTCATTTCATATGTCATTAGTGAGCCAATTAGTTCTTCAATAGGTAAATTATTTAAATCTTTAGCCTCTTGTATTGCGGTTACTTTAGGAACCCACTTTTTTGGAAGGGATCTTAAAATCTTGCTTACGAGTTCAAAATCTAAAAAACATTTACCAAGATCTTTTAGACTATTGATGACATCCGAGAAACGGGAGAACATGTCATCGATAGTCTCACTTGGTGCCATTCGAAAAACCTCAAAATCGTGCATCAAAATATTAACTTTCGAGTCTTTGACTCTACTCATTCCTTCATGCGTGATTTCAAAAGTTCGCCAAATGTCAAAAGCCGTTTCGCATGTAGAAATCCGGTTGAATTCATTTTTGTCTAAAGCACAAAATAAGGCATTCATAGCCTTTGCATTTAAAGAAAACGATCTTTTCTCCAAATCCGACCATTCGTTTGTCGATTTAGAGGAAAGTTGAAATCCATTTTCAATGATGTTTCATAAGTTTAAATTGAGAGAAATCAAGAAAACTCTCATTCGAGTTTTCCAATAGGTGTAGTCCGAACTGTTAAAGAACGGTGGACGAAAAATCGAAAAGCCCTCTTGAAAGCCATGAAGAGCTATTTCTTACGGGTGTAAATCCGAATGAGAAATAACGTGGCTCTAATACCAATTGTTAGGGATCAAGCGGCACTAAGAGGGGGGGGGTGAATTAGTGCAGCGGTAAGGAACAATAAATTTTCAGCGATTTGAACAAGTTTTGGAAACTTCGTACGGTAAAAACTTCGTTTCGTATTATGAAAACCATATCAGTGGAATCATATAAGAAAAGCTCTAATTTAAAGATGTCTGTAGAGCATCAAATTAAGTGGATAGGGTTTACAGCAAAGTAAGTAGCAAGAACGTAAATGCAAACCAGATTTTTATAGTGGTTCGGTCATCCGACCTACGTCCACTCCCGATTCCTCTTGCTTGAGGCCACCGGCTTTCCACTAGCTATCCTCCTTCCAACGGGTAAGGATGAACTCCCTCACAGCACCTCTCCTTTTGACGGGCTTAGGAGATAACCCTTATAAGCACTCTTACCCCTCTCTTAGACTAGAAAACTTTTAAGACTTAGAGGGAAGATTTGACACACTTTCAAGAGAATTTCTCCCTTTTTTTTCAGTTCTAGACCCCCTTTAAACTCTGAATGAGTGGGGTATTTATAGGCCTCAAAGTGATTCAAATTTAGAGCCTAAACTTAGAACCAAAATTTGAACCATTTTGAATTTCCTAGTGTCTTTGTGATCTTGGCGGTGCCACCGCCCATCCAACGGTGCCACCATTGGTTCCGGAGTCTTTGGGCGGTGCTACCGCCCGACTGGGGTGGTTCCACCACCCAGCTCTCAGCCTCTGGGCGGTGCCACCGCCCAGCCTGGGTGGTGCCACCGCCCAGCCTGGGTGGTGCCACCGCCCGGCTGGGTGTGCCGCCTGTGTCATTTTCAAGACACTAGTTTGGTAGAAAACTCAACAAAAATCGATCCAAATGAAGTCCGAATTGACCCAAATTTGGTTTATAGGATTAACACCTAATCCTAAACCAAATTATATGCTAACTATAAATTTTAAAGACATTTTTAAGATATTACAAAGTTCACAAGAAAAGACTTCTTTCGGTGAGCTTTCGACGAACTTCCGGCGGTCTTCCGACGAACCCTCGGAAACCATTCTGTGGACTCTTGGCAAGCTCCTGGACTTCACGATGATCTTGACAAATTCCAACAAGCTTCATTGGCAAGCTCCGATCTTTCTTGGCAAGCTCCACGAACTTCCGACAAACCTTCCGGCGAACTTTCGAAAACCCTTCAGCAAGCTCCCTACTCGTTCTCGGCAGGTTCCGGCAACACTCCCAACGAATCTTCGGACTTCCGTCGAACTCTCAGACTCCCAACGATCCATCACACTTGTCTTCTGGCACTTTATTTCACTTTACGTCTTCATCGCTATCGTAGTTAATCCTGCACACACACAAACAAACATTCTACTTCGATCTAGATAGTTATTACAATGCGAATTGACATTCAGTTGCCCGGCATGTCATTGGTCGGTGCTTCGTCTGATTCTTCGGCACATCATCCTCTCTTGCGATCCATTGCCCAACCGGTGTTGACCTCCGCAACCCCGATATCCTTGGCGGAACACGCTCTTCTTGGCCCGATGCCCGACGTACGAAGCCTTCTGCCGATTGTCGACTGAACCTCTAGCTCGACATCCAATATCCTGACGTGATCACTTCTGGCATAACGTCAATTCCTCCAGCGTTAACTGTCTAATCCTGATTGATAGTAGACCTGCGTAACTCAAAACGCAGTTAAACAATAAACCACAATCAATTAGTTTCATCATCAAAATCTGAGATTCAACAATAATACCCACAACTTTTCTTGGGGTATCCCACGAACTTGCACCGTTCCGTTCTGGATTCAAACTTGTGTTAGGTATCTGAACAGACTCTAGCTGTGGAATGGTGCTTGAGCTAGGTTCTCCAACCTCACTCAATTCTATCATGCTCCCACTGTCTCCACCAAGAATGTATTCCTTCTCAAGGAACACTGCTCTCTTGGCTACAAAGACCTTTTGGTCCTCAGGGTGATAAAAATAATACCCACAAGTTTTCTTAGGGTATCCCACAAACTTGCACTGTTCCATTCTGGATTCCAACTTGTTAGGGTTGTGTCTCTTAACATGGGCAGGATAGCCTCAAATCTTAACAATCTTAAGATCAGGCATCTTCCCATTCCATATCTCATATATAGTAGACATCACTGACTTGGTTGGAATTCTATTCAAAAGGTAAGCTGCGGTCTCCAAGGCATATCCCCATAATGAGATGGGTAGGTCGATAAAACACATCATGGAATGCACCATGTCTAACAGTATGCGATTCCTCCTTTCTGATACATCATTAAGCTGTGGTGTATAAGGAGGTGTCCATTGGGATAAGATCCTATAGTCTTTGAGGAACTGGGTGAACTCTGTACTCAAGTACTCACCTCCTCGATCTGATCGAAGGGTTTTAATACTCTTTCTTGTTTGGTTCTCCACTTCATTTTTATATTCCCTGAATTTCTCAAAAGCTTCAGACTTGTACTTCATCAAGTACACATGTCCGTATCTTGAGAAATCATTAGTAAAAGTAATAAAGTAGGAGTAACCACCTATGGCATGAGTCAACATGGGACCGCATACATTACTATGTATGAATTCTAGTAACTCAGTGGCTCTCTCTCTAGTTCCACTAAATGGAGAGTTGGTCATCTTTCCCCGAAGGCAAGGTTCACATGTCGTATATGACTCATAGTCAAATGGATCTAGATATCCATCTTTTAGCAACTTTTGAATCCTTCCCTCGTGGATGTGACCTAGCCTGCAATGTCAAAGATATGCATTGTTCACCTCTTCTCATTTCCTCTTAGACTCACTTACACTCATGGCATGTGGAGCTATATCTAGCATAAATAAACCATTATGTAATGTTCCTCTTGTGATGATTTGATCATCTAATATTATTGAACAACCATTGTTCTCAAAAACTAATTTATATCCAATAACTATCAAACATGAGATGGAAATAATGTTTTTGATAATAGAAGAAACATAATAGCATGCATCTAATGCAATAATTACTAGTCATATGTGTCCTGCAAGCCAATCACATAAGTGATGGCACTTGTGACTTGATATGCACTTTTTCTCTTTGCTTATTATTAGGTATTTTATCACTTTATCTTGCGTGTTGCATATATTGTGATGTCCTTGGATCTGTGCAATGGGAATCGGATCGTGATGAGATCACAATAATGAGACCGATTCACCTTTAAACACAGACCCTGAATTATCCTGGTCATAGGTTACTCGAGAAGAACATCGAGATAACCGGATAGACTGGTGTGCTGTATGTCCGTCCATATGATGGAGGTAGCTGGTCTTATAGCTACTCATGTGGGGACACTAAGGGTACAGTGCAGGTGCTCATTGGGGAATGAGTTCACTGATTGATCCGCCTACGAAATGCTAGATAGTTATCAATACTTCACGTCAGACAGTGATTCCATAGTCCCAGTAGTGTATCTGGTCCTTAAACTGGAGACACCAAGGATGTCCTGTATGAGTACTCCATTCTTTGATACCGAACTTATAGGTTTGGAAAGTTCCAGATCTAGTACAACCGGTTATTGAGAGTGGTAGCCAACCTTACGATGGCTATTGAATATCAATAGAGGATCATCCGCTCTTGGTATCATGAGAGGAATATCCCATGTATTCTTGCTCGAATAGATCCTTGGCCAAGGTTATTCGGATTAAGAGAGAAAGAGTTCTCCGAGAGAATCCGACAAAAGCAAGACTCGAGGAGAGACCATATGGGCCTGATAGCACCATGCCCGGTATAGGGTCTCTGGGATATTGGATGGATGAGAGATTATAGATACATGGTAACTGAGGACAGATAAGTCCAAAAGATTGGATTCCCCTGTATCGTCTGGGGGCCACGGTGTAGTGGCCTGGTACGTCCGTAGTCGATGAGTTGGGTGAAATATTATAGAGATAATAATTCACTAAGTCAGAAGGAGTTCTGACAAGTATGACTTATGGCCAGCTCGATATTAGGCCTAGAGGGTCATACACATATGGTAGGTGTTGCGACGAGTAGAAGTTCGGATATGAGATATCCACTGAACCCCCTATCTTTTTGGATATCCATTAAGCCCCTGAATTATTGGATCTTGAGATGAGATCCAATAATTGCTAATAAGAGATTATTGGGTAGAGACCCACTAATCCAAGAGGCTTGGGTAATTGGATGGAGATCCAATACCCAATAGGGCAAAAGATTCATTAGGGTTTTCAGGGGGCCTCTATAAATAGGAGGGAGCCAAAGCTCTATAAGCTGAGAGTTTCTTTTGGTAGCCACCTCCTGTTCTCTCACCAGAGAGAGAGGTGCATCGTCGTAATCCCTGCTGTGTGGATACCGCTAGAGAAGAGGACGCTTGACCTCCTTCATCATTGCCCACAGATCTGCAGGAATTCAGGGATATACGATCTCCCTAGGTATCTTCTTTTACACGTGCAGTTTTACGGATTTATTTTTGACGCACTGATCGTCGCACGACGATGGAAACTTTCTATGGGAAATCTGGGGTTTTGATTTCTGTTCTTCCGCTGTGCATGTGATGTCGCTCCCCTGAAGGATTTCCCAACAGTGGTATCAAAGCCAGGTTGTTCGTGAGAAGATCGGATCTTAAACTGCGTGTGTTGTATTTTGGATCTACTTTTGACGATAAAATCGTTAGCGTAAAAGGGCCAGGAAGTGTAGCAACTGTTGCTGCCCTTGTTGTGTTCATACAGCGGTCGCAAGGCTGCTTGTAGCCTTCTTTGCTACCTGACAGTAAAGAACCGCCACCGGTGGTCGTTGGCGTGAGGCAAGCTACTGCGACTGCCGCCGTAGAAGGGCGCAGCGGCTACTTGGCTATAGGGTGCCGTGGCTGCTAGCTATAGGGCAGCGCCGTGCATGCCACGGGCAGCGCCATGAAGCCGCTGCGCCCTTAGGACGAGGCCAGTAGGGGTAGCGGTGGCACCGCTCGCATGGACAGCAGGCGCCGCCACCCCGACGCCCTCCCGGCACACAGGGGCCAACGCCGGCAAGGTGGTGACGACCGCAGCCACAACTCAGGCAGCTAGGGGTGACGAGTTAGAGTTTTAGGACAAAAGATGGTTTTATCCCTCGAAATTTCAGAAATTCCAAATTATGCCCCTTTTGATAGAATTACCAAAATACCCATCAGAATTTCAGAAATTTTGGATTTTATCCCCTTGATAGAATATCGAATTATCAAAATACCCTTGGCAATTCAAAAATTCCCTTTATGTCCCTGATTTCAAAAAATTAAATATGTTAATTAAATACTTTAATTAACTATTATTTTTGTCTAGTTGTTCTATAAAATAACATATACATGTGATGTTTGATGTGGACAGATAATCATGGACCTGTGATGTGATGTGTGAACATGTGATTATTATTATTGGGGCCTGTGAGCCTCTATTTTTTTCTCATTTATTGTCGGGCCTACGTGCTTATAATTATGTTGTAATTACATGAGGAGGCGTAGTGGTAGTGTGACTCACGAGGTCGAGACGGACGATCCGACACATGGAGATGCGTTGAGATGCCAATGAAGCGAGATAGACGATCACAGGGCATAGAGATGCACCGAAGTACACATAGATCTTGATGTGAGTGATTGGGCCCCCTGGCTCGAGCCTGATCACATTAGGATGTGGTCCATGATCATCTGGTGTGATTGCTCATGTGATGTGTGATTAGATATACACCTACTAGATATATATATATATATTTGCATGCGATGTAGATATATATATTAAATACGTATGTGTATGACACATTATGTTAGGAGACCAAATCAAAAATCCTCTCCATTAATAATATTAAGTCGGTAAACGTGAGGCAATTAGATTGACTCACGTGGCCTTCCATCGTTATATGTAGGAATCGATTCCCGATGTATGTTGAGTTGGTCGAGTCCCTCGAGACTCACATATATCATGTCTTGCTATCTTATCTACGCCATAGAGATGTCACCGGTGACCTAAGAACATGGTATGCTTGGTCGAGTCCCTCGAGAGTATACCACCGAATCAGACTCATCTTGTAACGATGGTGATGACTTAATCGAATATCATGGTTGGTCGAGTCCCTCGAGAGTATATCACCGAATTAGACTCATCTTGTAATGATGGTGATGACTTAATCGAACATCATGGTTGGTCGAGTCCCTCGAGGCCATGGTGGTTCGGAGGCCAAATAAGACGGGAATCACACAGAATTGTGATTGGCAAGAGTTGCCTAACTTTATGGGCTTAACATGATTGGTCGAGTCCCTCGAGGTTACGTTAAGACACCGATTGAATCTTGATCCCCACTAGAGATCCACCGGGGGTCTCCGATTCACATACCGGAGGGTGTTATGTGTCTCACGAAAAATTAGTGAGAGCACATTAAGATAGAAGTCCTTATCTTAACTGTTTAATTTTTGCAAAGTCTGCATGTTATTTATTTCTGCTACATCTTTAATTTCAGAAAATGTCACTTTCAAATCGTTTACGTGGCATACTTGATGCCAACCGCCTCACTGGTCCAAATTATACGGATTGGATTCGCAATCTGAGAATCGTTCTCACGGTGGAGAAAATCGTATATGTCCTTGATACAGTGATCCCTACGCCCGACGAAGGGGCAAGCGAGGATGAGATCGCTCATTATGTGAAGTACTTAGATGATTCCACTCTTGCTCAGTGTTATATGTTGGCCTCTATGACTACTGAGTTACAGAGATAGCATTAAAATATGGATACTAATTCCATACTCTCCTGTATCTCTGTAAACTATTTGAGGAACATGGAAGAACTCAGCGATATAAGATATCAAAGAGTCTTTTCCATGCCAGGATGACTGAGGTGACACCGGTTCAGAACCATATCCTTAAGATGATTGAGTGGATCGAGAAACTCACAAGTCTAGGAATGGTTCTAGAGGATAACCTGTGTGTGGATCTTATGCTTCAGTCCCTACCAGATTTCTTTTCTTAGTTCATAATGAATTTTAATATGAACAAACTTGAGGTGACCCTCCTAGAGCTCCGCAATATGTTGAGAGAAGTAGAGAGCACCATCAAGAAAGAGAAGCTAGTTCTCTATACTAGTGAGACCAGAAAGAAAAGGAAGGCTAAGAAAACCCGTAAGAAGGGCAAGGGCAAGGGCAAAATGGGTAAGGCAAAGGTTGCCAAGAAAGACCCAACAAAGGATAAAGGCCAGTACTTCCACTGCAGCAAAGATGGGCACTGGAAGAGGAACTGCAAAGAGTACCTTGCAGAGAGGGCGAAATAAAAGCTTGTAGAAGCTTCAGGTACATTCATGATCAGTCTCTATTTGTCAGAATCTTTTGATAACACATGGGTATTGGATACCGGGAGTGTTTATCATATTTGTAATTCGTTGCAGGTTTTGGCAGGACCTAGGAGATTGAACAAAGGCGAGATAGACCTTAAGATGGGCAATGGAGCAAAGGTTGCTGCAGTGGCTGTTGGCAAGGTCACCTTACATTTGCCTGGCGGAGCTATTATTGCATTAGATGCATGCTATTATGTTCCTTCTATTATCAAAAACATTATTTTCATTTCATGTTTGACAGTTATTGGATATAAATTAGTTTTTGAGAACAATGGTTATTCAATAATATTAGATGATCAAATCATCACGAGAGGAACATTGCATAATGATTTATTTATGCTAGATACAGCTCCACATATCATAAGTGTAAGTGAGTCTAAGAGGAAACGAGAAGAGGTGAACAATACATATCTTTGGCATTGTAGGCTAGGTCACATCCACGAGGAAAAGATTCAAAAGTTGCTAAAAGATGGATATCTAGAACCATTTGACTATGAGTCATATGTGACATGTGAACCTTGCCTTCGGGGAAAGATGACCAACTCTCCATTTAGTAGAACTAGAGAGAGAGCCACTGAGTTACTGGAACTCATACATAGTGATGTATGTGGTCCCATGTCAACTCATGCCATAGGTGGTTACTCCTACTTTATTACTTTCATTGATGATTTCTCAAGATACGGATATTTGTACTTGATGAAGTACAAGTCTGAAGCTTTTGAGAAATTCAGGGAATATAAAAATGAAGTAAAGAACCAAATAGGAAAGAATATTAAAACCCTTCGATCAGATCGAGGAGGTGAGTATTTGAGTACAGAGTTCACCTAATTCCTCAAAGACTATGGGATCTTATCCCAATGGACACCTTCTTATATGTCATAGCTTAATGGTATATCAGAAAGGAGGAATCGTACACTGTTAGACATGGTGTGTTCCATGATGTGTTTCGCCGACCTACCCATCTCATTCTAGGGATATTTCCTAGAGACCGCAGCTTACCTTCTAAACAGAATTCCAACCAAGTCAGTGATGTCTACTCCATATGAGATATGGAATGGGAAGATACCTGATCTTAAGATTGTTAAGATTTGGGGCTACCCTGTCCACGTTATGAGACATAACCCTGACAAGTTAGAATCCAGAACGGAACGATGCAAGTTCGTGGGATACCCCAAGGAAACTTGTGGGTATTATTTCTATCACCCTGAGGACAAAAAGGTCTTTGTAGCCAAGAGAGTAGTGTTTCTTGAGAAGGAACACATTCTTGGTGGAGACAATGGGAGCATGATAGAATTGAGTGAGGTTGAAAAACCTAGCTCAAGCACCATTCCACAACCAAACTCTGTTCAGATACCTAACACACAAGTTCCAACTTTACGTAGGTCCGATAGAGTATCCCATCCTCTTGAGAGATATGTGGGACATATCAGAAGAGAGGATGTTGAGGATATTGATCCTTAAACCTACGAGGAGGCTATTATGAGCATAGATTCTGGGAAATGGCAAGAAGCCATTAATTCTGAAATGGATTTCATGTACTCCAACAAGGTTTAGAACCTAGTTAATGCACCCAAGGGTATTGTACCCATTGGCTGCAAGTGGATCTTCAAAAAGATTGGAGTAGATGGAAAGGTAGAGACCTATAAAGCAAGGCTAGTGGCTAAAGGGTATTGTTAAAGGCAAGGTGTTGACTATGACGAAATTTTTTCACCTGTAGCCATGCTAAAATCCATTCGAATTCTATTGGCTATTGCAGCACACTATGATTATGATATCTGGTAGATGGACGTCAAAATCACATTCCTCAATGGTAACCTCGAGGAGGAGGTGTATATGATATAGTCTGAGGGATTCGTGTCCAGGAATAACCCAGATAAGGTGTGCAGGTTGCTTAGGTCCATTTATGGATTGAAGTAAGCTTCCCGAAGTTGGAACATAAGATTTGATGAGGTGATCAGATCTTATGACTTCGTTAAGATCCAAGATGAGCCTTGTGTGTACAGGAAAGTAAATGAGAGCACTATCACCTTTTTGGTATTATATGTGGATGACATCCTGATCATTGGGAATAATGTAGGAATGCTCTCCATAGTAAAGACTTGGTTATCTAGGCATTTCTCCATGAAGGACTTAGGGGAAGCATCCTGCATATTAGGGATACTGATCTATAGAGATAGATCCAAGAGGATGCTTGGCTTGTCCCAGTCCAGGTACATAGACACCATTGTCAAAAGGTTTGGCATAGAAAATTTCAAGAGAGGTCTTATACCAATGAGACAGGAAATATCACTTTCTAGGAGTATGTCCCCAAAGACTCCTAAAGAAAGGGCACACATGGATATGATACCTTATGCATTAGTGATAGGATCTATCATGTATGCTATGCTATGTACCAGGCCTGATATAGCGCATGCTCTGAGTGTCACGAGTAGATATCAGGTAGATCTAGGCTTAGAGCACTGGAAAGCAGTAAAAAGTATCCTTAAGTACTTGAGAAGGACTAAGAATCTTTTATTGGTATATGGAGGTAGTAGCCTCAGGGTTAAGGGCTACACGGACTTGAGCTTCCAGTTCGATGTCGATAATAGCAAATCTAATTCAGGGTATGTGTTTAACCTGAATGAAGGAGCAATATGCTAGAAGAGTTCTAAGCAAGACACTACTGCTGACTCAACCACAGAGGCGGAATACATTGCTGCGGTAGAGGCAGCAAGGGAGGGAGTCTGGATGAAGACGTTCATCATAGATCTAGGAATCATCCCGAGCAGCGAGGAGCTGATTCCTTTATATTACGACAAATACGAGACAATTACTCAAATAAGGGACCCCGGGTCTCATCAAAAGTGTTCTAAGGAGGTTCCAACTTATTAGAGATATCGTGGCCCGAAGAGATGTAGTAGTGAAAAGAGTTCCATCCGAAGATAACATTATAGATCCACTGACAAAGCCATTGACTCGGATTATCTTTGAGCATCACAGAGGTTTGATGGGGATCAGACATGATGGCGATTGGCTTTAGGTCAAGTGGGAGATTGCTAGTCATATGTGCCCTGTAAGCCAATCACATGAGTGATGGCACTTGTGACTTGATATGCATTTTTTCTCTTTGCTTATCATTAGGCGTTTTATCACTTTATCTTACATGTATATTGTGATGTCCTTGGATCTATGCAATGGGAATCGGATTGCGATGAGATCATGATAATGAGACCGATTCACCTTTAAACACAAACCCTGAATTATCCTGATCATAGGTTACTCGAGAAGAACATCAAGATAACCGGATAGACTGGTGTGCTGTATACCCATCCATATGATGGAGGTAGCTGATCTCAAGTCCATGGAGATGGGGACACTATTGGGGAATGAGTTGGTTGATTGATCCGCTTACGGAATCTTTGGATGGTTATTGATACCTCACGTCAGACAGCGATTCTGTAGTCCCAATAGTATATCTGGTCCTTAGACTTGAAACACCAAGGATGTCCTGTATGAGTACTCCACTCTTTGATACCGGATTTATAGGTTTGAAAAGTTCCAAATATAGTACAGTTGGTTATTGGGAGTAGTAGCCAACCTTACAAGGGCAATTGAATATCAATAGAGGATCATCCGCTCTTGGTATCATGAGAGGAATATCCCATGTGTTCTTGCTCGAACAAATCTTTGGCCAAGGTTATTCGAATTGAGAGAGAAATAGTTCTTCGGGAGAATCCAACAATACCAAGACTCGAGAGAGTTGCTGCGCATGGGCTGAAGATGAAGCCACCATGCCCTTGTGTAAAGGGTTTCTCGGGATATTGGATGGATGAGGGACTATAGATACCTGACATCAACCAATGAGCACCTGCACTGTACCCTTAGTGTCCCTACACGAGTAGCTATGAGACCAGCTACCTCCATCATATGAATGGATATATAGCACACCAGTCTATCCGGTTATCTCGATGTCCTTCTCGAGTAACCTATGACCAGGATAATTTAGGGTCTGTGTTTAAAGGTGAATTGGTCTCATTATCCCAATTTGGCGGTGCCACATCCAGACAGGGTTCAGCAACTTGTTTGGACCTTGAGTTTAGCCCAAATCAATCCAATTATAGGCCTAGTTGGCCCCTAACAGGGTTAGTGGGATTACCTCCCAAACCTAACCCTAATTATGTGCTAACTATGATATTTAAGATATATTCTAAATAAAACAAGTCCGGTAAGTCTAGGTTTCTTCTGACGAACTTCCAACGGACTTCCGATGAACTCTTGGCAATCTTTCAACATACTCCCAGCAAGCTCCTAGATTTCATGACGATCTTCTTGGCGAATTCTGACAAGTTCTTTTGGCAAGCTTCGATCTTCTTGGTGAGCTTCGACGAACTTCTGATGAACTTCCCAGTGAATTTCTGATGAACACTTTGGCAAGCTCCCGATGCATTCTTGACCAATTCCGACAACACTCCCGATGAACTTTCAGACTCCCAGCGAACTCTCGGACTCCCAACAAATTGATCGAACTTGACTCCGGTACTTCGTTTTGCTTTATTCCTTGATCACTATCATAGTTAATCTTGCACACTTTTCTCAACATATAGATTAGATCAAACAATTTACCAATTGATTTCATCATCGAAATCTGAGATTCAATAAAGTGGGCTTAAACATATCATATTAGTCTAGAATTATCCTGAAACAACTTGAACCAATCAAAATTATCTAATTTAATTAAGTAATGAGCTCAAACTAATAAAGAGAGAGGCAATTAGATTATGTCATATAATGCTAATCCAATTGAACCGACCCACCTGAGCCTTGAACGGATCATATGTGCCACATATGCCTATCCTAGGTAATAGATTTGGTTGAGATACAATGGGTTGGATAGATGGTCGATGATGTATCTAGTGCCATTCACATATATGGGTAGGTCTAGCTTCATAGATTGGGCTGAGACTCACTTACGAGTTAGGCTAAGCCTTACCATTGATCTAAGACATGCATGGCTCATGGGTTGGGTCATGCCTAGCTACTTGGATTGGGTCATGCCTGACTATATGGGCTAGGTCATGCTTGGTCATATGAGTTGGGCTGTACTTGGTCACATGAGTTAGGTCATGCTTGGCCACATAGGTTGTATCGTGCCTAATTATATGGGTTGAGTCATTCCTTGCCACATAAACTTAGTCATGTCTAATCAAATGGGCTAGACTATACTTGACCGCATAGATTAGGTCATACTTAGGCTTATTTTAGTGTGCACTGACTATTTGGGTTGGGTTTGGGGCCTAACTCCATATGTTGGATCATACCTGAACATATTTGTTAAATTATACATGACCACATGGGTTAGTTTGGTCAATCAACTTAACTCAAGTCAAACCCAATTTGACCCCTCTTATTAAATAATATTTTAATATTTTTAAAAGTACTTTAAAATATTATAAAATAATAATCAACCATAAATTTATTTTTTATAAATGAACTAGTTTAGATTCATGATTCTAAATTTAAATCTAATTAAATCATAAAAAATTATATATAATTTCTTGATACATAAACATGTCTAATTAAATGAATAAAATTTATTAATAAATTAATTAATCATTCTAACATCATAATTCAATGATCATTATTTATTAATCATAAAATTTTAAAATTAAAATATTAGTATGTATCATACAAATTATACTAATTCTAATATCGAAGATTTTAAAATATGAATAAAAATTGGTAACAAAAAAAAATAGAGGCTCTTACCTCTCCTGAAGGAATCCTTATCATAATCCTCTCACTACCAAGCATGATGAGGAATGAGAGAAGGGGAGCCTTTTATAAATGATAAGATAAGTTCTTCCCGAAAGGTAAGTAATAATTTAATTTTTATTTTATTTTCACACACAAAAGATAGCATTGTAGAATATATATATATATATATATATATATATATATATATATATATATATATATATATATATATATATATCTTATGGTTCACACTTAAAACTAGAATTTGAACTATTTAGATTCCAAAAATCAAATCACTCACTATGAAATAAATTAATTAATAATTTAATTAATTGATAAAATTTTTTACTTGTCCATATGATTAAAAAATTAGTTTTAATCATTTCCTTAACCATACTACTCAAACAAGAAAGTTAATAATTTAAATAAAATAATATATTATTTATCATAATTAATTTATGTTAAAGGAAAAAAATCATCAATGATTACAAGCATGTTTTTCATGTTAATATTGTTAGGGATCGAGCGGCACTAAGAGGGGGGGGTGAATTAGTGCAGCGGATAAAACGATAGATTTTCAGCGATTTAAAACAAGCTTTGGAAACTTCAGGTTTTCATTAGAATGAATGAATGGACGCTTCGTTTGAACCGGAAAGATTGCGTTTTAACTTTAAAGCATACGTAATAAAATGATAAGGAAGTTGAGTAAGTAAAGTAAAGGCTTGCAGCAAAGTAAAACAGAAATTTAACCACTCACATAATCAAGAGAGCTTGTGATGTATAGTGGTTCGGTCAAAGTGACCTACATCCACTTCGAAGCCTTCTCCGATGAGGCTCCTTCTTCCACTACCAAATCCTTTGAAGGAAGGATCAAATACCCCTCTTACAACCCTTTACAAGTGGTTCACACTCTTACAAGATTTCATAAGAAGAATGAGGTGAACACTTAAGCAAATGAAGAACAAGACTTTCCTAAGACTTATTTTCAAAATCTAACTCTCTAAGGGTTGAGTTTAGAAAATTGAAAAGGAAGGGTATTTATAAGCCTCAAAGTGATTCAAATTTGGAGCCTAAACATGGAGTCAAAATTTGAATCTTTTGACCTTTTGATAGGTCTTTATCATGTCTTGGCATGATGACACACCCATATTAACATGCTCGAGTATCACGAGCAGTGCTAGATCTGGCTTTGGAGCACCGAAAGCGTAAAAAATATCCTAAGCCCCACCCAAGACTAAGGATACTACGCCCCATATGGCGGTAGTAGCCTGTGGCGGCGGTGCTACGGACTTGAGCTTCAGCTCGATGTCGATAATAGCCACGATAAGTCGAACTCTGATGAGCATGCACGTAACCAAAGCATGCATGCATTTGGTTCGGTTTGGGCCAAAATTTTGGCCCAAACTCATCTAATCAAGGCCCAATGGGCCCCCACTTTGGGTTATCTAATCCTAACCCAAAATACGTGCTAACTCACGAATTTTAAAGACGTTTCCTAAGCTATTACAAAGTCCACATGACAACTTCTTGACGAGCTTACGGTCAAATAAGGGACTCCACGGTCTTCCGACAAACCTTAAGGAAACCATTATTAGGACTACGGCAAGCTTTCGGACTTCACGATGATCTTGGCAAGTTCCCCGAGCTTCTTTGGGAAGCTCCGATCTTTCTTGGCAAGCTCGCGAACTTCCGACGAACCTCGTGGCGAACTTGGAAAACCCTTAGGCAAGCTCCTACTCGCTTCTCGGTGCCTTCGTAAGCGCTCCCACGAATCTTGGACTTCCGTTGAACACTCGAACTCCCACGATTCATCACACTTGTCTTGGCCCTTTGTTTTGCTTCGTCTTCATCCCTATCATAGTCACTCCTGCACAAACAAACACCAAAAACTCTACTTCGATCTAGGCAGTTATTACAACGCGAATTGACATTCACAAACCCGGCACATCATTGATCATAGGCCGTCGATAAGAACATCGCCTCTCTAGCGGCTTGTTGCCCAATTGGCGGTTGACCTCCGCAACCTCGATATCCATGGCGCAACTCATGCACTTCTTGGCCCGATGCCCTAAGCGTACACGAAGCCTCCTGGCCGATATCGAGTTTCTTGATTGAACCTCCGGCTCGACATCCAATATCTGACGTGATCACCTCCGCGCAACGTCAATTCCTCCAGCGTCAGCTGTCTATTTACGATCGATAGTAGACTGCGTAACTCAAAGCGCAATTAGACCACAAATCACACTTAATTAGTTTCATCATCAAAATCCGAGATTCAACAATCTCCCCCTTTTTGATGATGACAACTAATTGATGACTAACGGAGTTAACCAAAACTCCCCGGAGTTTAACACAAACTCCCCCTATCAATATGCCATTGATAGCATCCTTGGATTATCCCAAATCCAAGTAACATTCATCACAATGTTAAGAGAATCCATTTAAACCATCATGCAAATATATAAAATATTCAAGCATCATTACATTGCATGAAGTCATCAATCTACTTCTCCCCTATGTCAGGGAAAAGGAGAAGTAACATCATAGCTAGTTTTCAAGAATATGCAAATCTTTACAACATACTAGCTATTTATCACATCATACAATACAACATCAAATAATACTATTCAATCATAGCAAGTTTCAAAGATGGGCAATGATGGTAATTTTCACTTGTTTGTTGAGATGTGCAAGTTGCACTTTCTTTGCATATTCTAGCTAGCAAAATTTTTCTTTGCAATACATAAGCTAGCAATAATTCTTCTCCCTCTTTGTTTTGTCAAAAGTAGAGTACAAATAGCCAATGCTTTGATCATGACAAAATAACAAATTTACAATATGAATTTTTAGCATATTAAGTCATGAATTCAAGAGGAGTCAAAAATCAAGATATGAGATAAAAAGATGATAAGCAAGCAATCAATAATGATAAACAAGCTAACATACTTTGCGACACTAAAGTTAGCTTCCTTTCAATTCTTCTCTTTTGTAACTAAGTTTCACCTTTGCAAGCTATCAACTTTTGTTTGCAATGAGCTAGCAATTATGTATGATCACTTTAAACATATATGCTAACTTTTCATTTAAACATACAAACATAAAGGCATGTAACATTTCAAATTTTTGAAGTTTTGTATTTTGCTTCTTTTGATATAGTCAAGATAGCAATATTTGCATCCTTTGAAATAGCAATCCTTCTTCTTCTTGTGAAATTGCAAGGTAGCAATTTTCTCCCCTTTGTCTTTCCCAATAAAGAATAAGGAGGACTAAATGGCTAAGAATTTCAATCATTATACAAGCCATTTTCATATCAATTATAAATTTGCATCAATAAAAATATACATCAATTGTTCAATCATTACATGATGCAAATAAGACAACAATGCAAAGAAATCATGTCATGACGGATATCAATATATAAATTCAACAAGGATCACAACCAAAAGATATCATTCATGATTCATAATTTTCTTTTAGCAAGATCAAAATTCATATTTATCATTTTTTAATTCAAGATAAATGTCATACAACCAAGAATCATGATATATGAAAGCATATCAATATTAAGGATCAAATCATGATTACAAGTGCTAACATATTTTCTTTTCATTCTTTTTAAACCATGATAAAAGAATAAATCAATGATTCAAGTATTAAGCACAATTCTTTTCATCAAATTTTCAATCGTATAAGGCTTACATGGCAAATATCAATTCATGATAAAGGGTATACTATCTTGAATCATGATACATAAAAACATATCATTCTCATAGATCAAGTCATGATTCATTGATTCATCATAAGGCAAATTTCTTTTCAATTATCTATTTTTCAATTGCCACATAAGACATACAAGCCAAAGAATTTTTGTCATTTCTATATTATGAAATATATGATAATAAGACTCATGATTCATTTAAAAAGGTATAGCATAAAGAGTAACTTGATTCAAGTATAAGATTTTTCATCAAGATCACATTTCATAAGAATCAAGATATCAAGATCACAAATTCATAAAAATTCAAGGATTGAATTCTAAGAAATCAAAAGACAAGTTACATTTCATTTAAAGAATTTTCTTTTGATAAAATGAAAAGAGCATGGTAAAAGATCTTGATTTATAAAGAGTTTCAAGTCATAGTTGTCAAGATCATGATTTCAATAAAATTTCTTTATAGCAAAATGAAATCTTTTAGAACTTGATTCAAGCATTAAATATGTCTTAACAAGTCATAATTCTAGAAGATTCAAGAATCATTTAAAAGAAAAATCATTCAAGCTCAATTTATCAACTCAAGACTCATAATTAAATTATTATTTTTGAGATTAAAATCATGAATAAAGTCATTACCATATCATCAAAATCTCATTCGTAATTCTAATGATTTATAAAATATCATAAATAAATTTATCACTTGCCTTTCATCAAAAATTAAAAATCAAACTTTATCATAAAAATTGTCAAGGCATAAATGCAACATATTATTCAAGACATGAGATTCAATTTATCATGATAATATGTTTCATGTTTCAAAAGATGAGTATCAAATTTTAAAACCAAAACATGAGTTTGTCATCAAGATATGATATCACAAAGTCATTAAGCATGATAACAAACTTTTAGTATTTTTATTTCAATGATGATTTCATAATGTATGTTCAAACATTATGTGGATCCCATCATTGTAGAAATTCAAAACATAAGTTTGTCATTATATCCATCAAGATCATATGCATCAAATATCATGACAATACATTTTCTCATCTTTATGAGTTTCAATTTAAGTGATTTGATCTTTCATAAGAATATTCAACTTTTCATATGAAAATGTCATGCATTATATTCAAAAACGAAAATATCATCAAAATCATTTTAATTTATAAGATTCATAAGATATCATAAAATCATTAAGCATGACAACCAACTATTATTATCAATGATGATTACATAAGGTATGTCAATTATATATATGAAAATCATCATTGTATTACTTTGAAATACAAGTTGTCATGTAGTCCATTAAGATCAAAAGCATTACACGTAAAGCATCATGATAGTGCAATTTCTCATTTTTATGTGTTCCATTTCAAGTGATTTGATGTTCATATGAGTATACTCATGTTTTCATATAGATCCAAAGAGCAAGTTTCAAGAGAAATCATTAAGACCAAAAACATGAAGCACATTTTTAAAATATTCATCATGTTTATTTTCATGAGATTCACAACACTCATAACATGAATTCATTCATCTCAATAGAATAAAAAGGATATTTTCATTTTAAGCAATTTGATGTGAGCATATTCAAAATTTTTATGAAAACATGTATCAAAATAAAACACAAGCTTAGTCATTAAATCGTCAAGACCAAATATGTAAAAATGATAGCACACTTTCAATTTTATGTTAAAAGGCCATGTTTAAATTTTTGCCAAAATCATGCATCTATTTATAAATTCGAAAAATATGTTTCATCATCACAATATGACACTTTATTACTTCAAAAGCTCATGCATGATATAAAATCATATATAAGAATCAACAATAGTACTCGCAAATCAACACCTACCATTGTGTAAAACTCTAGGATCGACAAGCTGGTGTGAGTCATACTTATCAAGATACACATGCATGGATTAATCCTAAGCATTATCACAAATCTTGCATCATTCATATGTTTACTTTTCAAAAATACTATAAAGAAAAGCATAGTATAATTTCGAATTTTTTTAATTTCTAAAAACACAAGAAAAGCATAAAAAAATCCTACTAACTAAGTTAAGCATTCATGGAAATCATCAAGTAATTTCAAAATAATTCAAGGAAGTTAAGTTACTTACCTCATTGTCGAAGCCCATTAAAGCGTAGTTTGCTTCTTCTTTTCTTGATTCTTCTTTCCAAGCCTTCTTCTTCTTCTTTGGCCTCTTTCTCCGTTCAAGTTCATTTGTGTTTTTTAATTTTTGTTTAATGAACTTGTTAACATTCATTGTTATGTGTTCAATGTCCTCATTGTTCTCATCACTTGAGTCATTACTCAAGTGGCATTTCATAGTTCGGAGTTCAAAAACCTTCTTGTTCTTTAGAGTCCGGTATCAAAGAGGTTGTTCATGTGTTCATCATGTTTATCATATTCATCATGTTCCATTTCATAGGTCTTTAAGGACCTAATGAGTTCATCAATAGAATAATTATTTAGATCCTTTGATTCTTGAATCGCCGTTATTTTAGGATCCCACCATTTTGAAAGGGATCTTAAGATCTTGTTAGTGAGTTCAAAATCCGAAAAACTTTTACCAAGACTTTTCAAGCTATTGCGACATCCGTGAAGCGGATGTACATGTCGTCGATAGATTCGCTATCTCGTGTCATTTGGAAGAGCTCAAACTCATGCAACAAGAGGTTTACTTTCTAGTCTTTAACTCTACTAGTTCCTCATGCGTGATTTCAAGAGTTCGCAAATGTCAAAAGCCGTTTAGCACATAGAAATCCGATTGAACTCGTTCTTGTTCAAAGCGCAAAATAAGGCATTCATAGCCTTTGCGTTTAAAGAAAATGACCTTTTCTCCAAAACCGACCATTCGTTAAGTGTCGGTTTAGAGGAAGGTTGAAAACCATTTTCGATGATGTTCCACAAATCCAAATCCATTGAAAGCATGAAAACTCTCATTCGAGTTTTCCAATATGTAGTCCAGTTCAAAGAACGGTGGAAAAAACCGAAAAGCCCTCTTGAAAACCATTTAGAGTCATTTCTCACGGTGTAAATCCGAAAAAGAAAGAACGTGGCTCGATACCAATTGTTAGGGTTGAGCGGCACTAAGAGGGGGTGAATTAGTGCAGCGGATAAAACGATAGATTTTCAGCGATTTAAAACAAGCTTTGGAAACTTGACGAATGAATGCAACGTTTCGTTTGAACCCGGAAAGATTGCTTTAACTTTAAAGCATACGTAATAAGATGATAAGGAAGTTGAGTAAGTAAAGTAAAGGCTTGCAGCAAAGTAAAACAGAAATTTAACCACTCACATAATCAAATTAGCGATGTATAGTGGTTCGGTCAAAGTGACCTACATCCACTTTGAAGCCTTCTCCGATGAGGCTCCCTTCTTCCACTACCAAATCCTTTGAAGGGGAAGGATCAAATACCCCTCTTACAACCCTTTACAAGTGGTTCACACTCTTACAAGATTTCACAAGAAGAATGAGGTGAACACTTAGCAAATGAAGAATAAGACTTTCCTAAGACTTATTTTCAAAATCTAACTCTCTAAGGGTTGAGTTTTGAGACTGAAAAGGAAGGGGTATTTATAAGCCTCAAAGTGATTCAAATTTGGAGCCTAAACATGGAGCCAAAATTTGAATCTTTTGAGTTTTTCGGGTTGTCGGTCTTGGCAGATCGACACACCCATGAGTTCAATTGCCTTGGTCACATCACGAGTTAGGTGCATGCTTGGCCACGCCTGGCATTCTGCCGCATTATAAAGCGGTACTACATTCGCCCCACCCATAAACTTAGTCATGTCTAACCAAATGGGCTAGACTATACTTGACCGCATAGATTAGGTCATACTTGGCTACATAGACTAAACTGTACCTGACTATATGGGTTGGGACAGGCCTAACTCCATATGTTGGATCATACCTGAACATATTTGTTAAATTATACATGACCACATGGGTTAGTTTGGCCAAAATTTTGGCCCAAACTCATCTAGTCAAGGCCCAATTTGACCCTTTATTATCTAATCCTAAACCCAAAATACGTGCTAAACGAATTTTAAAATTTCAAGCTATTACAAAGTCCACATGACAACTTCTTTAGATTCATGATTCTAAATTTAAATCTAATTAAATCACAAACCTTATAAACCATTCCGCGGACTAAACATGTCTAATTAAATGAATGGACTTCATTAATGATCTTAATCAGTTCCGAGCATCATAATTCAAGATCATCTTTCTTAATCGCGAATTTTAAAATTAAACCTATTAGTAATCTACAAAATACTAAGCTCCTATCAAAGATTTTAAAATATGAATAAAAATTGGTAACAAAAAAAAATAGAGGCTCTTACCTCTCTGAAGGAATCCTTTCATAACTCCTCTCATTCATCACACTTGTCTTGAGGCCCTTTGTTTCGACGCCTTCATAAATGATAAGATAAGTTCTTGCCAAACAAACAGTAAAAATCTAACCGATCTATTTTCACACAAAAGATTGACATTGTAATTTGCCGGCATATCATTATATATCGTATATATATATATATCGCCCTATCTATTGTTATATATATCTTATGGTTGACTCCGCAACCTCGAAATGGCGAATTTGCACTTTTGGCCCGATTCCAAAATCAAATCCTCTACTATGAAATAAATTAATTAATACATTCAATATTGATGAAAATTTTACTTGTCCATACGATTAAAAATTAGTTTTAATCATTTTTTCGATCGATACTACTCAAACAAGAAAGTTAATAATTTAAATAAAACCATAAATTTATCATAATTAATTAGTTTCATCAAAAAATCATCAAGATTACAAACAAATATTTGGTCTAGAATAGTCTAACTCCATAGTAAAGTGATAGTGCAGAATAATCAACTCTTAATATACGATATATTATTTTTGAGCAAAATAAAAAATAATTTATCACATAAAAAATAAAAAAATAATTATTTTATTTTTTATTTTGTACCAAAAAAAATAAGGTATCACATATAGGGAGGAGTCCAAATCATTTGAAATCTTCATGAAAGGTTTGCATTACACCCATATGGATGTGTATTAAACTTTTTTATTTAGAGATTTTATTCTATATTTTTCTAATTTATTCAGATCTTAACAGTGTGCCCTTTTTTGTATTTTTCTCAATATTTTTTATTTCAAACAAAATAGTATAGATCCATGTAATGTTCTTTTGACATTTGAGCATCTAAATAAGTGGACAACCCATAGTAAAAATTTGGTCTATAAAAATCATCTTTTGGTTTACAATTTCCTGTTTTTGTGGTGAAGCAAAAACAAGGTATCGCATATAGGGAGGAGTCCAAGTCATTTAAAATCTTTATAAAAGATTTACATTGTGCTCATATGGACTTGTATCAAACTTTTTCTAATTTACATATTTTATTCTTTATTTTTCTAATTTATTCAACATCTTAACAATCTACCGTTTTTCTATTTTCTTTATATTTTTTCATTTCAAGAAAAATAATTTGGACCCATTTAATGTTCTTTAATATTTGAGCATCTAAATAGGTGGATAATCCATGGTAAAATCTTGGTCCAGAAAAGCCATCTCCTGGTAATAGGATACTTTATTTTTGGGTAAAATAAAAAATAGGGTATAGCATGCAGGAAGGAGTCCAAATCATTTGAAAAGGTTTGCACTGTACCCATATGGACTTGTATCATACTTTTTCTAATTTATAGATTTTCTTCTATATTTTTCTGATTTATTCAGATCTTAAGAGTCTGTCATATGTCTATTTTATCAATATTTTTCATTCTAACAAAATAGTATAGACCCATGCAATGTTTTTTTAATATTTAAGCTTCTAAATATATTGACAACCTATGGTAAAAATTTGATCTAGGAAAGTGTTCTCCTACTATATGATATCCTATTTTTGGGTTAAAATCAAAAATAGGTGATCACATACAAGCAGTCCAAATCATTTGAAATCTTCGTGAATAGTTTGCATTGCACCCATATGAACATGTATCCAACTTTTTCTAATTTAGAGATTTTATTCTTCTTTTTTTTTTTTTGGTTTGTTCAGCATCTTAACAATTTTTTTTATTTTCTCCATAATTTTTCATTTCAAGCAAAACTGTATGGACCATGTAATGTTCTTTGACAGTTGAGCATCTAAATATGTTGATAAACCATGGTAAAAAATTTGATCCAAAAAAGTCAATTTCTGATATGCGACAGGTTGTTTTTGGGGTGAAATCAAAAACAGGGTATCACATAGGAGCCCAAATCATTTGAAATCTTTATGAAACAAGTGTAAGATGGTTTCAGGGGTATTGTGGCATAATGGATAGGGTAGATAAGGTTGTATTTATAGTCGCTAGAGTTTGTCTATAGTAAGCAATCGCTTGTTGAGTTGTTTCTAATGAAACAAGTGAATTTTAGGAGCAATAGAAAGTTTACATAGAGTATGCCAACTGTACCAACTGGAATTAATGGCATAGTATTTCTGTTTTAAGAAATAATAAGCTTCTTTAGTTGTAGCCTTACCATATACATGAGTAGTCCAACTCATAAATCATCATAGGGTAAATGAATACTTTCAATAGAATTAATACGAGAAACCAACTCTTAGCCAAATCTCTCTGATAGCAACCGGGTATCCTAGCTACCAAATCGGATAAAGGAATCTATAATAGTATCCTCCATGAGACATCCAAAATAATAGTTGATTTTAAAGTCAAAATTAAGAGATCATAGAAGATACTAGTTTGTGATCCGTTTTTAATATGTTTAAGGAAACCATCCCTTCGGTTGATCATAGCTCGAAGAAAAAGACGTTAACTTCAATTAGAATTTCTAATGATAGGAAGGGACTAAAGACTAATAGGGTCATAATGAAAAGCTCATAACATCAATGACTATTGTCATAATTAAAGAATTTAACGAGTCAGGATGCTTGTAAGGTATATTTAAAAAGAAAAATATCATAAACCATAGGCCCCTCATCATCCTTAGTTTCAATTATAGTAGATCAATTAATTAGATGAAGCTCGTATCTGGGTCTTTCTACTAAAGGAAGTTTCTAATCAGAATTTTCAACTCGTGAAAAGCAGAATCATGCATCCAATTGATGCTAAGTGTGAACAGGGATTAAATTTAAAATAGACTTAACCAAAACAAGGCAACATGTCTGACATAAGTAATGACAATGCTATGAAATATGACTTTAATTTTATGTGGAATGTCATCATAAGCGTATGGAGGGGGACACCTAAAATGCCCCTCTTGAAGCTTAGGAATGAGAATATTTCAGTTCTAGTGTGTCTAGGGGTGGATTTGTGAAGACAAATTTCATATTTAGATAAGCTAATTTGTTGGTTTATGAGTGACTCATATGTATGAAAAATGAATTGAATGGTCAAGCATGATGTCTTGTTGGCCATAAAGCATAAGAGGATGTCATCTACGTATATGATATGGCTAATGCTATAGTCAAGCTTAAAACTTAAGAGGAGAAAGATGGTTAGAACAATTACTTGAGCAAAAAGTTGAGTTAGAATTAGTCCACCATAATATAAAGATAAAGAGAGAAAGGATCTCTATGTCTAACTAAGTATTGACTAGTGAAAGGAGAAAAAAATTTACTATTAATAAAACAAACAAAAGATAGAGAGGAGACACAAGCATGGATCTATTTTGAAATTCAAGAGGAAAATTCATAATTGAGAGAACACGAAGAATAGCAAACCAAGAGAGGTGGTAAAAAAAAATTTCTAAATCAATTTTAATTAGGACTAAAAGATTTTTCTCCTTAGAGGAATAAATGGTATGAGCAACCTCTTGTACAATAAGGATATTGTGATGAATGCTATGGCTAGGAATCTTATTTAATTGGGACTAATTAGATATTGAAGACAAGGCTTCATACAGTTAGAACGTTAGCCAAAATATGATATTTAATATTGGACAAAGTAATAGGCCGATAATGAGTGACTATAGTTAGGTTTTTGATCTTGGGAATAAATGTGAGAAAGATTTTGGTCTAACTAAAAGGCAGGGAAGTATGATGTAAAACTAATTAAAAACTTTGAGAAGGTGGTCAAAATTTTTTTCTAAATAATTGCAGACCAAGGGAGGTGGTCAAAAAAAATTTCTAAATCAATTTTAACTAGGACTAAAAGATTTTTCCCTTTGGAGGAATAAATAGTATAAGCAACCTCTTGTACAATAAGGATGTTATCATGAATGCTATGGTTAAGAAGGCTATTTGATTGGGACTAATGAGATGTTGAAGACAAGGCTTTATACAGTTAGATTAGCCAAAATATGATATTTAATATTGGACAAAGTAATAGGCCAATAATGAATGACTATAGTTAGGTTTTTTATCTTGAGAATAAATGTGAGAAAGGTTTTGGTCTTAACTAAAAGGGAGGGAAGCATGCTGTCAAACTAATTAAAAATTTTGAGAAGGGAGGGAGTAAGGGTATCCTAATAAGATCGATAAAACTTGAAAGTTATTAGAGTCTGGACTATTTCTCAGCCCTAAGTATCAGACAGCGATGTGAATCTTATCTATAGTAAACAATCTGGTCAGAAATGAACCATCCTCAAAAGTGAGAGCCAAGAGGAAAGGCATGGCCAATTGGTGTGAATTATAGGTAGGAGATTACCATAAATCAATATAATATTAGCAAAAAAGAGAGTTGATTTTATTAATGTCAAGAGTTAGGTTCAAAATACCTCTAATAAGGTTTTTATGATGATGATTTGTTAAAATGTTATGAAAATATTTTATATTATTAATGCTATCATTGATTCAGAAGCATTTAGTCATGACCCATCATAATGGCTACATTGTCATGGGCAAATTGTAAACGATTTGTTCAGTGTAATGCTTATGTATGTTTATGTCTTTTCGGTTTGTTCTTATTTTACAAAGTATGTAAAGGGCTAGCCAAAAACTAAATAGCCCCATTTGAGCGAGTTTGTTGACCGTTTCAGGCTTGTATCTAATGATAGTGTTATATGGACACTTGTACTAAATCTCAGTCTATAGTGGACCAATTTTATACCTTTGTTGTGCAACCATTCTGAGCTTATGATATCTATAGTTGGAATTTGCATTGGTTATAAAGTGTTTGCTGAAAAGGTTGCTTGTGGATCCTGTGAAATGCTTTCTCTATCCCGTCTTCTCTTTTGTAGGTCCTAAGGAATCGTAGGAGATATCGGGGATGCTGACCTTTGTGGACTGACATGCATTGGTGCCGCACGGCTTAGACAAAACCAGCTAAGTCCATGGCAGTTAGTATCAGAGCGGGATAAGTACACATAGAAACACTTAGCATGCAAACGTGAGGGACCTAGCGAGGTTGTGTTGAGAGCAGCCAACATGCGCGACCATTTGGAAATGGACATGGAGTTGTAGGGGAAGGAGTCGCTCAGAGGAGCGGATATCCGAGGATGACATTCAGAGGAATGATCAACCCTTCGCGCAAGAGGTACCACGAGAACAGACAAGCTAAGAAGAATTGCATAGCTCACAAAAGTTGGGATGACTGAGTTCAATGGCTCGACGTTGACACCCAAACTTGATGGTGCTTGAGGCAAGCGGGATGCTTGGTAAAGTATAGGATCGTGCAAGGTGGAGTGGATTGTTCAATGATCGAAAGAGCTGTGCAAAGCTCACAGAAGTGAGGAGAGTTGCAAACTCAAGGAATTCGATACTCATACAAGGGCTTGTATGTGGGCGATGGACTGTCCGTGGCCATCCCAAGGTGGCCGAAGGTCAGTGCCATGGAGTATTAAAACTTTCTCTTTAGCATGTGTAGGGTACATTCGTAAGAGGCTGAAGTGTGCAGCAGGTTCAGCATGTTGCTAGACTCAGAGGGGTGTAGTGGGAGCTGTATTGGTGAAGAGTCACAATTTAGCAATGCATTTGCGGAGGCAGAACAGTGCACCATTTGTTCAACAAGACAAAGTAGTCCAAGGGGATGGTGATCTCTAAAACTTTCATAGGGAAGGATGCGAAGAGAGAAGTTGCTCCAACAGGGCAGATATCCATGAGGGATTAGTCCCGATTTTCTAGAGGAAGAATCATGTGCAATAGACTGCACACATTGAGGAGGAGTACCTCAAGACAAAGCTCAACGGACTGAGCGAGTGGCGAGGAGTCGTCGTATGATCTCATAGGAGGCAATGCATTGGTGGACGCATAACGAGATCAAGTGGGGGAGCGACTCAAGGTAACACAAAGTGAAAGTACACTTAGAGCAGATATGGAGATCGGACTCAACAGAGGGTTGACCTGTGGAATGGTGGGCGTGAGGACTGTTGGGAAATCCTTCAGGGGAGCGACATCACATGTGCAGCGGAAGAACAGAAAACAAAACACCCCAGATTTCACATAGAAAGTTTTCGTCGTCGTGCGAAGATCAGTACGTCAAAAACAAATCCATAAAATTATACGTGTAAAAGAAGATACCTAGGGAGATCGTATATCCCTAAATTCCTACAGATCTGTGGGAGAGGATGAAGGAGGTCAAGCATCCTCCTCTCTAGCGGTATCCACACAGCAGGGATTGCAACGATGCACCTCTCTCTCTGGGGAGAGGAGAACAGGAGGTAGCTACCAAAAGAAACCCTCAGCCTATAGAGCTTTGGTTCCCTCCTATTTATAGAGGCCCCTTGAAAACCCTAATGGATCTTTTGTCCTATTGGGTATTGAATCTCCATCCAATTACCCAAGCCTCTTGAATTAGTGGGTTTCTACCCAATAATCTCTTATTAGCAATTATTGGATCTCATCTCAGGATCCAATAATTCAAGGGCTTAATGGATATCCAATAAGATAGGGGGTTCAGCGGATATGTCATATCCGAACCTCTACTCGTCGCAACACCTACCATATGTGTGTGACCCTCTAGGCCCAATATCGAGTTGGCCGTGAGTCATACTTGTTAGAACTCCTTCTGACTTAATGAATTATTATCTCTATAATAATTCACCCAACTCATCGACTACGGACGTACCAGGCCACTACGCCGCGGCCCCTAGACGATACAGGGGAATCCAAACCTTTGGACCTATCTGTCCTCAGTTATCATGTATCTATAATCTCTCATCCATCTAGTATCCCAGGGACCCTATACCGGGCATGGTGCTATCAGGCCCATATGGTCTCTTCTCGAGTCTTGCTCTCGTTGGATTCTCCCGAAGAACCCTATCTCTCTCAATCCGAATAACCTTGGCTAAGGATTTGTTCAAGTAAGAACACATGGGATATTCCTCTCATGATACCGAGAGCGGATGATCCTCTATTGACACTCAATAGCTCTCGTAAGGTTGGCTACCACTCCTAATGACCGGCTGTACTAGATCTGAAACTTTTCAAACCTATAAGTCTGGTATCAAAGAGTGGAGTACTCATACAGGACATCCTTGGTGTCTCAAGTCTAAGGACCAGATACACTACTGGGACTACAGAATCATTGTCTGACGTGAGGCATCAATAACCATCCAACATTCTGTAGGCGGATCAATAAGTGAACTCATTCTCCAATGAGCACCTACACTGTACCCTTAGTGTCCCCACACGAGTAACTATGAGACCAGCTACCTCCATCATATGAACGGGTATACAGCACACCAGTCTATCTGGTTATCTCGATGTCCTTCTCGAATAACCTATGACCAGGATAATTTAGGGTCTGTGTTTAAAGATAAATCGGTCTCATTATCGTGATCTCATCACGATCCAATTCCCATTGCATAGATCCAAGAACATTACAGTATATGCAACACGCAAGATAAAGTGATAAAACACCTAATAATACGCAAAGAGAAAATGTGCATATCAAGTCACAAGTGCTATCACTCATGTGATTGGCTTGCAGGGCACATATGACTAGCAATCTCCCACTTGACCTAAAGCCAATCACCAACATGTCTGATCCCCATCAGACCTCTGTGACGCTCAAAGATAATCTGAGTCAATGGCTTTGTTAGTGGATCTGCAATGTTATCTTCGGATGGAACTCTTTCCATTACTACATCTTTTCAAGCCACGATCTCTTTAATAAGTTGGAACTTTCTCAGAACACTTCTAATGAGACACGGGTTCCCTTATTTGAGTAATCGTCCTGTATTTATCGCAATATAAAGGAATCAGCTCCTCGTTGCTCGGGATGACTTCTAGATCTGTGATGAACTTCTTCATCCAAACTCCCTCCTTTGCTGCCTCTGCCACAGCAATGTATTCCGCCTCTGTGGTCGAGTCAGCAGTAGTATCTTACTTGAAACTCTTCCTGTATACTACTCCTCCATTCAGGGTGAACACATACCCTGAATTAGACTTGCTATCATCGACATCGGACTGGAAGCTTGAGTCCATGTAGCCTTCAACCCTGAGGCTACTACCTCCATATATCAGTAAAAGATCTTTAGTCCTTCTCAAGTACTTAAGGATACTTTTTACTGCTTTCCAATGCTCCAAGCCTAGATCTGCCTGATATCTGCTCGTGACACTTAGAGTACACACTATATCAGGCCTGGTACATAGCATAGTATACATGATAGATCCTATCACTGATGCATATGGTATCATATTCATGTGTGCCCTTTCTTTAGGAGTCTTTAGGGACATACTCCTAGAAAGTGATATTCCATGTCTCATTGGTATGAGACCTCTCTTGGAATTTTCCATGCCAAACCTTTTGACAATGGTGTCTATATACCTGGACTGGGACAAGCTAAGCATCCTCTTAGATCTATCTCTATAGATCCGTATCCCCAATATACAGGATGCTTCCCCTAAGTCCTTCATGGAGAAGTGTCTAGATAACCAAGTCTTTACTGTGGAGAGCATTTCTACATCATTCCCAATGATCAAGATGTCATCCACATATAATACCAAAAAGGTGATAGTGCTCCCACTTAATTTCCTGTACACACAAGGCTCATCTTCATTCTTAACGAAGTCATAAGATCTGATCGCATCATCAAACTTCCTCCTCAAGGTTGCCATTGAGGAATGCAGTTTTAACGTCCATCTGCCAGATCTCATAATCATAGTGTGCTGTAATAGCCAATAGAATTCGAATGGATTTTAGCATGGCTACAGGTGAGAAAGTTTCGTCATAGGCAATACCTTGTTTTTGACGATACCCCTTAACCACTAGCCTTGCTTTATAGGTCTCTACTTTTCCATCTACTCCAATCTTCTTTTTGAAGATCCACTTGCAACCAATGGGTACAATACCCTCGGGCGCATCAACTAGATTCCAAACCTTGTTGGAGTACATGGAATCCATTTCTGAATTCATGGCTTCTTGCCATTTCCCGGAGTCTATGCTCATAATAGCCTCCTCGTAGGTTTAAGGATCAATATCCTCAACATCCTCTCTTCTGATATGTCCCACATATCTCTCAGGAGGATGAGATACTCTATCGAACCTATGTAAAGTTGAAACTTGTGTGCTACGTGTCACGGACAAATTGTAAATGGCTTGTTCGGTGTAATGTTTATGCTCGTTCGTGTACCTTTTGGTTGGTTATAACTTGTAAAGCTTGTAAAGGGCTTGCCAAAGGCTAAATGCCCTATTTGAGTGAGTTTGGCAGGCATTGTAGGCTTGTACATAAAGTTTGCATCAAGGGAATACTTGTATTAGAATTCAGTCTGTAGTGGACCAATGTTATACCTTTGTTGTGCAACCGTTATGAGCTTGTGATATCCATGGTTGGAATTTGCATTGGCTATAATGTGTTTGCTAAAAGAGTGACTTGCGGATCTCGTGTGAAGCGCTTTCTCTGTCCCATCTTCTCTTTCGTAGGTCCTAAGGGATTGGAGGAGATTTCGGGGAGGCTGACCTTTGCGGTGATACGCATTGGAGCCACACGGCTTAGGCAAAACTAGCTAAGTCCGTGACAGATGGCATCAGAGCGGGACAAGCCCACTTAGAAATACTTAGCATGCAAACGTGGGGGACCTAGTGAGGCACCACGAGGACAACAAGCTAAGAAGAATTACGTAGCGCACAAAGGTCGGGATGGCTGAAAAGGGTATTTTGGTAATTCGGCCAAAAGGGTATTTTGGTAATTCTATCAAATGGGATAGAATCTGGAATTTGTAAAATTTCAAAGGGTATATTGGTAATTCTGTCAAATGGGACAGAATCTAAAATTTTTAAAATTCGAGGGGCAAAATCATCTTTTGCCCTAAAACCCTAATCCCTCACCCTTACTACGCCTGTGGCCGTCGCCACCCTGCCGGCGGTGCCCCCAGCTCGCGGGCAGGGCGACGGCGCCGTCGCTACCCGTAGGCGCTGCCCCGCGGGTGGAGTACCTGCCGGCACCCTTAGAGTGCTGCCCCGCGGCGCTGTCCCGAAAGCACAGCGTCGGCGCCCTGCGGGCGGAGCGTCGGTGCCCTGCGGCGAGCGCCCCTACGGGCTGGCCCGCGGGCGGAGCGCCCCTACGGGCTGGCCCGCGGGCACCCTTGGGTGCTGCCCCGCGTGCAGCGTCGGTGCCCTGCGAGCAGCGCGCACAGAGCAACTTGCTTGCTTTGCACGCTTGCGACTGCGATCCACCGGGCAATGGCTACTGCTGCCAGAGCGGCAAAGTGCGCAAGCGACCTTGCGCCCGTTGCCAGCAGCGCAGCAAGGGTAGCAACAGTTGCTGCCCTTCTTGGCCCTTTTGCACCAACGATTTTGGCATCGAAAGCAGATCCAAAACACAAACACAAGCAGTTTAAGATCCGATCTTCGCACGAACAACCTGGCTCTGATACCACAGTTGGGAAATCCTTCAGCAGAAGCGACATCACATGCGCAGCGGAAGAACAGAAAACAAAACCCCAGATTTCCCCTAGAAAGTTTCCATCGTCGTGCGAAGATCAGTGCGTCAAAAACAAATCCGCAAAACTGCACATGTAAAAGAAGAAACCTAGGGAGATCGTATATCCCTGAATTCCTGCAGATCTGTGGGAGAGGATGAAGGAGGTCAAGCGTCCTCCTCTCTAGCGGTATCCACACGGCAGGGATTACGACGATGCACCTCTCTCTCTTGGGAGAGGAGAACAGGAGGCAGCTACCAAAAGAAACCCTTAGCCTATAGAGCTTTGGTTCCCTCCTATTTATAGAGGCCCCCCTGAAAACCCTAATGGATCTTTTCCCTATTGGGTATTGGATCTCCATCCAATTACCTAAGCCTCTTGGATTGGTGGGTTTCTACCCAATAATCTCTTATTAGCAATTATTGGATCTCATCTCATGATCCAATAATCAGGGGCTTAATGGATATCCAATAAGATAGGGGGTTCAACGGATATCTCATATCCGAACCTCTACTCGTCGCAATACCTACCATATGTGTGTGACCCTCTAGGCCCAATATTGAGCTAGCCATGAGTCATACTTGTCAGAACTCCTTCTGACTTAGTGAATTATTATCTCTATAATAATTCACCCAACTCATCGACTGCGGATGTACTAGGCCCACGCTGCAGTGGCCCCTAGGCGATCTGAGGGAATCAATCTTTGGACCTATCTATCCTGAGTTACCATGCAACTATAGTCCCTCATCCATCCAATATCCTAGAGACCCTATACCGGGCATGGTGTTGTCAGGCCCATACGGTCTCTCCTCGAGTCTTGCTCTTGTCGGATTCTCCTGGAGAACTCTTTCTCTCTCAATCCGAAAAACCTTGGCCAAGGATTTGTTCGAGCAAGAACACATGGGATATTCCTCTCATGATACCGAGAGCGGATGATCCTTTATTGACACTCAATAGCCCTTGTAAGGTTGGTTACCACTCCCAATGACCTGTTATACTAGATTTAGAACTTTCCAAACCTATAAGTCTGGTATCAAAGAGTGGAGTACTCATACAAGACATCCTTAGTGTCTTAAGTCTAAGGACCATATATACTACTGGGACTACGGAATCGCTATCTGACATGAGGTATCAATAACCATCCATCATTCCGTAAGCGGATCAATCAGTGAACTCATTCCCTAATGAGCACCTGCACTGTACCCTTAGTGTCTCCACACGAGTAGCTATGAGACCAACCACCTCCATCATATGGACGGGTATACAGCACACCAGTCTATCCGATTATCTCAATGTCCTTCTCGAGTAACCTATGACTAGGATAATTTAGGGTCTATGTTTAAAGGTGAATCGATCTCATTATCGTGATCTCATCACGATCCGATTCCCATTGCACAAATCCAAGGACATCACAATATATGCAACACACAAGATAAAGTGATAAAACGCCTAATAATATACAAAGAGAAAAAGTGCATATCAAGTCATAAGTGCCATCACTCATGTGATTGGCTTGCAGGGCACATATGACTAGCATCGAGTTCATACCACAAGAATCAGAATACAAAGAGATGTCACCTAGAGGCAATGTAATACAATGGGATCGTGGTGGAATGGTTCGTGACAAGGCGACACACACAGTTTATCCCGTGAGGGACAAGGTCATACGGAGGTATGATCGGGAGCGCGATTGGGAGCTCCACTTCGGTGAGCGACGTGATGGTAAGAAGGGCTATAGATTCAATCAGGGAATGCCATAGTACCGCTGAGGCGGGTCTTTCGTGTATGCATCGAAAGCTGCATTGAATGGAAGCCTTGGACATCAGCTTATGGGGGCTGTGCACTATCGAGAAAGAAGTTCAGATGCAAGTACCAGTGAGCCCCATGGGGGGACTGGATTATGCAGAGGTATGATCAGAGTGGCTGAAGAGTTGGACTACTTCAGAGTTCACATTCGCTTAAGGGAGCCCGACAAGTCAAAGGATAAGGCCGAGTAAGTGAACATTGTGACCAATGAAGCTAAGGAGAACAGAAGTAGTGCAAGCCCTACAACATGATAGCAGAGGCCATACATGGGAGTTATAGTCTATCTTTTCATTGACCAAGTGGAACTGCTCAGAGAACATAGAGGTGTTGAAGCAGGCGATCGAAAAAAGGCGAGGAAGTAATAACGAGTCTATAGTGACTCAGCTATCCAAAATCAATAATCGATTAGAATGAAGGTGGACTCAGAGGAGTGTCATAGTGTCACAGAGGCAGATCTACTGATCACGAAGAAGGGATGTAAATACGAGACAACTATTAGTCATATGTGCCCTACAAGTCAATCACATGAGTGATGGCACTTGTGACTTGATATGCACTTTTTCTCTTTGCTTATTATTAAGTGTTTTATCACTTTATCTTACATGTTGCATATATTATGATGTCCTTGGATCTGTGCAAAGGGAATCGGATCGTGATGAGACACGATAATGAGACCGATTCACCATTAAACACAGACCCTGAATTATCCTGGTCATAGATTACTCGAGAAGGACATCGAGATAACCAGATAGACTGGTGTATTGTATACCTGTCCATATGATGGAGGTAGCTGGTCTCATAGCTACTCGTGTGGGGACACTAAGGGAACAGTGCAGGTGCTCATTGGGAAATGAGTTCACTGATTGATCCGCCTACGGAATGGTAGATGGTTATTGATACCTCACGTCAGACAGCGATTCCGTAGTCCTAGTAGTGTATCTGGTCTTTAGACTTGAGACACTAAGGATGTCCTGTATGAGTACTCCACTCTTTGATACCGGACTTATAGGTTTGGAAAGTTCTAGATCTAGTACAGTCGGTTATTGGGAGTGGTAGCCAACCTTACAAGGGCTATTAAGTGTCAATAGAGGATCATTCGCTCTTGGTATCATGAGAGGAATATCCCATGTGTTCTTGCTCGAACAAATCCTTGACCAAGGTTATTCGAATTGAGAGAGAAAGAGATCTCCGGGAGAATCTGATAAGAGTAAGACTCGAGGAGAGACCGTGTGGGCCTGCCATCACCATGCCCGGTATAGGGTCTCTAGGATATTGGATGGATGAGGGACTATAGATATATGGTAACTGTGGATAGATAGATCCAAAGGATTGGATTCCCCTATATCGTCTCGGGGCCGCGGCGTAGTGGCATGGTATGTCTGTAGTCGATGAGTTGGGTGAATTATTATAGAGATAATAATTCACTAAGTCAGAAGGAGTTCTGACAAGTATGACTCACGGCCAACTCGATATTAGGCCTAAAGGGTCACACACATATGGTAGGTGTTACGATGAGTAGAGGTTCGGATATGAGATATCCGCTGAACCCCCTATCTTATTGGATATCCATTAAGCCCCTGAATTATTGGATCCTGAGATGAGATCCAATAATTATTAATAAGATATTATTGGGTAGAGACCCACTAATCCAAGAGGCTTGGGTAATTGGATGGAGATCCAATACCCAATAGGGCAAAAGATCCATTTGGGTTTTCAAGGGGCCTCTATAAATAAGAGGAAACCAAAACTCTATAAGCTGAGGGTTTCTTTTGGTGTCCACCTCCTGTTCTCCTCTCCCTAAAGAGAGAGGTGCATCGTTGCAATCCCTGTCGTGTGGATACCGCTAAAGAGGAGGATGCTTGACCTCCTTCGTCCTCTCCCATAGATCTGTAGGAATTCAGGGATATATGATCTCTCTAGGTATCTTCTTTTACAAGTGTAATTTTGCGAATTTGTTTTGATGCATCGATTTTCGCATGACGATGAAAACTTTCTACGAGAAATCTGGGATTTTGTTTTCTGTTCTTCCGTTGCGCATGTGATGTCGCTCCCCTAAAGGATTTCCCAACAGTGGTATCAGAGTCTGGTTATTCGTGCAAAGATCAGATCTTAAACTGCGTGTGTTGTATTTTAGATCTGCTTTTGATGCCAAAATCATTGGCGCAAATGGGCCAGGAAGGGCAACAATTATTGCTGCCCTTGCTTTGTGCTCGTCTGTGACCATAAGGCTACTTGACCTTCTTTGCTTACCAAGCAAAGAATTGCCGGTCGGTGGGCTGCTGGCCCCAGGCAGGTTGCCTACGCTGGTGGCTTGCGGCTCGCCCGTAGGGACACCGGCGGCGGGCGCTACGCCCGTGGACGCACCACCCGCGAGGCAGCGACGCCGCCGCCACCCTCCCCGCTCGCAAGGGGCATCACCGGCAGGGTGGCGGTGGCCGCAGGCACAGTAAGGGTGAGGAATTAGGGTTTTTAGGATAAAAGATGGTTTTACCCCTCGAAATTTTAGAAATTCCAAATTCTATCCCTTTTGATATAATTACCAAAATACCCTTTTGGCCGAATTACCAAAATATCCTTGGGAATTCAAAAATTCCCCTTATGTCCCTGATTTCAAAAAAAATAAATATGTTAATTAAATAGTTTAATTAACTATTATTTTCTTTATCTGGTAGTCCTATAAAATAACATATACATGTGATGTATGATGTGGACAAATAATCATGAACCTGTAATGTGATGTGTGTACATGTGATTATTATTATTGGGGCTGCGAGCCTTTATTTTTTTCTCATTTATTGTCGGACCTGCATGCCTGTAATTATGTTGTAATTATATGAGGAGGCACAGCGGTAGTGTGACTCACGAGGCCGAGACGGACGATCCGACGCATGGAGATGCGTTGAGATGCCGATGGATCCGACAAAGCGAGATGGACGATCACAGGGCATAGAGATGCGCCAAAGTACACATAGATCTTGATATGAGTGACTGGGCCCATTGGCTCGGGCCTGATCACATTAGGATGTGGTCCATTATCATCTGGTGTGATTGCTCATGTGATGTGTGATTAGATATACATATATATATATATATATATATATATATATTTGCATGCGATGTAGATATATATATTAAATACGTATGTGTGTGACACATTATGTTAGGAGTCCAAATCAAAAATCCTCTCCATTAATAATATTAAGTCAGTAAACGTGAGGCAATTAGATTGACCCACGTGGCCTTTCATCGTTATAGGTAGGAACCGATTCCCGGTGTAGGTTGAGTTGGTCGAGTCCCTCGAGACTCATCTATATCGCGTTTCGCTATCTTATCTACAACATAGAGATGTCACCGGTGACCTGAGGACATAGTATGCTTGGTCGAGTCCCTCGAGAGTATATCACCGAATCAGACTCATCTTGTAACGATGGTGATGACTTAACCGAATATCATGGTTGGTCGAGTCCCTTGAGGCCATGGTGGTTTGGAGGCCGAACAGGATGAGAATCACAAGGAGTTGTGATTGGCAAGAGTTTCCTACCTTTACGGGTTTAACGTGATTGGTCGAGTCCCTCGAGGTTACATTAAGACACCGATTGGATCCCGATCCCCACTAGAGATCCGTCGAGGGTCTCTGTCTCACGAAAAATTAGTGGGAGTACATTAAAATAGAAGTCCTTATCTTAACTATTTAATTTTTGTAAAGTCTACATGTTATTTATTTCTGCTACATCTTTAATTTTAGAAAATGTCACTTTCAAATCCTTTACCTGTCATACTTGATGCCAACTGCCTCACTGGTCCAAATTATATGGATTGGCTTCACAATCTGAGAATCGTTCTCATGACAGAGAAAATTGCATATGTCCTTGATATAGTGATCCCTACGCCCAACGAAGGGGTAAGCGAGGATGAGATCGCTCGTTATGTGAAGTACTTAAATGATTTCACTCTTGCTTAGTGTTATATGTTGGCCTCTATAACTACTGAGTTACAGAGACAGCATAAAAATATGGATGCTAATTCCATACTCCTACATCTCTATAAACTGTTTGAGGAACAGGAAAGAACTCAATGATATGAGATATCAAAGAGTCTTTTCCGTACCAGGATGACTAAGGGGACACCGGTTCAGAACCATGTCCTTAAGATGATTGAGTGGATCGAGAAACTCACAAGTTTAGGAATGGTCCAAGAGGATAACCTATGTGTGGATCATGTACTTTAGTCCCTACCAGATTCTTTTTTTCAGTTCATAATGAATTTTAATATAAACAAACTTGAGGTGACTCTCCCAGAGCTTCTCAATATATTGAGAGAAGCATAGAGCACCAACAAGAAAGAGAAGCCAGTTCTCTATGCTGGTGAGACCAGAAAGAAAAGGAAGGCTGAGAAGACCCTTAAGAAGGGCAAGGGCAAGAGCAAAATGGTAAGATAAAGGTTGCCAAGAAAGACCCAACAAAGGACAAAGATCAGTGCTTCCACTACGGCAAAGATGGGCATTGAAAGAGGAACTGCAAAGAGTACCTTGCAGAGAGGGCGAAACAGAAGCTTGCATAAGCTTCAGGTACATTCATGATCAATCTCCATTTGTTAGAATCTTTTGATAACACATGGGTATTGGATACTGGGAGTGCTTATCATATTTGCAATTCGTTGTAGGTTCTGGCATGACCTAGGAGATTGAACAAAAGCGAGATGGACCTTAAGATGGGCAATGGTACAAAGGTTACTACAGTGGCTATTGGCAAGGTCACTTTACATCTGCCTGGTGGAGCTATTATTGCAGTAGATGCATGCTATTATGTTCCTTTTATTATCAAAAACATTATTTCCATTTCATGTTTGATAGTTAGTGGATATAAATTAGTTTTTGAGAACAATGGTTGTTCAATAATATTAGATGATCAGATCATCACGAGAGGAACATTGCATAATGGTTTATTTATGCTAGATACAGCTACACATATCATGAGTGTAAGTAAGTCTAAGAGGAAACGAGAAGAAGTGAACAATGCATATCTTTGGCATTATAGGTTAGGTCACATCCACGAGGAAAGGATTCAAAAGTTGCTAAAAGATGGATATCTAGATCCATTTGACTATGAGTCATATGCGACATGTGAACATTGCCTTCGGGGAAAGATGATCAACTCTCCATTTAGTGGAACTAGAGAGAGAGCCACTGAGTTACTAGAACTCATACATAGTGATGTATGTAGTTCCATGTCGACTCATGTCATAGGTGATTACTCCTACTTCATTACTTTCACTGATAATTTCTCAAGATACGGACATGTGTACTTGATGAAGTACAAGTCTAAAACTTTTAAGAAATTCAGAGAATATAAAAATGAAGTGGAGAACCAAACAGGAAAGAGTATTAAAACCCTTCGATTAGATCGAGGAGGTGTGTACTTGAGTACAGAGTTCACCCAGTTCCTCAAAGACTATGGGATCTTATCCTAATGGACACCTCCTTATACACCACAGCTTAATGGTGTATCAGAAAGGAGAAATCGCACACTGTTAGACATGGTGCATTCTATGATGTGTTTCGCCGATCTACCCATCTCATTCTGGGGATATGCCCCAGAGATAGTAGCTTACCTTCTGAACAGAATTCCAACCAAGTCAGTGATGTCTACTCCATATGAGATATAGAATGGGAAGATGCATGATTTTAAGATTGTTAAGATTTGGGACTGTCCTGCTCACGTTAACAAACACAACCCTGACAAGTTGGAATCCAGAACGAAACGGTGCAAGTTCGTGGGATACCCCAAGAAAACTTATGGGTATTATTTCTATCACCTTGAGGACCAAAAGGTCTTTGTAGCCAAGAGAGCAGTGTTCCTTAAGAAGGAATACATTCTTGGTGGAGACAGTGGGAGCATGATAGAATTAAGTGAGGTTGGAGAACCTAGCTCAAGCACCATTCCACAGCCAGAGTCTGTTCAGATACCTAACACATAAGTTCCAACTTTACGTAGGTCCGATAGAGTATCCCATCCTCTTGAGAGATATGTGGGACATATCAGAAGAGAGGATATTGAGGATATTGATCCTCAGACCTACGAGGAGGCTATTATGAGCATAGACTCTGGGAAATGGCAAGAAGCCATGAATTCAGAAATGGATTCCATGTACTCCAACAAGGTTTGGAACCTAGTTAATGTACCCGAGGGTATTGTACCCATTGGCTGCAAGTGGATCTTCAAAAAGAAGATTAGAGTAGATGGAAAGGTAAAGACCTATAAAGCAAGGCTAGTAGCTAAGGGGTATCATCAAAGGTAAGGTGTTGACTATGACGAAACTTTCTCACCTATAACCATACTAAAATCTATTCGAATTCTATTGGCTATTGTAGCATACTATGATTATGAGATCTGGTAGATGGACGTCAAAACCGCATTCCTCAATAGTAACCTCAAGGAGGAGGTATATATGATACAGCCTGAGGGATTCGTGTCTAGGGATAACCCAGATAAGGTGTGCAATTTGCTTAGGTCTATTTATGGATTGAAGTAAGCTTCCCGAAGTTGAAACATAAGATTTGATGAGGCGATCAGATCTTATGACTTCGTTAAGAATGAAGATAAGCCTTGTGTGTATAGAAAAGTAAGTGGGAGCATTATCAGTTTTTTGGTATTATATGTGGATGACATCCTGATCATTGGGAATGATGTAGGAATACTCTCCATAGTAAAGACTTGGTTATCTAGGCACTTCTCCATGAAGGACTTAGGGGAAGCATCCTGCATATTGGGGATACGGATCTATAGAGATAGATCCAAGAGGATGCTTGGCTTGTCCCAATCCAGGTACATAGACACCATTGTCAAAAGGTTTGGCATGGAAAATTTCAAGAGAGGTCTCATACCAATGAGACATGGAATATCACTTTCTAGGAGTATGTCCTCAAAGACTTCTAAAAAAATGGCATACATGGATATGATACCATATGCATCAGCGATAGGATCTATCATGTATACTATGCTATGTACCAGGCCTGATATAGCGCATGCTCTGAGTGTCACGAGCAGATATCAGTAGATCCGAGGCTTGAGACCTTTGGATAGCAGTAAAAGGTATCCTTAAGTACTTGAGAATGACTAAGGATCTTTTACTGGTATATGGAGGTAGTAGCCTCAGGGTTGAGGGCTACACGGACTCGAGCTTCCAGTCCGATGTCATGATAGCAAGTCTAATTCAGGGTATGTGTTCACCCTGAATGGAGGAGCAATATGTTGGAAGAGTTCTAAGCAAGACACTACTGTTGACTCGATTACAGAGGCGGAATACATTGCTGTGGTGGAGGCAGCAAAAGAGGGAGTCTGGATGAAGAAGTTCATAACAGATTTGGGAGTCATGTCGAGCAGCGAAAAGCTGATTCCCTTATATTACGACAACTACGGGGTGATTACTCAAATAAGGGAACCCGGGTCTCATCAGAAGTGTTCTGAGGAGGTTCTAGCTTATTAGAGAGATCGTGGCCCGAAAAGATATAGCAATGGAAAGAGTTCCATCCGAAGATAACATTGCAGATCCATTGACAAAGTCATTGACTCAGATTTTCTTTGAGAGTCATAGAGGTCTGATGGGGATTAGACATGTTGGTGATTGGCTTTAGGTTAAGTGAGAGATTGCTATTCATATGTGCCCTGCAAGCCAATCACATGAGTGATAGCACTTGTAACTTGATATGCATTTTTTCTCTTTGCTTATTATTAGGCATTTTCTCACTTTATCTTGCATGTTGCATATATTGCGATGTCCTTGGATCTGTGCAATAGGAATTAGATCGTGATGAGATCATGATAATGAGACCGATTCACCATTAAACACAGACCCTGAATTCTCCTGGTCATAGGTTACTCGAGAAGGACATCGAGATAACCAGATAGACTGGTGTGTTGTATACCCGTCCATATGATGGAGGTAGCTGGTCCGATAGCTACTCATGTGGGGACACTAAGGGTATAGTGCAGGTGCTTATTGGGGAATAAGTTCACTGATTGATCTGCCTACGAAATGCTGGATGGTTATTGATACCTCATGTCAGATAGCGATTCCATAGTCCTAGTAGTGTATCTAGTCCTTAGACTTGAGACATCAAGGATGTCCTGTATGAGTACTCCACTCTTTGATACTGGACTTATAGGTTTAGAAAGTTCTAGATCTAGTACAACCGGTCATTATGAGAGGTAGCCAACCTTACGAGGGCTATTGAGTGTCAATAGAGGATCATCCGCTCTCGGTATCATGAGAGGAATATCCCATATGTTCTTGCTCGAACAAATCCTTGGCCAAGGTTATTCGGATTGAGAGAAAAAGAATTCTTCGGGAGAATCCGACAAGAGCAAGACTCGAGGAGAGACCGTATGGGCCTGATAGCACCATGCCCGATATAGGGTCTCTGGGATATTGGATGGACGAGGGACTATAGATACATGGTAACTGAGGACAAATATGTCTAAAGGATTGGATTCCCCTGTATCGTTTGGGGGATGCAGCGTAGTGGCCTGGTACGTCCGCAGTCGATGAGTTGGGTGAATTATAATAGAGATAATAATTCACTAAGTCAGAAGGAGTTCTGACAAGTATGACTCATGGCCAGCTCGATATTGGGCCTAGAGGGTCACACACATATGGTAGGTGTTGCGATGAGTAGAGGTTCGGATATGCGATATCCATTGAACCCCCTATCTTATTGGATATCCATTAAGCCCCTGAATTATTGGATCCTGAGATGAGATCCAATAATTGCTAATAAGAGATTATTGGGTAGAGACCCACTAATCCAAGAGGCTTGGGTAATTAGATAAAAATCTAATACTCAATAAGGCAAAAGATCCATTAGGGTTTTTACGGGGCCTCTATAAATAGGAGGGAACCAAAGCTCTATAGGCTGAGGGTTTCTTTTAGTGTCCACCTCCTGTTCTCCTCTCCCTAGAGAGAGAGGTGCATCGTTGCAATCCCTGCCGTGTGGATACCACTAGAGAGGAGGACGCTTGACCTTCTTCATCCTCTCCCACAGATCTGCAGGAATTCAGGGATATACGATCTCCCTAGGTATCTTCTTTTACACGTGCAGTTTTGTGGATTTGTTTTGATGCACCGATCTTCACACGATAATGAAAACTTTCTATGAGAAATCTAGGGTTTTGTTTTATGTTCTTCCGTTGCGCATGTGATGTCACTTCCCTGAAGGATTTCCCAACAATAACGGATAGTAGTGCCATGGGCATTGCAGTGCCATGGTAGTGTCATGGTACCATATAGGTGGGACTTCCGGGGAGTCATCGATCCCTTGCTCTCATGGAGGGAGAGAGCTTGGTCGTGAGATAGGCCGAAGAGGTGGAGAATGCAGAGTCAAACTCCAAGTACTAAGACAAGGCTAAAGGGTAAAGGCCAGAGAACTTCATAAGATCGGTATCAATGGACTTCTCATCAAGATAGCCGTAAGTGAAGGACTTCGGTTCGATACAAGAGTGCATGACCAAGGATCGGAGCAGACAGTACATGGTGCTGTACCTTCGCTACTCAGAGGAGTAGACAACAGAAATGATGGAGAAGGCGGTACAATCCCAAAGACGACTAAATCTATTATAGACTTACTCCAAGTTAGAGTGATAACTTCTTGCATTCCAGAAGTTCAATGGCATTGAGTAGGTAAATCATAGAAGCTGACTCAGTGCAAGGATTGTAAATACTTCAAGTGCTTCAAAAGTGTGAGCTAAGAGCAGGTGAAGTCTAGTAACCAGCTCGACGCACGAAGTACAATCTCGAGGAAGCGGGCGAAGGAAGTAACATTTGCCTTCTCAACTCTCAAGAGAATGGGCGAAACCGAGTACCCTAGCTCTCTTAGTTATCCAGTAGAGGAGCTTTGCACATATTTGAAGACCCTTCGAAAAGATGAATGGAAGACAATAGTTGTTAAGTCCTCACCAATAGTGATCAGTGCTACTGAGAGTAGATTGTCTACTTCATTTCCCAATTGAATGTCAATCGAAAGCGGAAGTGATGCGAGCCTACTTGGACGAGATGACTAAGTGGAAGAAGATTCAATGAAAAAATTTTACGGAGGAAGGACTTGAAAACTTCAAAGGTTATGAGGTGATGCTCGTTAAAGCTCCAACAAGCATCTATCCAGTTCAAGGGACAAGAAGAATTTGAAGACTGGTGCATATCAAAGATAGTCTTTTCCTCCATCAAATGAATCCGCAAGAACTAAGCAAGGATCAATACAATTCTACCGACCCCACACTAGAGTCAGAGTCATTGGCAAGTTGAAGCAGCATGGCGGATTAAAGTTCAACGACTCAATAACAACAAGCAGAGAACAACTGGGAGTCAAGGGGTGCATCACAACAGGAGCAGAAGATTGAAGATCTAGCAAAGACAAGGAGTTGCAGCGTCAATGAAAGATTCGATGAGGATGTCGAAAGAATAAGTGGGGGAGAATGTCACGGACAAATTGTAAATGACTTATTCTGTGTAATGCTTATGCATGTCCGTGTCTTTTCGATTTGTTCTTACTTTACAAAACATGTAAAGGGCTGGCCAAAGGCTAAACAGCCTTATTTAAGTGAGTTTGTTGACTATTTTAGACTTGTACCTAATGATGGTATCCTATGAACACTTGTACTAGATCTCGGTCTGTAGTGGACCAATTTTATACCTTTGTTGTGTAACCATTCTAAGCTTGTGATATCCATGGTTGAAATTTGCATTGGCTATAAAGTATTTACTAAAAGGGTTGCTTGTGGATCTCGTGTGAAGTGCTTTCTCTATCTCGTCTTCTCTTTTGCAGATCCTAAGGGATCGTAGGAGATATCGGGGAGGCTGACCTTTACGGACTGATACGCAATGGTATCACACGACTTAGGCAAAACCAACTAAATTCGTGACAACATGTTAAACCACTTGACGAAGGCTTCATCTTTGTTACCAATGGTTGCTTCGACGCCTTCGTCAACACCGATGGAGTCATTGTTGAATTCTCACCCAGATTCTGAAAACTGGATTACCTCTCCCTACTTCAGCTAGGGTAGTGGATTTTTACAATCCTTAATAGATTCCATTGACTTCAACTATCATATTACTAAGTATGTTAGGGAAGCTTTTCATATTTCGATCGAGTTTGAGCTAATTGATGCTCGACTAAGTGATTGACCATACTTATCACATTATTATTTTTGCACAAGCAAGAGGCAGGACTTTGATTTTCTTAGTCCTTTTTTTTTAAGCCTTCTAGTATTAAAAGTTTTCTCTTACCTAAATGGCACAAAACTCTATATGCTATTTTGTGGCTTTTGTTATGGAATGTTGAAAGTTTAATATTGTCTCAACACTGACCTTACTATTTGAGTGCTGTAACATAAATGTTAGTTTCGGATATATGAGATGCTCTTTGGATATTTTGATTCATGTGTAATACAACATATAAATAGAAAAGAGAATGAGGAGGGTAATTGATTAGTTAGAAAAGCTAGGATGGCAATATATGTTTCTTTTTCACTCGATTTAGAGAGTTCTACATTAATATATGTTTATTTTGCTATAGTTCAATTAATAAATATAGTTAATACATCATATTATTATTTATCATAAAGGAATATAAAGAAAAGCAAAGAAACCAAGTTAGTAAGGAAAGAAAATGTCTAGCTGAATAACTTATTTTTCTTAATGAAAAATCTAAAAAGACATAGTCAATAAAAAAAATATAACAATAGTTTAAGAATAAAAATTTTCTTCTTGATCCATTAGTTGAATTTTTTATCTTTGTTATCCTAAATAATTATTCTTTAGACTTGAGATACCAAGGATGTCCTGTATGAGTACTCCACTATTTGATACCGGACTTATAGGTTTGGAAGTTCCAGACCTAATGCAACTGGTTATTGGGAGTTGTAGCTAATCTTACGAGGACTATTGAGTGTCAATAGAGGATCATCCACTCTCGGTATCATGAGAGGAATATCCTATGTGTTCTTGCTCAGGCAAATCCCTGACCAGGGTCATTCGGATTGAGAGAAAGAGTTCTCCGGGAGAATCCGATTAGAGCGAGACTAGAGTGAAAATCGTATGGGCCTGATAGTACCATGCCAGATATACGGTCTCTGGGATATTAGATGAATGAGGGACTATATGTACACGATAACTAAAAACAGATAAGTTTAAAAGATTGAATTCCCCTATATTGTCTAGGGATTATGGCGTAGTGGCTTAGTATGTCTGTAGTCGATGAGTCGAGTGAATTATTATGGAAATGATAATTCATTGAGTCAGAAGGAGTTTTGATAGTTATGACTCATGGCCAGGTCGATATTGGGCCTAGAGAGTCACACATATATGATAGATATTGCGAAGAGTAAAGGTTTAGATATGAGATATCCGTCAGAGCTCCTATCTTATTGGATATCCAATAAGCCTCTGAATTATTGGATCCCATGGATGGGATCCAATAAGAGATTATTGGGTAGAGACCCATTGATCTAAGAGGCTTGGGTAATTGGATAAAGATCCAGTACCCAATAGGTCAAGATCCATTAGGGTTGACAAAGAGCCTCTATAAATAGGAGGGAACCAAAGGCTTATAAGCTAAGGTTTCTTGGTAGCCACCTTCTATTCTCCTCTCTCCAGAGAGGAGCATCATCGCAGCTCCTATCGTGTAGATCACCGCTAGAGAGGAGGACGCTTGACCTCCTTCATCCTCCCCCACAGATCTACAGGAATTCAGGGATATATGTAGTTTTCGGAATTGCGGATTTGTTTTGTGCATCGATCTTCATACAACGACGAAGTCTTTCGCGAAAATCTAGGATGTTTTGTTTTCTGTTCTTCCGTTGCACATGAAATGTCGCCCCTGGATTTCTCAGCAGCATCTCAAATCAGATTCTCTTCATGATTTTAAATAAGTTGAAGCAGATTGTAAGATCAGTGATCATTTTTGGTTATTCTTTTTATCGAACGCTTCTCATTCCTCTTCTTTTTTAGAGCTTTCATCCAAAAATGTGGAAGCTGAACTTGGGTTCTCCGTAAGTTATCTCCCTGCAGAAGTTTGTTGGTTTTTTACCTTTTCTTAGTGATGGTGATAATATGCTAAACTAATATCACTTTACTAGGATGTAAGGTTGTAATTCTGATGTGCTCGATACGTGTAGCCTATTTCATGTTGAGCAATTGTTTAAGTTACAGTGTAATATAGAACAAATATTTCTTTATTAGTTTACTACAACATGCAACTATTTTATTATCTTTCAATATAAATTTAAGAATCATATAAATGTGTATTGGAAGTCCAAGCTTATATTTTTTTGTTTGATATCAATAACCATATGAAAAAAAATAATAATTTGAAGCAATTTCATTTATTGTATCTTGGAATTCCAAGAATATGCAACTTTGCATAGCCTCAATGGAAGAGCAGGTGATAAAGGAAGAGGAAGAAAGAAGAGGAGGCGGTGGAGCAAGAGATGGAAGGAAGATGGAGAGTCAGTGGAGGAAGAGGAGAAAGAAGGTTGAAGAGGAAGCGATGGAGTAGGAGGAACAAGAAGGAAGAAGAGGAAGCAGTGGAGGAGGAGAAGAAAGAAGAAAGAAGAAAGAAGAAGAGAAGGATGAGGAGAGGAGGAGAAGAAGAGGGAGTATACTAGAGAGATCGACGGTGGTGGCAGCAGCATCGGTTCCACATGACCCGCGGGAAGAGAGCTCATGTTTGTGATCTGTAATTGTTGTTTTATTTTTTAAATTGAATTAGATTGGAGCACTCGAAATGGGGGTGATCCGTGTACCAGTCTATGCCTGGATTCGTATGTACCATTCGTTTTGTACCATTTCGGATGGTAGATAGCCCTTGGTGATGATGGTCACTCTGTATCCTTTTCCTAATTGTTTTGGTTGAAAGGATGTAAGGTATCTTTCTGTATAACTTTGTTAATTTTGTAACCTTTTCTTAGTGACTGTCATAATATGTCAAACCAATATCACTTTGCTAAAAAAATCAGGTTGAAAGTTTAATGTATTCTATTCATGTGGCTCATTTCATGCTGCGTAACTGTTTAAGTCAACATCATCTACAACAAAGCTTTCTTCATTAGTTTACTACAACAAGAAGCTACTTTTTTATTTAGTAGAAATCTAAGAATCATATAAATGGATGTGTATTGGCTAATTCTTTAGTTGGCATAGATGCAAACTGATATCACCAATTTGAAGCAATTTCATTTATTGTATTTTGGAGTTCCAAGAATGTGTAAGTCTAAAGAGACTTCTTGCAGTTTCAATGAGTATGATATCTGAAACAAGCATTACTATGTAGTGATGATAGGTTTTGTTAAGAAAAAAGAATATGTTCCTTTAATGTGACCAAACTTACGGTTACTTGGTGCCTTCTATTGTGTAATATGTGAAGACCATCTTAAAGAAAAGCTGTTAGGTGTTTCTTATTGGTTTTTTTTTTTTTTTTTTTTGTATATGTAGTTTGCTTTGAAGACAATTGTTAAATAATCTATCTTTTGTTGTTATCTTTAGACTCAAGCACTGGCTCAATGGCTGAATCCTTGAAGAGGAAAATAGAAAAACTACCAGGATCATTTTTTTAAATGCTGAAGAACAGGTATCGAGATAGAAAACTTTGTTGATCCCTTTGTCTCATTTAGCCATTGACTAATGTCCCATTTTGTTCTAGGTTAAGAAATGTCATGAAAAGATCTTGCAAACCCAAGCCTTTGCTTTGAGTAAGTATGCATTAGATATTGTAAATCAAGCACAATCTATTATTTTTTTCCTATGAAAATGATATTTATAATTTGACAGTAGGCTTTAATATCTACAATTTTCAGTGTGCTTTAATAGATTTTCACTTTGATTGTAAATAATTTTGCAGGATTGTAAATAAGTTTGGTTGTAAATAGTTCTAATCTCAAACAGGTTGAAGTGGATGACATATGAGAGGTTAGGACCTCAGATATTGATCGCTGTGGTTGCCATAATCTCTTATCTTGTCTTGATGATGCGAAAGATATATGTAGTATGTACATCTTCTGTAGACAAACTGAGGTAGACCTTCACATAGCTTGTTGACATAAATGAAAAATGGTAATAAATTTTATATCTAATGTTATTCTACATTTTTATATCTCTATATATCTACACATAAAATATTGTTTATGAAGTTTTTTAAAAATAATCTAGCATCCGCATCAGTTTGATGGTAAACAATTTTGTATGATGGCTCTGCTCTCTAGCAGGATGAAGTGGACATGCTGATGCTTATGACCCCAGACATTGGCTGCTATCTGTTGCTATCTTTTGCAATGAGCCTCATTGTCCTAAACTATTTACAAAGTTTTCTTGTTTTGCTTTATTGTGCTTGATTTGTTACTGATAACAATTGTTTATTTCTGATTTTTTGTGTCCGAATGTTGAGAAAAGTGACTTTATCTATAATTTGTATATTATAATCAACAAATATTTGTACATATAGTAATAAATATCATTTTTTGGTTGATATATTTAAAATGGAAGTGGTCAATTAATTATTATGTGGATGCTGGTCGGTTACATCTCAAGTTTTCAAAATTTGGCAGAGTGAAGATCAGTGCTATATGATTGTATATACTGTGATGAAGATAAGGAAATTTAAGGTCACTGAAGTTTTCCTTTGTGACTGAAAAACGAGATAGACCTAGACATCATCTTAGGATAATTAGGTGTGAGCATGTTATGCAAATCATAGATGATAATGATATATCTTTATTAGTTCTTAATAAGCCTTTTAAAATTCTGCTTTTAGGTACTTCCATGTAATGTTTATTCGTACTTTGTACTATAATGTTGGTTATTCATACTATATTGATAGTTGTGTTTACTTGGATTATATATCTTTATTTGTACTATAATGATGGCTATGTTTCTTTTCTTGGATGCTGTGGAGGTTTTTGTACGAAAAAATAGTTTTAGTTTTGGTTGTTGAACTCAATGCTAAACATGAGAAATCTGAGATTATTATAATTTACTTCCAGAACTGCTAGAATTTCTTTTTTTTTCTTATCTGAGACAAGAATATTTCATTTTATTTAATTAGTTGTTGTGACTTGTGAGTATGGTGAACCACACTTTGCATAGAATTACTTCCTATGTATCTACTGTAAAATTTTATAGTTATTTTTAGGCAATGAGCTAGTTACAACTTTTTGGTCTGTGTTTTCTTTGTTAGATTATGTAAGACTGGTGATCATGTATAGGCCATGTAAGACCTATAAACTTTTCTTTATCTGTGCATTATCTTGTATCCTCATAAGTCATATTCATTCGAAAGTTGCTTCTTTTTTAATATGTGACATCGCCGACTCGACGTCGCCCGAGAAATTTTTTTTTTTTATATGCGATGTCGTGTCGGTGACATCGCCCGAGAAGGGATATATATATATAATTATATATATAATATTTATTTTTATATATATAATATTTATAATTATATATATATACCGAACGGTATACGGAAATATATCATTCGGTATACTGTACCATACCATACGAAAAAAGTATTGAAACTTTGATACGGTACGAAATTTCAATCATTGGAAATAAGAAATTATCGTTTTTGCATTTATCTTACTAGTATTCGTAGTTTGGAAGCCATATTTGATAATAGCTTTATTTTAATCACTTTTTTTGCTCAAAGCTAATCTTGAATCAATGATTTAAATCTTTTTAGCAATCAGTCAAACCAGTATGATAATTGTAAGACTTGTACCACCTAGTATCACAAGAAATAAAAATCAAATACTGGTAGTTGGAATGTAGGTCTATGTTGGTTAGTTTATCAGTCCATATAGGTTATTGTTTGGACTGGTAGGTACTAATGTGAACTTTTGAAATTTTAATTTGCATAAATATTCTTTTACCAAGTAGCAAAACAAGTCCTATTCACATTCGAGTTCTCCGTAAATGAATATGGTCTCTTTGGCTACAGTGTCAGTCCATAAATTTTTTTTCTTTTTTAAATTTACATAATTTATCAGATCATTTAAAGGTTTTTACTTTATAGGTGATTTAGTGGAAAAGACATTTCTTGTAAGTGTAAAGCACTAGAATGGTAGACAACATTACAAGAGAAGCTTCAGTTGGGTTGGAGTTACATAATTTCTCTTAACCCTTTGAACCTAAGCAGGGTTCCTCTGTTGCCTTTGTGCTATGTTTTTATATTATTAACACATTGAAAAAAATCTTGTTTTGTAACCAATGGAATGCAATCTTCAGACAACTTCATTAGGAAGATTTCTTCAGATTACACTATTAGGAAGGTTTCTGCACTTGTCTTTTCATCCAATTTACCAACATATGCAGATGTTCTTTCTGTAACTTACCAACTTTGACTCTTCCACTTCTTCTACTTTACCAACATTTGCAGGTGCTTTAAAATGCCTCTGCCAGACTGGTCAGGTTGCAGCAATTCAGGTTCAGCCACTTTACCCAGTGGAAGGCGCCTAATCAAGATGAAATGCAACACATTCATGGTTGTGGTTTGCAAGCTGTGTCTGCCCTGATTGCAGTTTAACATTATTGAGAAAATGAAGGCTTTTCTTATTGACTAATTGATGAAAGTAGATAAGTAGAATGTAAATAAACACATGAAGTTCAAAATCATAATTACTTTGTTCTCCTATTATCAATGATTAGTTAGCATCATTTCTTGGCATGTGCACCACAGGTTTGAATTAGCAGTTGCGACGCTTTTTGTAAGTGTAACTCTTCTGTGCTGGTTGCTGCCACAATCTACAATGCATGCCCAAACAATTCAAGGGACCAACTTTTGTAAGTTTTATGCTGATGCTTAGATTCTCTTTTAATTACTTTGAAATAGTATTATTCCTAATTTGATTCTTGTTCTACTTTTTGGTTTCTAGATTCAACATATGTAGTTTGATGGTGGATTTCCAAATCACAGCCAGCCACTGAGGTACACTTTCCAAGTACACACTAATAATCTAATGCTGATTGATAAGGATCATAACTGGATATTGCAACTGAAATTATGGAAGAAGTTATCATTTTTACATTTATGTTACCAGTATTCGTAGTTTGGAAGTCATTTAATAATAACTTTATTTAAAATTTTAAACCATTTATTTTGCTTTTCAAAGTTAATCTTAAACTCATGGATTTAAATCTTTTTAGCATCCGGTCAAACCAATATGGTACTTGTAAGACTTGTACTACCTAGTATCACGAGAAATAAAAATCAAATACTCACTGGCAGTTGGAATGCATAGGTTAGTTTATGAGTCCATATAGGTCCATGTTGGTCATTGTTTGGAGTTTGGACTAGTAGATACTAATGTGAACTTTTGAAATCTCAGTTGAATTTGCATGAATGTTGTTTTGTCAAGTAGCAAAACAAGTCCTATTCACATATGAGCTCTTCGAGAATGAAGACTCTCTTTGGCTATAGTATCCTTGTAGTTGTATCTCAAAACATATTCTCTTAATCTTCATCTCATAATTATGTGTACCATTGGTGTAGGTATTATATTGGTACTGTGTACCAATTTTTGGTACATAGGTATGTATCGAGATTTGAAAAAAAAATTAAAAAGGACTGAGAAAAAAACACTATGGTACATGTTCTATATACCTGGGGTAGTATATGTCTCAATCCCTCTGTCTGCCTTTGAAACTCTCTCGGACTTTGTAATGTAGCAATACCAAGGCGTACCGGGCATGGTATACTAGGTGGTACAGGTCCTATACCAAGCATACTGCTTGGTATATTCTTGTCCGAGTATTGGTAGGCTATCGGACCAGTAAGTACTACCAGTACCATGTATCAGACAGTATTGGAAACCTTGCTCTTAGTTAATTACATGATAATGCTGAATTAGTTGAAGCAGCTTGTAAGATTAATGACATCATTTTGGTTGTTTTCTTTTGTTGATTACTTCTTTTTTGCTTTATGGAGCTTTTATTCGACAGCCTAGAAACTGAATGTCTTTGATATAACTTATATTTGCAGACATTATGCTTTCTGTAGGGAGCAGATTTGATAGCAACAATGGTTACTCTATATTCTTTTCCCTTTCTGCTGTTATTTAGGTTGAAAGCATGGGAGTCATCACCTTGCATAACTTTGTTGGTGTTGTACCCTTTTCTTAATTATCCTAATAAAGTAATCATATGCCAAATTAAAATCACTTTGCTAGAAAAATAAAGTTGAAAATTTATTGTGTTCTGCGTATGTACCCATTTCAAGCTGAGTAATTAAGTTACTACATAAGCTACAACAAAGATTTCTTCATTAGTTTACTACAACCATTTTATTATCTTTCAGAAGAAATCTAAGAATCATATAAACAGATTTGTAGTAGCAAGTGTGAGATCTGAACCAAACATCAGTATATAATGATAATTTGTTTTGTTGAAAAAGAAATAAAAAAACATACACCTTTTGTGTTGCTAATCTTGTGGTTGGTTGGTGTCTTTTATTGTGTCAAGTTGTTAGGTTTCTTAGTGCCTTTTTCTTTGTTATATGTAAAGCTTGCCACAAAGAAATTTTGTTAAATCATCTATCATGTTGTTGCAATCTTTAGATTCAAGCACTAACTCTGAGTTGAATCCTTAAAGAAGGAGATGGTTAAGCTACTAGGTTGATTTTCCAAAATGTTGGAGAAGAGGTATCGAGATGTAGAACTCTATCGAGGATTGATCTTGTTGTCTCGACTTACCAATGATAATGTCCCATTTCTTGAAAACTTTTGCAAAGCGATGCCTTTGCTTTTGAGTCAAGTATGCATTAGTTATTGATGAGCAAACTTAAGCTATAATTTTCTTTTCCTATAAAAAATTGAATCTATTAGTCTATGTGCTTAGCTGACTTTCACTTTAATTGTAAACAATTCTGTAGTTATCTTTGACCTCAAGCAGGATGAAGTGGAGGACATGCTGGTGGTTACAAGATTGAATATTAATTGCTATGACTATACAGCTTCCATGGGAACATCGAGGTAGATCGTCACTTTTTTTATTGACATAAATGAAAAAAGATAATAAATTTTATATATGATGTTATGAGACCAATAATTTAAACCAATAAAAAACCAATAATTTAAACCGATTTCGAAAAGAGTTATGCGTTGAGAAGTTTTAGTTTGACGAAAAACGATTTCGGCAAAGTGAATGATTCAAGAGAGTAGAGAGGAGATTGAGAGATTGTAGTCAAGTAAAAATTGAAATGCAATAATTAAAACTTACACACCAAGAGAAGTATGCAGTGATTTTTAGTGGCTCGGTCAAATGACCTATGTCCACTTTCGAAACCTCCTCCGATAAGGTTCTCGGCTTCCACTATCAATCCTTCTTGAAGGGAAATGACTAAACATCCCTTTTTACAGATCTTACAGGTGGTTCACACTCTTTTACAGAACTTTTAAAAGTGAGACTTTGGGAGGTAAACACTTACACTTTTGAAAGCAATTTCACTAGAGTTTTGACTTAATTCTTATCACTTCTCAATGTGCTTAGCTAGTTGAGAAGTAAGGGGTATTTATAGGCTCAATTGGCTTCAGAATTGGAGCAAAAAAGAGTCACATCTCGGATTTTCGGGTGCTGGCGGTGCCACCGCCTGACACTAGCGGTACCATCGTCAGTTGACCCTGGTTCTGTCAGTGTACTGGGCGGTACCATTACCCAGTCTGGCGGTACTACCACTTGATAGAGTCTCGGGCTCTGTGGAGGGGCGGTACCACTGCCTGTCAAGCGGTACCACCGCCTGTCAAGCGATACCACCGCCTGTCAAGCGGTAGCACTGTTGACAGGTAATAACTATCAAGGGTACCACCGCCCAGAGTACTTGAGAACTTGATCCCGGGGCGGTGCCACCGCCCTAATTTGGCAGTGCCACCGCCAAACAGGTCCAGCAAACTTGGATGTGCCTTGAATCTGAATCAATCTAGTTAAATTACGGGCCCAATTAGCTCCTACCAGGATTAAAGGATTATCACCTAATTCTCACCCTAATTATGTGCTAACTATGAAATTGAAAATATATTCTAAGCAAAATATAATCCGGCAATGTCGAGTCTTCTTCCGGCGAACTTCCGGCGAACTTTCGATGGACTTTCGACGAACCCTCGAACAGTCTTACGGTAGACTCCCAGTAGGCTCCCGGACTTTACGGCGAGTTTCGACGAGTCTTTTTGGTAAGCTTTTGAACTTTCTCTGTGAGCTTCGCAAACCTCCGACGAACCTTCCGGCGAACTTTCGACAATTCTTCGGCAAGTCCCCGATTCATTCTCGGCCAGTTCCGACAGCACTTTTGACGAACCTTTGGACTTCCGACGGACTCTCAAACTCCCAACGTACTTGACTCTAGCAATTTGCTTTATGTCTTCATTGCTATCGTAGTTAATCCCGCATACTTTTCTCAATGATATCGATTAGATTAAATAACCTATCAATTGACTTCATCATCAAAATCCGAAATTCAACAATCTCCTCCTTTTTGATGATGACAATCAAATGGTGACGGAGTTAGACTTAACTCCCCCTATCTATATGCCATATATAAGAAAGGAAACTCTTGAATTCAACTCTTTGAATTCAAGCCTAAAATCGATAAGTTCATACATTCAAACTTATTGACATGCTCAACTAGCATGATTTTTCATCCCAAATACGAAACTTCGTATTTTTTACAATTCGAAAATGATGTTAAGGCATGACATCCATTTTCAAGTCAAACGATACAAACTTTAATTTGAAATTAAGCAAGAGTCAAATGATATCGTAAAAATTCATAAATTTAAGTCATGATATCAATTTGACGATACATCATTCAAATCAAATGATAGCTTATCATATCAATGGCAAGATATCAAGTTCAAGTGGCATGATACGAAAATGATCATAGAAAAATTAGCATTTTAAACAAGGTTTGTAATTTCGTACTGTACCGGAGTTTCGATAATTTTTTAGTACGATATGATACGGTATACCAAATGGTACGTTTCGGTATACCGTTCGGGGTCACACGTTAAAAAAAAAAAGAAAAGGAAAAAACAACGTTGCCCGTGCGACGTCGCCTGAGAAGTCCCCTCGGCAGCGTCACCCGAGCAAAAAAAAATGATTTTTTTCTATTAAAAAACGTCGCCGAGCCTCAGCGACGTCGCCCGAGCAAAAAAAAAGTGATTTTTTTCTATTAACGAGCCTTGGTGACGTCGCCTAAGCATAAAAAAAATGTTTTTTTATTAAAGAGTCTTGGCGACATCGCTCGAGGAAACAAAAATGATTTTTTTTATTAACAAATAAAAAAATACGATACCGAGCGGTAACAGGTGGTTCACGTATCGGTATCTTGTCGGACCGGTACATACCACTCGTACCAGGTGGTACGATTCGAAATTGCATGTCTTGATTTTAAGTATACTTGCGTTATTGCGATGCATACGATACATTCCATACAATTGCGATACATTGCAATATGCTATAGTCATTTGCGTCATTTGCGATATGCTACATATAATTGTGATACATTACGATGCTTTTAATGATAGCAAGCATTTTACGATACAAGGTATGGCAATATGATAGCAAGCATTTTATGATACAAGGCATGGCAATATGATAGCAAGCATTTTATGATACAAAATATGGCAATTGTGATACAAGCATGTCATCAATTTGCTTTTACGATACACATCACATTTTTCAAATTACAATCAAGTCATCAATTTGCCATAAGGTTCACAGTTTTGTGCACCCATACTCCCATAGTATATCACTCAAGGTCTGGATCAGTTATGTGCTAGTCTATACCACTGATTAATATTGGGCATGTACCATCTTGTACTTGTGTGTTGAGCTGTACATGCCATGTATCAGGCACACTGTCCCAATTATCCAGGTTTGCAAATCAATAGGCAATCAATTTGATAAATAACACCATGTACAGAAATGTTCCAGTTCGCATTACAAACCTTGCTATAACAGGCATGCTTCTGTGTATTCGTATTCTATGGACAATAATAGTTGTTTTCTGTCTATTCTAACTGCCTATTTTAATGTTCAATTTGCATCCTACCTGGAACTTTGTTTTGTCTTTGCAAGGCAATTTGCTATCAGATTACTTACAATAGTTTCTCTTGTTTTACATGGTGTAAGTTTCATCAAACTTTGTGTGTTCACAGTTTCACACTTACAAGAAAACTAGCATCAATTCATTTTTGATGTAATATTACTAAACACCTTTTATTCCATAGCTACTAATTTGCTGTATATTTAGTTCTATATGGAAGATTAGTTGTTCTTGCTTAATTACAACAAACACATACTTGGCCGTTACAAGTTGTAACCATTTTGATTGTAGTCCAAACCATTATCATTCTTTCTTTTTTGTTACAAACTTTCCAAACCATCATAATTTTTTCTTCTATTTTACAAAATTTCCTTGACAGGGCAGGAGTAGCTTTTTTCTGATCGTAAGTATTATAGAAAGATGCAAGAAGTATAGACAACACTAATTATAAGATTCAGTTGGATGGAGTTATGATAATGGTTCTTGCTTGCAAGTACTGTAGTTTTATTCTAGTTGTTAATGATTGATCCTAATCTGACATAAGATTTTCTTGCTCTTGTAGAAGAAATTTTCATTTTTGCATTTATGTTACTAGTATTCCTGGTTTGGAAGTCATGTTCAATGATAACTTAATTTTAACCATTTTGATTTTCTATGTTAATAGTGAATTCATGGTTTTAAAATCTTGGTCCAATACAAGTTTTCAACGATTGGTCGAATCAGAATGGTATGGTATGACTTTACCACCAAATATCACAAAGAAATAAAAAATAAAATACCAACCATCAGTTCATATAGCATTATGTTGGTCCTTGGTAGGACCGATAGATACCAAAATGAACCTACTGCTTTGACAGTATTTTGAAACCTTGGTTGAACTTGCATAAAGATCCATCTGCCAATTGGTAAAACAAGTTTTGCTCAATTTGAGCTCTCTTAAGATAAATCTTCTCTCTTTGGCTTTATTATCCCTGTAGTTGCATCTCAAAATAGATTCTCTTATTTGGTTTCCTGCTGAAGCTGGATGAAATGTAGTATATTCTAAGACTAGTGATCTTTTTTTGACTGTATTTTGTTGAATGCTTCCTCTTTTTCTTTTTGGGGGTGTTTTTCATCCAACATTGTCAAAGCTGAACTTTCTCTTTATATAAGTTATTCTTTAGATAGTTTTTTCAAGGGAGCGAAGTTAATAGCTATGGTGGTTGTTTTGCAATCCTTTTCCCTTTCTATTACTGTTTTGGTGGAGTTATTATCCTGCATAACTTTGTTAATTTTATACCTTTTTCTAAGTGAAGGTGATAATATGCCAAATCTATATTACTTAGCTAAAAAAAATCTGGTTGAAATTTAAATGTGTTCTATTCATTGAGCCAATTTTATGCTGAGTAATTGTTTAACTTACAATATAATCTACAATAAAACCTTCTTTATTAATGTACTACAACCAAGGTTTGCAATATCGAATAATACCGTCCGTACCGAGCGGTACGTACCGGTTCGTCAGCAGATCGATACACAGACCGCTCGGTACTGAGCGATACCATCGATTGAGCCCGTTATTGTCGACGGCGATTGCCACTTTCCTTGTCGGCGACTTCTCATTTGCACGCGGGAGAAGAGGCATCAGCGTTGTGGGGCGGAGAGAGGCGATCTCGGCGACGTCGCCCGAGAAGAGAGGCAACATCGCTCGAGGCTCTTAATTTTTTTTTTTTATCCCGGGCGATGTCATTGAGGCGACGTCACCCGAGAAGAGAGGCATCGTTGCCTCCTCTTGGTTTGCCTTATATATAATTATATATATAATATAATATAATATATATCGAACGGTATATCGAAATATATCGCTCGGTATACAATATCGTACCGTACCGAACAAGTCTTAAAATTCTGGTATGATATGAAATTTTAATCCTTAACTACAACAGGAGAAATCTAAGAATCATTTGTATGGTTGTGTATTGGCTAATTGTTTTGTTGGCATAGATTTAAGCTTGCATTTATTTTATTTGATATCGCTAACCATGTTAAGAAAGGAATTAATTTGAATCAATTTCATTGTATTTTGAAATTCCATGAATATACAAGGCTGAAGAAACTTATTCATTTAGTCTTAATGAGTGCAAAATCTGAAGCATGTAATTGACGATCTTTTTTTGTTAAAGAAATATGGACCTTGAATGTGGCTAAACTTGTGGTTGCAGCGGAGGACATGCTGGTCCAGGTATTGGTTGCTATGTTTTGCAATGTGTCTTATTGTCCTAAGCTAATTAGGAAGTGTTCTTTTAGGTTTCATGGAGTAATGTAGTTTGCTTACTTGGTCTAATTCCATAACATGAAAGTTAAGTGTGGTTTGATTTGTGTTTCTTTTGGTTTTTACTATGTCATTTTGAAGTTTCCATCAATGAAATTGTTCGTGATTTCTTGGTAACCTGGATTACATATGACGAATGCTTTAATAGAAGCTATTTAGTCATCTTGCATTTTGTTTCATTATGTAGATGAGTAATGACTCCTGAGTATGAATACATAAAAGTACAAGGAAATGCTAGAATCAATCTCCATTATGTCTTTTCTTTTGTGATATTTCCGCTTCCCTCGACGATAATCTAATGTTAGGAGTATATGGGGTTATTAAGTCTTGAGGGGCTTGAGAAGTGTTTTGGTGTAAAGGATGAGCTAGAGAGTACATTACCAACCTATATCGGTCTATACTGGTCAATTTCGACTGTTACCGACCTGTATCAAGTAGTAACGGTCAAAACCGACTATTACCGAATGGTAACAATGTTTGACCATTGGAGGCCTCCTCAAAGGTTTCTAAAGTCTTTTCTCCCCCTTATTTCAATCCATTTCACACTCAAGGCCTCCTCACACTCTCTTAAACTCATTTTTTCTCATTTCTCTATCTTATTCTCACAGTTTCACACTCCTAAACACAATAAAGCGATATAGCCTCTACGACGTAGACACAAAACGAAGGTCATCATATTCACAACTATTGTATTTTGGAGAATCTTACGGCCAATAACTGTACGATGATAGTTGGTCATACTTTTCCGAGAAATAGTGTGATACGAAGCAACATATCAGTAGTGAAAGTAGAAGTTTTGACATTTACCAATACATGCCTCGGGAGTCATCTCAGACACATGATTCATGACAATCAACTTATGACCATCACCATATTAATGCACCAATAGCATATTGTCACGGACAAATTATAAATGGCTTGTTCGGTGTAATACTTATGCATGTCCGTATCTTTTCGTTTTGTTCTTTGTGAAGTATATAAAGGGTTGGCCAAAGGCTTATCAGCTCCATTTGAGCGAGTTTAACAGCCATTGTAGGCTTATACATAAAGTTTGCGTTAGGTGGACACTTGTACTAGATTTCTATCTGTAGTGGACCAATTTTTTACCTTTGTTATGTAACCGTTCTGAGCTTGTGATATCTATGGTTGGAATTTGCATTGGTTATAAAATATTTGCTAAAAGGGTTGCTTGTGGATCCCGTGTGAAGAGTTTTTTCTGTCTCGTCTTCTCTTTTGCAGGTCTGAAGAGATCATAGGAGGTTTCGGGAAGGTTGACCTTTGCGGGCGAACACGTAAGGGTGCTGCACGACTTAGGCAAAACCAGCTAAGTTCGTGACAATTGGTATCAAAGCGAGACAAGCACACATAGAAAAACTTAGCATGCAAACGTAGGGTACCTAGTAGGGCTACGTTGAGGGCAGCCAGCATGCATGACCGTTTGGGGGAAACGGACATGGTGTTGTAGGGAAAGGAGTCACTCAAAGGAGTGGGCATCCAAGAATGGCATTCAGAGGAATGGCCAACCCTTCGCGCAAGAGGCACCATGAGGATAAACAAGCTAAGAAGAATTACATAGTGCACAAAGGTTGGGATGGTTGAGTTCGAGCAGTGGCTCAACGTTGGCAACCAAACTTGACGGTGCTCGATGCAAGCGGGGCGCTTGCTAAAGGATGAGACCGTGCAAGGTGGAGTGGGTTGTTCCGCGATCGAAAGAGTTGTGCGCGATCGAAAGAGTTGTGCTAAGCTCATAGAGGTGAGGGGAATTACAAACTCAAGAAATTTGATACTCATGTAAGGGCTTGTATGCGGACGACGGACTGTCCGTGGCCATCCTAAGGTGGCCGAAGGTCGGCGCTATGGAGTATTGAAACTTTCTCTTCGGCACGAGCAGGTTACGTTCGTAAGAGGCTAAAGTGTGCAGCAGTTCAACATGTTGCTAGACCCAGAGGGGTGTAGTTGAAGCTGTATTGGCGAAGAGTCACAATCTAGTAGGTGTGTTTACGGAGGCAGAATAGTGCACAGTTTGTTCACCAAGGCGGAGTAGTCCAAGGGGATGGTAGTTTCCGAAACTTCCACAGGAAAGGATGCGAAGAGAGAAGTTGCTCCAACGGGGCAGATATCCAAGAGGGATAAGTCTCGAGTTCTCCAGAGGGAGAATTATATGCAACGGACCACACATATTGAGGAGTACCTTAAGACAAAGCTCAACGGATCGAGCGAGTGACGAAGAGTCGTCGTATGATCTTACAAGAGAAAATGCGTTGGTGGATGCATAGCGAGATCAAGTGGGGGAGCAACCTAAGACAACATAAAGTGAAGGCACATTTGGAGCTGATAGGGAGATCGGACTTAACACAGGGCTGACCCGTGGAATGGTAGGCGTGAGGGCTACCATTAACTCAATGCAAATCGAGAAGCGGAGCAACTTGAGGGTAACTTAGTGATGTACCCAAGCCGCATGAAGGGAGTTGCATAGAAGATGAAATATGAAGTGGAGGCTTAGAGCTTTACTTAGACAGAAATCAAGGATATGAACTTTTGCAGAGGCAGGAGCAGGATCATGTCGTTCCATGGGTTTCTTATTCTGATGAAGCATATTCATGTTGCATGGTGCCAAGGACGGAGGGAGCTTCGGGGCACATGCACCTTATCTTGATGAAACATTTGACGGAGGAACTAAGGCGACACAACTTGCAGAGGTGAAGTTAGTATCAGGAGGCCTTGGCACGGGGCAAGAGGACGCAGAGGCGGGCACTCTTGAAGAATATGCCATAGTGTTCCTAGTCGAGTTGCCATGAGGAAAGTGGTGCACAGCGGAGATTGTGCTGACAGGGGCAGAAGCTCAAGATCCAGACAATGGTGTACCAATTTCAGCGAAGTTAGGAGACTTCAGAGGAGTTTCTAGGTGACGGACTGTCCTAGAGCTATGCTTCGTCCGGGTGTGACCTGAGAGTGGGTGGATGAAAGTCGATTGCCAAAGGAGCGAACAGAATCGAAGGTGGCAAAGGCCCTGCGATGTGTTGGTGGAGGCCACACATAGAAATATTACAATTCGAGTTTATACCACAAGGATCAAAATGCAAGGAGATGTCACCAGGAGGTGACATGGTGCAGTGGATCGTGGTGGAATAGTTCGAGGCAATGCAACACATACAAGACTTGTCCCGGGAGGGACAAGATCATACGGAGGTATGATTAGGATCGCTATTGGGAGCTCCACTTCGGTGAACAACATGATGGCAAGAAGGGCTATGAATTCAAGGAGGGAATGTCATGGTACCGCAGAGGCGGGTCTTTCGTGCGTGCATCGAAGGTTGCATTGAATGAAAGCCTTGGGCATCAGCTTATGGGAGCTATGCACCACCGAGGGAGAAGTTCATATGCAAGTACTAGTGAGTTTCATGGGGGGGACTGGATCATTTAGAGGTATGATCGAAGCGGCTGAAGAGTTGGATTGCTTCAGTGCTCACATTCGCTTAAAAGAGCCTGACAAGTCAGAGGACAAGGCCGAGTAAGCGAACGTTGCGACCAATGAAGCTAAGGAGAACAGAAGCGGTACAAGCCCTGCAACATGATGGTAGAGGCCATGCATGGGAGTTGCAGTATGTCTTTCCATCGACCAAGAGGAACTGCTTAGAGAACACAAAGGTGTTGAAGCAAGTGGTCGAAAAAGGATGAGGAAGCAATGACGAGTCCAGAGGGACTCAGCTACCCAAAATCGAGCGTCGGTTAGAATGAAGGTGGATTCAGAGGAGTGTCGTAGTGTCATAGAGGCGGATCTATCGATCGCGAATAAGGGATATAGATGCGAGACAATAGATAGTAGTGCCATGGACATGGCAGCGCCATGGTACCACAGAGGTGAGAGTTCCGTGGAGTCATCGATCCTTTGTTCTCATGGAGGGCGAGCGCTTGGTAATGAGATGGGTCGAGGAGGTGGAAAATACAGAGATAAACTCCAAGTACTAAGACAAGGCTGAAGGGCAGACGCTAGGAAACTTCATAAGATTGGTGTCAATGGACTTCTCATCAAGATAGCCGTAAGTGAAGGACTTCGGGTCGATGCAAGAGTGCATGACCAAGGAACGAAGTAGGTAGTATGCGGTGCTATACCTTTGCTACTCAGAGGAGTAAGCGACAGAAATGATGGAGAAGGCGGTACAATCCCAAAGACGACTAAATCTATCGGAGACTTGCTCAATGTTGGAGTAATAATTTCTTGCATTCCAGAAGTTCAATGGCATTGAGAAGGTGAATCACAGTAGCTGACTCAATGCAAGGATTGCAAACACTTCAAGTGCTTTAGAAGTGTGAGCGAAGAGCAGGCGAAGTCTAGTAACCAACTCAATGCATGGAGTACAAACCTCGAGGAGACGGGCAAAGTCAACTAACCTTTGCCTTCTTAACTCTCAAGAGAATGAGCAAAACCGAGTACCCCAGTTCTCTTATTTATTTGGCAAAGAAGCTCTGCATAGATTGAAGACCCTTCGAAGGAATCTGATAGAAGACAACAGTTGTCAAGTCCTCACCAATGGTGATCAGTGCTACTGAGAGTAGATTGTCCGCTTCATTTCCTAACTGAATGTCAATCGAAAGCGGAAGTGATGCGAACCTACTTGAATGAGACAACTAAGTGGAAGAAGATTCGATGGAAAAATTTTGTGGAGGAAGGATCTGAAACTTTAAAGTTTGCGAGGCGATGCTCATAAAAGCTCCAACAAGTATCTATGCAGTTTAAGAGATGAAGAATTTGAAGACTCACGCATATCAAGGATGGTCTTTTCCTTCATCAGATGAATCCGCAAGAACCAGTAAGGATCAGCCCAACTCTGCCGACCCCACTCCAGAGTCAGAGTCATTGGCGAGTTAAAGCAGTATGACAAATTAATGTTCGACGACTCAACAACAACAAATGGAGAACAACTAGGAGCCAAGGTGCACATCACAGCAGGAGCAGAAGATTGAAGATCCAGTAAAGGCAAGGAGTTGCAGTGTCAGCAAAGGCTTCGACGAGGACGTCGAAGAAATAAGTGGGGGAGAATGTCAGACAAATTGTAAACGGCTTGTTCGGTGTAATGCTTATGTATGTCTATGTCTTTTTATTTTGTTCTTACTTTGTGAAGTATGTAAAGGGCTGGCCAAAGGCTTATCAGCCCCATTTGAACGAGTTTAGCGGCTATTGTAAGCATGTACATAAAGTTTACATTAGGTGGACACTTATACTAGATTTCGGTCTGTAGTTGACCAATTTTATACCTTTGTTGTGCAACTGTTCTGAGCTTGTGATATCCATAGTTGAAATTTGCATTGGCTATAAAGTGTTTGCTGAAAGGATTGCTTGTGGATCCCGTGTGAAGTGCTTTTTCTGTTCCGTCTTCTTTTTTGTAGGTTCTAAGAGGTCGTACGAGGTTTTTGGGAGGCTGATCTTTACAAGCGGACACGCAAGGGTGTCACACGACTTAGGTAAAACCAGCTAAGTTCATGATAATACGGTGTATTAATACATTATGTCGTATAATTAATTTGAGGATTGGGTCCGACAAACAAATCACATTAATATACTGATACATAAGATCGAGGACCTCCATCTATCACCCATGGAGGCCCGTCATTCATTTTGGTGGTAGAATCAGGTATATCTACACATATGATTATTTCATTAATTTGAATCTTAAAGTTTAAGTTGTATACAATATAATCTAATAATTTAAATAATTTTTTTATAGATAATTCAATATTAACGGAAGGAAGATTTGGAATGGATCGAAATCGCGAACTTTGCACAAGACTACTCAAAGTTCGAAAAAGATATGTGACATTATTCTTACCTAATTTATATTAGATTTGCTAAAACTATATTAAATGAATATTTATTTCTAACTTAAAAATCCTATTCTTTTTTTTATTTTTTATGTATTTTCAGAGGGTTTTATGCATATTTTAGGTGTACTGCTTGGTACGCCCTGGTATACCACTTGATATGCCATATCATATCGTACCGAGCAGAGCTCAGTACATCGATACATTATGGTATTTAGAATCTTGGTCCAAACCATTATCGTTCTTTCTTTTATGTTACAAACTTTCAAAACTATCATCTTATTTTATTCTATTTTACAGGGGTCGGAGTAGCTTTTCCTAATTGTAAGCATTATAGAAAGATGCTGGAAGTATAGACAACACTAATGAATGAGATTTAGTTGGATGGAGTTATGATAATGGTTCTTGCTTGCAAGTAATGAAGTTTTATTCTAGTTGTTAAAGATTTGATTCTAATCTCTGACACAAGATTTTCTTCCTCTTGTGGAAGTAAGTAATTTTCATTTTTGCATTTATGTTACTAGTATTCCTGGTTTGGTAGTCATGTTCAATGATAACTAAATTTTAACCATTTTTATTTTCTAAGTTAACACTGATTTCATGGTTTTAAAATCTTGGTCCAATACAAGTTTTCAACAATTGGTCGAATCAGAATGGCATAGTATGACTTTACCACCAAGTATCACAAAGAAATAAAAAATAAAATACCAACCATCAGTTCATGTAGCATTATGTTGGTCCTTGGTTGGACCGATGGATACCAATATGAACCTACTGCTTTGACAGTATTTTGAAACCTTGGTTGAACTTGCATAAAGATCCATCTGCCAAGTGGTAAAACAAGTTTTGCTCAATTCGATCTCCCTTAAGATAAATCTTCTCTCTTTGGCTTTAATATCCCTGTTGTTACATCTCAAAATAGATTCTCTTTTTTGGTTACATGCTGGTGCTGAATAAAATTGTAGTATATTCAAAGACTAGTGATCTTTCTTTGACTATTTTTTGTTGAAGGCTTCTTCTTCTTTGTTTTTGGGTGTTTTTCGTCCAACAATGTCGAAGCTGAACTTTCTGTTCATATAAGTTATTCTTTAAACAGTTTTTTCAAGGGAGCAAAGTTAATAGTGATGGTGGTTGTTCTGCAATCCTTTTCCCTTTCTATTACTTTTTTGGTTGAAAGTGTGTCAGTTATAACCCTGCATAACTTTGTTAATTTTGTACCTTTTTTATGTGACGATGATAATATGCCAAACCTATATTACTTAGCTAGAAAAAATTTGGTTAAAATTTAAATGTGTTCTACACATTGAACCAATTTTATGCTGGGTAATTGTTTAACTTACAATATAATCTACAACCAAATCTTCTTTATTAGTTTACCAACAGGAGAAATCTCAGAATCATTTGTATGGATGTGTATTGGCTATTTTTTTTTGTCGGCATAGATTTAAGCTTGCATTTCTTTATTTGATACGCCAGCCATGTTAAGAAAGAAATTAATTTGAAGCAATTTCATTGTATTTTGGATTTCCAAGATTGTACAAGTCTAAAGAAATTTGTTCAGTCTTAATGAGTGCGATATCTGATGCATGTAATTGATGATCTAATTTTTGTTAAAGAAATATGTGCCTTGAAAGTGGCTAAACTTATGGTTGCTTGGAGTCTTTTTTTGTGTTATATATGAAGATCTTAAAAAAAGTTGTTAGGTGTTTCTTGTATGAAGCTTGTCTTACAGAGAATTTGTTAAATCATCTGAATGTTGCTGCAATCTTTAGATTCAAGAACTGGGTACAAGAATCATTTTTTTATATTGCTGAAGTAGTGGTATCAAGATAGAAAATTGTATTTCCCATTTGGTTTAAGCCAAGCCAGAAAATATCATGAAAAGATTTTGCAAAGCCAAGCCTTTTCTCTGGAGTCAGTTATGCATTAAATATTGCAAAGCATGCACAAGCTTTCATTTTTTTCCCTATGAAAATGATATCTTCAATTTTTCATTGTGCAGGATGGCTCTAATCTTTAGCAGGATGAAATAGAGGAGATGCTTGTGGTTAGGACTTTAAATATTGACTGCTATGGTTGAAGTCATCTCCTATCTATTCTTGATGGTGTAAAGGGTATATGTAAAAGATATGTGAGGTAGACCTTTACATAGTTTTATCGACATTAATGATAAAAGCCTAAAAGGTGCTAAACATTTTATCTAATGTTCTTTACATTTTTTTTATAACTCTATATAACTAGTTATCCACACATAAAATAATATTAATCAAGCTTTTCGTAAATATTCTAGCATGTGCATCTGTTTGACTAAAGATAGTTTTGCATGATAGCTCTGATCTCAAGCAAGATGGAGTGGAGGACATGCTGGTCCAGGTATTGGGTGCTATGATTTGCAATATGCCTTATTGTCCTAAAGCTAATTAGGAAGTGTTCTTTTAGATTTCATGGAGTAATGTAGTTTGCTTACTTGATCTAATTCCAAAATATCAAACTTAAGTGTGGTTTGATTTGTGTTTCTTTGGTGTTTTTACCATGTCGTTATGAAATTTCCATCAATGAAATTGTTCATGTTTTCTTGATAACCTTGATCTTTCAGGGACACTGTTTAGTCATCTAGCATTTTGTTTCATTCTTTAGATGATTAATGACTCCTGAGTATGAATACTTAAAATTATAAGGAAATGCTATAATAAATCTCCATTATATCTTTTCTTTTTTGATAATATAAGTTATGAATTAAGACTGTTTCCAACCAGATCAGCATCTAATAAAGGACAACTGATGGAAATAATTTGAAGACGGATATTCCAATAGTAGACTAAGAAATGGATGTTCTGGTGTGGTTTAATATGGCTTATGAGCTTTACATGATTTGAAGGAGGTATATCATCCTAACCAAGATGTTTGGTGTACCAACCCTCACTTGGACCATTACTAGTTGCTCGATACATGATTTTAGCTGTTTCAAGTTGAAACAGTTGAACATCATGGTATTGTTCATCAATCCTTGGTTAAAGGAAGATGTTTTGCCAAAACCAAAATCCATGATGTTGACTTATAGATCACATGTAAATTGGTAAGACATTATATGTCAAGGAGGTAGATGCAATTGAGAAGGGAATGTATGGCATGAACGTATATTTATAGACATTATATTCTTGTTGTGGCATGTAATATCTAGCTTAGAATGGTTGGCACGACCTTGACCATTAATGTTTTTAGACCTAGGTTTGATTCGAAGCTTTCCCCATTACAAGTAATCAAAGATCATAGTGTTGCACTTGAGCTACATACTTTCATGGGGTCAGATTTGTGATTGTCTGGATATAGTTGCGTCTCCAATTATGGTTCACTATTATCTTGCTCCATGCTGCAATTTGGAATTGTGTAATTGTGTGTTGACTATATGGAATTGTAGTGCTGTATAGAGTCCTCTGCTGAGTTTGCTCTCTGCAAACATTGACATTTCCTCTTCATTTGCTTGAGTTTGTTTCACTTTCTACACACTCTTAGTATGTGGAAGAAACACTTGTAAATATATACTTTTGGCACATATGCTATTATGCATACAACCAAATCATTGCTTAAACCTGATATTTTCTTTTGCAAATCTGATATGTAGGATCTTAAATAGTTTATTTCATATCCAATTCTTCGACTTTCAATGAGATTTAGAATTGTTGTTTATCATGTGCCTTCCACCACCTGGTGCAAGGACTTCATTAGTACACTGCAGATATTTCATCTTTAAATCATCAATTTCTATTATTTTCTCGAACATAAGGTTCACAATTTTGTGTATCCATAGTACATCACTCAAGGTCTGGACCAGTTTTGTGCTAGTCTATACCACTGTATTAATATGGGGCTTGTACTACCTTGTACAAGTGTATTGAGTTGTACATGCCATGTATCAGGCACACTGTCGCGTTTATAGATGGGACAGTGTATCATACTGGTAGGCTATCAAATTGATAAATAACACCATGTACAGAACTGTACCAGTTAGCATTACAAACCTGGCTATAGCAGGTATGCTTCTGTGTATTCATATTCTATGGACAATAATAGTTGTTCTCTGTCTAATCTAACTACCTATTTTAATGTTCTTCAATTTGCATCCTACCTGGAACTTTGTTCTGTCTTTGCAAGGCAATTTGCTAATAGGTTACTTATAATTCTTTCTCTTCTTTTACTTGGTGTAAGTTTCATTGAACTTTGTGTACTCAGTTTCACGCGCACAAGGAAATATTACTAAACACCTTTACTTCCATAGCTACTAATTTGCTATATATTTAGTCCTATATGGAAGACTACTTGTGTTACTTAAATACAGCAAACACATACTTGCCCGTTACAAGTTGCAACCATCTTGATTGTAGTCGAAAATAATGATTTGAATATTGTACCATACTGCTTGCTACGGGCAATACGTACTGGTCTGCTAACAAATTAGCACGTAGATCGATCGCTACCAGGCGTTATCAGGTATTTGGCCCCGTATCTACTGATACGGGGTTGTACCATACGATAACGATTGAAATTTCGATAATTATCGACCTATATCGGCCAGTACCAGTCGATTTCGACCATTACCAACATGTATCGGGTAGTAACTATTGAAACTAACCGTTACTGAATGGTAACAGTGTTCCAACAATCAATTTGATCATTAGAGGCCTCCTCAAGAGTTTTTAAACCCTTTTCTCTCCCTTATTTCAATATATTTCACTTTTAAACTCTCTCAAATTCATTTTTTTTTTCATATTTTCTCTTATTCTTATATTTTTACTCTTCTAAACTTAATAATGCGATAGAGCCTATACGACGTAGACACAAAACGAAGCTCATTGTATTTAAAGCCATCGTATTATGGAGTATCTTACGGCCAATAGCAATATGGTGATAGTTAGTCATACTTCTCCAAGCAATAGTATGATACAGAGAAGTAGATCAGTAGCAAAAGTAGAAGTTTTGACATTCACCAATACATACCTCAGGAGTTGCCTCGAATGCATGTATTGAGAAACCTTAATAGAGCATCACATGTATAGTGGAAGAACAGAAAACAAAATAAGTTCCTGTAGTTTCAATATCGGATCGTTATGTGAAGATTGACGCACGAAAAATTGTAAAATCAAAAACTACATAACACGTGTGAGATGATTTACCTAAGGGATAGAAATAAACTGCTCTTTTGGCTACAAAGACCTTTTAATCCTCGGGGTAATAGAAATAATACCCACAAGTTTCCTTGGGGTATCCCACAAACTTACAACGTTCCGTTCTATATTCTAACTTGTCGGATATGTCTTTTAACGTGGGTAAGATAGCTCCAAATCTTAACCTTAAGATTGAGTTTTTTCTCTTTCCATATCTCGTATAGTGTAAATATTATCGACTTAGTCGAAATTTTATTCAGAAGGTAAGCTGCAGACTTTAGGGCGTATCCCCAGAATAAGACGAGTAGGTCGACGAAACTTATTATGGATCGCACCATATCTAATAGTGTGCAATTCCTTCTCTCTGATACACCATTGAGTTGAGGTGAATAAGGAGGTGGCTATTAGGTTAGAATCCAATGGTCCTTGACATGGTTCGCAATCATGCAAATGCTTGAAGTTTCGACATTTTTCTTGATGCAGCATGCAGTATATCGAAGCGGTACATTTCGACATTCGTTGGTATATATATATATATATATATATATATATATATATATATATATATATATATATATATATATATATATATATATATATATGTCCCTCGGCGATAAGCCCTCGGCTACATCGTCTAAGATGTCAACGGGCGATGTCACCTCGGGAGACATCACTCGAAAAGTAAAAAAATAATTTTTTATTAAAAAAATAAAAAAACGACGTCGCTTGTGCGACGTCGCCTCGGGAGCGTCGCCTTCCTCTTCTCGGGCGATGTCGTCGAGGCAACATTACCTCGATAATGTCGCCCGAGATGTCCCGAGGCAACATTAATATTTTTTTATTAAAAATATTTTTTATTAAAAATAATTTTATTAAAAATGATTTTTTATTTAAAATGATTTTTTATTTAAAAATAATTTTTTATTTTAAAATGCTTTTTTATTTAAAAATATTTTTTATTAAAAATGATTTTTTATTAAAAATGATTTTTTATTAAAAATGATTTTTTATTAAAAATGATTTTTTATTAAAATTGATTTTTTATTAAAAAATTTTTTTATTAAAAAATTAAAAATAATTTTTTTATTAAAAAATTAAAAAATCATATCGACTTGTGGCGGGCGGTCCGCGTACCGATATCCTATCAAACTGGTACATATTGCCCGTACCGGGCGGTACCAATCAGTATTGCATACCTTAGTCCTTGAGGAGCTAGGTGAACTCTATACTTAAGTACTTACCTCCTCGATCTAATCGAAGAGTCTTAATACTCTTTCCAGTCTTGTTCTCCACCTTATTCTTGTATTCCCTAAATTTCTCGAAGGCCTCAAACTTGTACTTTATTAAGTACACATGTCCATATCTAGAGAAGTCATTAGTGAATATAATAAAGTAAGAATAACCTCCTATGGCCTGAGTTGATATGGGATCACGTACGTCACTATGTATGAGTTCCAATAACTTAATGACTTTCTCTCCAATTCCACTAAATGGAGAATTGGTCACTTTCCATGAAGGTCGACTTTTATCTTAATATACTGTCACTAATTTCTCACAAAACACACAACTCCCTCCGGTATGTAAATCGAGGACCCCTAGCAGATCTCTAATGGGGATAGGGATCCAATCGGCGTCTCAGTGTAACCTTGAGGGACTCGACAAATCACACTAAGCCCAAAAAGGTAGGCAACCTTGTCGATCATAACTCCTTGTGATTCTCGTCCTGTTTAGCTTCTGAACCATTATGGCCTCAAGGGACTCGACCAACCATGATGTTTGACTAAGTCATCACCATCGTTACAAGATGAGTCTGATTCGATGATATGCCCTCGAGGGACTCGACCAAACATACCATGTCCTCACGTTATCGTGACATCTTTATGTCATAGGCAATAACTCGAATCGCAATATAAGTGAGTCTTGAGGGACTCGATCAACTCAACTTGCGTCGAGAATCAATTTCTCCCTATAACGATGGAAGACTACGTTGGTCAATCTAATTGCCTCATGCTTACCGACTTAATATTATCGTAAGAGGGGATTTTGATTTGGTTTCCTAATATAATGTATCACACATATATATTTAATATATATCTACATCGCATGCAAATATATATACATATTTAATAGGTGTATAATTAATCACACATCATGTCACATCTTCAATTTTTTTTTTAGGATTACATCTTTCCACACATACAAAGCCAAATAAATAAACATCACTTTATTCATCATTATAAACATTTATTATAATTTATTTATTTATCAAGTCATAAGTAAAAAGGTAAACATAGTGATGTTAACTCAAAGAATCATCCAAGTGGCTCTACTTAGCGGTAGAGGAAGGTTCGCTCTTCACTAGAATCTGATTCATGAGGTTGTTCTGAAAATCAAAAACAAAGAAAATTCAGCAACGCTAAGTCGGAACCCCAAAAGTCAACTCAAAATAAATGCATGATAAAAAAATCCATCATCCCATTAGCGTACATTAAATACCCAAAGGAGCACTCCCCTAACAGTGGATGGAGAGGTTTTATCCTACGGGATGAGTTTGTGTTCTCCCAACAGTGGATGGAGGCAAACTTATATCACACTCCCAATAGCGGATGGAGTGGGGTCCCTCACCAACCAAAGTGGGGACATGTTTCTCCCAACAACGGAAGGAGGAACCGTCTAGTCACCACATCTAACGGCCCGTTAATCCCCGAAGGGAATCGCCTTACCTGCCCTTGGCAGGGAAATAACATAATCTCATACTGGTTATGTCTATATCGGGATGAAATAACACATTTAAAACATCTCTTTTCAACATCAATATCAATAATACCAATTAGCCCTTAATTGACTTGAACCCTAGTTAAATTGGTCTAATCCAACTCGATTCACTAGAATCTAACTGAAACGATCTCAAATCCTCATTTAACTAATCTGGAACAACCCTAGACTAGTATAATTTGGACTAGATTAGGTTCAATTTAGGTTAAACTGACTTGAAAAGTCAAACTAATTCGGAACCACCCTAAATTGATCTAGACTAATCAAGTCTGGTTTAGTTCAATCACTGTTTGGGCTCAAACCCAACAATCACATAATATTGAACTAGGTTGAGCCGACCCAAATACTGATAATGTGCACTGCACATGACCGTGCATGCATCACACCAGGCTGGGCCAACCTTGGCCCATGATAGCCCACGTTGGGTTGGGCTAGGTTAGCTTGTGGGCTACATCTCGACCCGTGGGTTGGGCTTGGCCTATGGGCTGTTTTAACCTAATCCTATCCAATTTCATAAATTTCGAATTATAATAACCTATATGCACTAATAATAATATATTAAAACATAATAATAGATTAAATAAATGATAAGATTTAAAAGATAAACTTTAATACAAAGAAATAACATTCTTGATTAAATAAGAATTAGAAACCATACTTTTAATACATGTAACATGAATATGATCAAATCAAATAATAACATTCTAAATCTCAAAAAGGATAAAATTTTTTAGATAATATATTCTAAAAAACAATAAAAATTTTAATATCTAAAAGATTAAGAATTATTTTTGAACTACTTATGGGATATTTTAATCTAAATAAGATTAGAAGATAACTACAATATAATAAAATAACATTCTTAAAAAAAATCCAATATCATAAAACATATACAATTTCAGTATGTTTTAAAAATGAAAACCTTTAAAAGGTATCAAAGGATAAAATATTTTAATTCAACAATAATTAATATCAATATAAAATTTTTAATATGGAATCCAAATAAAAAAATTTAATTTCAAGAAAGGTAGAGAGAACCTACCTCTTTTTAATAGGATGAAACTCTTCATTACTCTCGCTGTTGAGTTTTGCTCGGTGAGGAACGAAGGAGAGAAATCCCTTAAATATAGGAGGAGGTGAGCCTCCATTAAAGAATTTTTTTTAATTTTCGTATTTATTTAATATAAATTATTTTTATTTAATATACTAACAAATATGATATCATCCTATTTGGAATGCTTAACAATCATTTCCTAATTCGTAATGACAAACAAGGAAGTAGGATTAACATTCCCTAAATTATATTATTATGTAAGGAAATAATATTTGATTCCTAAATCAAATATTTGATTTGAATACATTTCTCTCCATCTACAGGAAATTTGGTTCGCAAATTTTACTTACCTCAAGAGAATAGATAAGGATACTGCTCTCGCATATCTTCTTCTCTTTCTCACATTGTCTCTTAGTCTGAATGGTGTTGCCAACAAATCTTTACTAAAGGTATAATTTTATTCTTTAGAACATGTTCTTTCCTCTCCAAGATCTGGATTGGTTGTTCTACAAAAGTGGCATCATCTCTTAGTTATAGAGGTTGACATAACATGTGATGGATCTCTGATATATCTCCGAAGCATAGACAAGTGGAATATATCATAGATGCTAGCCAAAGTCGGGGGCAATGCCAATCTATATGCCACAGGCCCGACCTTTTGTAAGATCTCAAATGGGCCAATAAATCTAGAAGCTAACTTCTCCTTTTGACCAAACCTCATAACTACCTTGGTTGGCGACACTTTCAAGAAGACATGCTCACCAACTTTAAACTCTAGATCTCTTCGTCTTCGATCTGTATAACTTTTCTTACGACTTTGAACTATTAATAATCTTTGACGTATAATTCAAATATTATCAGCATCTTTTTGAATTAATTGACGTCCCAAAAGTTTTTGTTCTCCTACCTCATATATACATGTGATCTGTATTTTCTCCCATAAAGAGCATCAAATGGGGTCATTTGTATACTAGAGTGGTAACTATTATTATAAGAAAACTCAATTAGGTGCAAGTGCATATCCCAACTTCTACCAAAGTCCAAAGCATATGCTTTTAAGAGGTCTTCAATTGTTTGTATTGTCTTTTCAGATTGACCATCAGTTTGGGGGTGAAAAGCTATACTAAACTTTAACTGTATGCCCAAAGATTTTTATAAACTTCCCCAAAACTTAGAGGTGAACCTTGGATCTCTATATGAGATAATGCTAACTAGCATCCCATGATATTGAATAATCTCTTTAATATATAAACATGTAAATTTATCCGATGAATATTTTTTATTAATAGAGAGCAAGTGAGCAGATTTAGTAAGTCTATCTACTACTACACAAATTCCGTCATATCCTTTCGCAATCTTGGGTAATCCTATTACAAAATCCATAGTGACTTATTCCAATTTCCATTCAGGAATTAAAATTCTTTGTAATTTTCCTACTGGTACTCAATGTTCTGCCTTCACCTGCTAATATATCAAACATTTAGAAACAAACTCTACTATATCTCTCTTCATACCACGCCACCAGTAGTTTTGGTATAAATCCCGATACATCTTGGTAGTCCCGGGATGGATATTAAATTTTGATCTGTGCCTCTAATAATTGCATCTTTACTGGATGGTTTTCAAGAATACAAAGGTGACTGTGGAATGTAATAAAATCATCTTCGATTTGGAGGAATTCGGGTCTAGCTCCTTGAGCTATTTCCTTAACTATCATCTGGAGATATAGATCTTTCTTCTGACCTTCCTTAATCCTTTCTACTAAATTTGATTGCGCCATCAGATATACAAGAAAACCTTTATTTATCTCTAATAAAAGTCTAAGTTTTAAGTCTACCAACTCTATCATTATAGAATTATTTTGAATATTCATATAGGCTACAAGACTAAAAGTATTTCTGCTTAAGGCATCAGCAACTATATTAGCCTTCTCAGGATGATAGTTGATTTTAAAATCATAATCCTTTAGAAAGTCTAACCATTTTCTTTGTCTCATATTTAAATCTTTCTGTGTGAAAATGTATTTGAGACTCTTATGATCTGTGAAGATTTCAAAAGTTTGTTTATAGAGATGATACCTCTAAATTTTCAATGCAAAAATGATAGTTGCGAGCTCTAAATCATGAGTATGATAATTTTTCTTATGAGGTTTTAATTGCTTAGACGCATAAGCAACTACTCTCTCATTTTGCATTAGAACACAACTAAGTCCTCGTAGTGAGGCATCGCTATATACTACAAAACCTTCTCTTCTTGAAAGAATTACCAAGATAGGAGTACTAGTTAATCTTTTCTTCAATTCTTGAAAACTTTGTTGACATTTATCATCTCATATGAACTTTATATTTTTTTGTGTCAACCTGATCAAAGGTGCTGTTATTTTTTAAAAGCCTTATACAAATCTTCTATAGTATCCAGCTAAACCCAAGAAACTTCTAATTTTTGAAACATTAGAAGGTTGCTTCCATTTTATCACAGCTTCAATCTTGTGAGGGTCAACAGAGATACCAGCACTTGAAATTATATGGTCGAGAAACATAACTTCATTGAGTTAGAAATTATACTTGCTTAATTTGGTATATAGTTTCTCTTGTCTTAGGACTTCCAGAACTGTCTTAAGATGGTGTTCATGTTCTGCCCTACTTTTTGAGTAGATCAAGATATCATCAATGAAGACAATTACAAATTTATCAAGATAAGGGTAGAACACCCTATTCATAAGATCCATGAAGGCAACCGATACATTTGTGAGTCTGAAAGGCATAACTAAAAATTCATAATGACCATATCTTGTTCTGAAAGTCATTTTCTATGTCTTCTCTTATCTTCAGTTGGTGATATTCAAATCTCAAATCAATTTTTGAATATACTTGAATACCTTGAAGTTGATAAAATAGGTCATCTATTCGAGGAAGGGAATATTTATTCTTTATGGTCACTTGGTTGAGTTGCCTCTAATCAATACATAGCTGCATGGATCTATCTTTCTTCTTCACAAATAGGACAAGGACACCCCAAGGTGATACACTCGATTGAATAAAACCCTTGTCCAAAAGCTCTTAAATTTGTTTCTTTAACTCCAACTCAATTGGTGTCATTCTATATAGGGGTTTAGAAATAGGTGCGATACCAGGTAGAAGATCAATTGTAAATTCAATCTGCTTATTTGGTGGTAGTGCAGGTAGATCGTCAGGAAAAACATATGAAAAATCTCATACAATAGGGATGTCCTCTAATACTGGCTTCTTAGATTCTTCTTCAGAAATGAAGGCCAAGTACCCCTGAGATCCCTTTAATAATAGTTGGGCAGCACTTAAGGCTAAAATAATAAGAGGGTGCTTTTCCTAAATCCCAATGAACTTAAAAGATGGTTGATCTAAAGGTAAGAAAGTAATAGCCTTCTGGAAATAATCGACACTTGCATGGTATGCTGAAAGCCGGTCCATACCCAAGATAGCATCAAAATCTTGAAATTCTAATAGAAGAAGATCTACTAGCAAATTGTGAATTTCAATAGTAATACAATTTTTATATATCTGATCAGCTATCAAGGAGTTTCCAATTCGTGTTGCTACCATTAACACATTATGTATTGTTTCAGGATTCTTATGTAGCTTCCTAGCAAAAAATGGTGCTATAAAAGAATACGTAGAACCTGAATCTATAAGCACAGATATAGATGTACCATTAAGTATGATGATACCTTTAATAATAGATCCCGAAGCTTCAGCATCTTGATGGGTCAATGCATAGACTCTCGCCTGACCTCCCTCTATGGGTCCTAGCTGTTGTTGTCCACTGCTTGGGGTGGAGCTCGACGTTGTTACTTTTAAGGGCAATCCTTCGACATGTGATCCGGTTGTTGACAATAAAAGCATACACGTCCCATGGGGCATGAGGTGGAAACATGATCTGTCTTTTCATAAAAGTAGTATCTTATAATGATTTGATTACTGGGAGCTCTTGTCTGTTGATGCCTAAGTTGTTTGCCGTTGTCTTTCTTTGAGGGTCCAGAATGAGATCCCCTAAACATAGATGGTGCAGCATTAAAAGGTCACTTTCAATCCTTTGCTTGTTATAGTTCATTATCCAATTTCTCCACCACCAGAGCTCAATTTAACACTTCAGCATAGGTTGGTAAAATCAATATTGCAACAGACTTTTTAATTGATGATCGAAGTCCCCTCTCAAAATGACGAGCTTTTTGATTTTCATTAAAGGCAATATGTGAAGAGAACTGGGCTAGTTCAGTGAAATAATGATCATATTCCATTACTGTTTTACTTCCCTAGTGGATGGTAAGGAATTCTTGTTGCTTCTCAAAGCGAACTGAATCGTGAAAGAACTGCTCATAAAATGCATCCTTAAACTGTTCCCAAGTCACCACATCGCTAGCCTCTAACATCCTCTTTTTTTAGGTCCACCAAGTGTCTGCCTTCCCTTCCAAAATGAAAGAAACAAAATGCACCTTCTGATTTTCCCGATATTCAATAGCTTCGAATATCTTCTCCACTTGACAAATCCAACATTCAGTAAGGATTGGATCTAGTTTGCCCTAAAAAACAAGTGATCTCAATCTCTTAAAATGATCCAATTTATTATTTCCACCCCATGGAGTTCTATCATACTCCTTCTGTCGCTCAAAGTATCCTCTAATAGTATTGAAAATTCCGTGTACATTATCTGGAGCATTGACAGGTGCGCACATGAGGTGTATTTTGTGGTGTCGAAGAAGCCGACACAATTAGTGACAAGTATACGTGAGGATTGGGTTTGCTCCATGATGCCTGAATTATCCAAGTTATTATTTGCTCGAACACCCCTTCGAGGGCGAAGGCCGGTAGCATTGCGACCACGAGCACCACGGGTGATAGGGCCATTATTGTTTTGAATTGGCTCCATTACTCTTAAAATAAGTCAAGACGATCATTGGTCAAAATTTGACTTAAACACCTACAAGCTCTTAGTTCTTAGTATCATACCACCAAAAAATTTAATTCATGATATCCACTTACATATGAGCTCTCACAAACTTACTCGGAAAAGAAAAACACTATCTAGATACTCCATTGTTTTTTCAACTTCCTCTTTAAAGCAAGACAATAAGAATCAATGGTAAAAAGCATTGATCAATGGTAATGATCATCTAATGGAACATATTGTTGACCAAAAGAAAGAACATTCAAAACCAAAATTAAACAGAGGAGGGACCAGAAAACACCCTATGTCCAGAAAACAAAGTTCTCTATGTTCAAAAAAAGTTATGATGAAACATCCCGCAGGTAGAGGGGACAATTGAAATGACTTACTACTAGAGGAGACCTCTGGAAGCCCTACTTGTGGCTGACCAAATTGCTTCTGTTGTTCAATTGCATTCTGGGACAGCAAGGCACCTGAAACTTGAATTCTTTGTTGCATCTCTCGTTGCAAAGAACCTGGATGTTGTACCAATTGATGTTGCAACGATGCAGGCTGGGATTGGAACTGAGAAATCAGCTGATGCTGTGATGATTGATGTTGGGGCTGCTGACCTTGTGGTTGCAGCATTGCCAATGATGACTGCTGGTTTTGCTGCTGTTGTTGCACTGCTGTCTTTAGTTGTTGAAGCATATGCATTGAGCGTTGATGTGGCTGCATATTTGAGACATTAGATAAAGTAATTGCTGCTGTTGTGACTGTTGAAGCACTGATACGTTACTTTGAGTGCCAAACTGCTGTTGCTGATGTAAAGAAATATTCTGCTGATTCAATAAATGTTGTGGCTGTTGCATGCTTAAAAGATTATTCTGTTGAACTGGCATTCTCTGTGGTTGTTGCATTTCTGTGACACTTCCTTGTTGCCCAAGCAACTGGGTCTGTTGGACATTTGAAATATTTGCTTGCTGCCCCATCAACTGCTGCTGCACAGGTAAATTCGATTGCTGAGGAGCTGAAGTTGGCTGCTGCTGCTGCTGCTGCTGTTGCAGTGAAGGCGCTTGTTGAAGTATGGTAGGTTGTTGTTGCTGTTGTTGCCTAGCAACTGATTGTGAACGTTGCTGAAGCACGGATGGCACAGATTGCTGAACTGAGTTTAGCTGATTTTGTTGAAGGCCAGATTGTACAGCAGACTGGATTGCTCCAGGCTGCATCTGTTGAATGGTAGACTGGCCCGACTGAAGATTGGATGTCATTTGCATTAGGGGCTGTTGAGAAGATTGCAGCTGAGTCGTTTTCAGCATAGGTTGCTGCGGCTGCTGAACATGGGGTTGCAATAGTGGAGCATGTTGCAATTTCTGATTAAATATTTGTTGTTGGAGCTGATGCTGATAAAGAAATTGATTCTGTGATTGATGCTGCTGTTGGGAAATGATTTGTTGCTGTTGCTGTCTTCCCTGCATTTGTGTAAATATCTGGTACTGCAGTTTGACCCAAAGAGTTAGAGTTCTGTGATATGCCAGGCATGTTTTGCAGGTTGGATGTCTGGCTAACAGTGGATATGTTTGGATTGGCTGAGACCTGCGATGGATGACAATGCAGAGGGAACATTGGCAGAACTTTGCGCCGTAACTGAATTGTTGTTTTGAATATTCTGGGGTAAAAGTTGCTGCCTTGTTGAAGGCTGATTCACCATGATTTGAGATTGTACACCAAGTAATGCTGTTGGAAGAGGATATTTTGGTAATGAGAAATTTAATCAAAAGAAAGGAACTTCATGCTTTCAAGGCTCCAATCACAACATTTACTTCAACAAACTTTAGATTGTCAAGTTTTCTGCATTTATACAGAATTGACTTTGGGAATCAAATTCAGTGTTTAAGAAGGATTCGCTTGCCACAAGACAAGGGGGTCCCAGGCACTGACAAACACAAGCACCATGTCATCCTGATGCCAGTCATATGTAAGCCATGTTCCCCTAACACTATGACCATTGACACATGCCATATCTGGTGCCCCTTCCCCACATGAAAATGTGCTGGCTAGGTAATAGAGTTTGTTTTCATTTATTCTCTGCACTCAGAAATAGGTTAATAAATTGTGCACCTTCAACTAGGTTACAAATCCTGATTCAACTATTTCATGCACACTATATACTCCCAGGAACATAAGTCAAGAGATGTAAGACCAGCCTATAGTGCATTTATCTCATCCGGAAAGAAAAAAGAAAAATCAATCCCATGCTCTTATATATCGACCATGGATTTTTCATGACATCTAAGCACACAGTGTCAGAGGGTTATATCAAGACCAGATATGTACCAACGCAAGTGCTCTGCCCATATATCATATATTAACACTCACTTGATTGGTATTATGCTATATTGAGCCAGCATATATCATATGCTGATAGAGCATCAGCGCTAGGCAATCACCCATACCAAAGTGATGTCCACAAATGGGCACCAGTACAATCAAATAGTAAAGTCCACTGTACACAAACATGGTACAGTCACACCCCTACACCCCCAGCATTGAGACTAATATTCTGTGGTCTTATCCATGATCAGATACATGTGAACTCTCTCCTCCAAGATATTTTTTTCTCCAAATAGTCTAATATATTTCTAGTTTGGCAAATAAACTCTTCTTCAAAACATTTCCCACAATTATGACTCCATGATAGCAGCTTTAAGTTTTTTTATCAGTTTCAAACATAAAACTATCGGGGCTAGTTTCTTTTGTACAGAAAAAAGTTGCAACAAAAGATTTTGAATATGTGAAGTTATTTCTAGAATTATTATGAAAGGAAGACCATTTGGAAAAATATTTAAAAGAGAGGAAAAAGGTAAGAAGTTCTGCTGATTAATCCTAAATTCACACTTGCAAGGATTTTATTAAAATCTTTTTATTGGAAACTTGGAATATATTTGAGCTTTATTTTTGTGATCAAAGGAAAAGAGGCAGGGAAAGGACTTTGGACATATTGCAGTTATTTATGCAGACACAAGAATATTAACTCAAATAAAAATCCAATAATTTCATAGAGAATCATGAATAAACCATCTATGTAGCTGATAGCTACACGCCTACAACAACTATATTTTTCTTGAACAAAACAATAGTAAAATTCTTGCAATGCAACACTAATATGGGTAGAAGTTTAAAATTTATATCTATTAGGTAAATTCCTATATAGTATATATTCAAGTGAGGAAGCTTAGTTATATAAAGCTTATTCCCTCGAGTCTCAGTTGATTATAATCAATTAAATAAGAACTTGTTTGTTGTATAAAGGGAAAGACCACTGGGATAAGAATGATCGTAACTTAGATGACTGGCTAGTTTGCCTATCTAACACATGTAATAAAATAACTGTGCCTTCTAACAAAAAACTTCTTTGACACTGTGCCACTATTCAGTTATTTCTATTGCTTATCACTGCAAACCATCAAACATATTCAAGTAACTAGTTTTATTTAATCCAGTTAGGATCATATTTCAAGTGTATCAGTAATTCACCACAATATTTTAGCATTCACCAAGGTTTTATAAACCTGACCAGCACCACTGTCGACAACCAGTCAAAGTGGTAAGATACCATTATTCTGGGCAGTATACTGACCAATACCATCTCTCTCTCTCTCTCTCTCTCTCTCTCTCTCTCTCTCTCTCTCTCTCTCTCTCTCTCTCTCTCTCTACGTATGTATGTATATATACTGGACTAGTGTTGGGCTCTACAGTCTGATACCGACTTTAAAAAAATGGTATCTACTATGCAAATATTGGGTTATTTAGTCAGAGGACAAATGAAAAAGGAACTTGATTTCATTTTCAAGTGCACAACATCTAGGAATCCACTGTGCACAAAATATAAGAGATAGCTAACATATGTATCCTTCAATTGTCCTGTGTTATTGTAGAGACTAGAGAGTATATAAGCATGATAAACAATATTTATTTATTGGAAAAGGATTAAATCCTCTCTGTCACATACTAAATAACTCAAATTAGGATAAAGTGTGAAGTTTTGTAAGGCCTATCAACTTATATGCACAAAGAATTAATCCATAATCATATGCTGCACTATTTCCTATTCCATAAACTTTTCACATAGTCAACCAAGTGCTCGTAAAATGCTTCAAGCATCTAAAACTAATTAACAGCATATGGCCACTTCTTCAAAAATTCAGCTTGCCTAGCTAGAGTTTTAGACATTAAAAACACTAGTTTGACATGTTAAAAGAACAAGAAATACTATAATGGCAATTTAAAAAGAGAAAAAATATGTAAATGAAACATTAACCTCAAGTCAAGGACCCTATAAAGAACCAATCCACTTGTAGTTATGAGAAAGAAATCCAAAAAATAAAAACACAAAGTTCTCATTAAGGTATGAAAATTAAAGAATCTAAATAGACATGTAAATAAAGATACAATAACCAACAGTACAGGAAAGCAAAAGACAACATAGGCACAGGACATAAAAACAAGTCAAACATTTATACTCTCCAATATCTAGAACGCGGTCGGTTAAAGATTAGAGAACAATGAAAAGTGAGCATGAATCTGTAGGGAAACAAATAGTTTGCTCCAGTAATATATAAGAACATTTAATTGGCTTCATCTTGAAAAGCTAAAAAAAGAATCAATATAAAAATCCAAAGAAAGGACTAACATATTCCAGTGGAGTCATATCCAAACCTAGCTCAACTTTTTAAGGAACATACCTGAGTCTGCAGGATTTTGGTTTGTGATGGTACTATTGGACATTGAAGGATTGATTGATGCAGAATGCTGAGACTTACTCTCCATCGAGAGCATTTTCAGAGAAACTTTCCTCGAATAATCAGCCTGAGAGACAAAAATGTTAGAAGAGTACTTCCTTGAAAGCTTACACAGTTCACAACAATAGGCAAGACAGAAAGCAAATAGATCTCTTTTCTCCTTTGGACTTTGAATAAAATATATACAAGAATGTATAGAGCTAAAGTCTAAATAAAGGCCAAGATTAGCCACCCAAATTGCTAACAAATAATGCATCCACGGTCAACTAACAGAAGTGCAGTTTGATTATCATGCATATGACTAATAAGCAATTGTCATTCTTCAAGGATAAAAATTTAACAAACAGTAGATTTTTCCATTTGAATACACAAACACATACAAAATCCATTTGCTAATGTAATGCAGCAAGAGAGTACTACAAAAGTACAAAGGGTTCTTTAAATTTTCAACACAGGAGATAAAAAAATCCGAAATATCATGAAGATCAGCAAACCAAAAAAAAAATTAAATTCAAACATCAAAAACAGTTCAGCATGGACCTATCAAAGGGTAAAGTCATTCTAGCAAAGTTGGACATGAAGTAGTCATTAAGAATGGCTGAGTCAGAGAGACAACTAATGAATCTACCTGATTGGCAGCAGCAGTATATATCTGCTCCTCAAACCTAATAGCAATTTTCTGTAGTTCATTTAGACCCTCGGGCACTGAGATTGGGAGATGCCTCTTCAAGGTCTCCATTCTACAAATAGAAAGTATTGGACAATACAAATGAGCTATAAGTAAATAAAATTTTAAGGACCAAGAAAAGGATGGATAAATGAATGGCAAGCACCCTTTGAACTATATACGAACAAAGAGCATGTCCGAAATTGCACAAACCATAATGTGAACAAATGATAGTTTGAAACTCTGAACAGATCAAAAATAGAATGAAAATCAGAAACAGGACTTCCAAAGATAAATTTATTAAAAAAACAGCCATTAGTGTAGCAAAGACACTTGACATAAAATTGAGAGAACAAACAATTTCTTATGGCTTTTTATCAACTGAAGTATATGTTGAGGGTTCCAAGATAACTAAGGTGGTTGATAGAAAAATTACTGTATACATTATACGTCAATCTGTGATCACAAAATGGATGATGGTGCAAAAGTCCACCCACTAGATCTGGTGAATATACCACATGCATGTATAATTTGGAGCCTTACTCCATGTTATAAATCAAAGATCATAAATGTATAAGAGGTATGGATCTTGGATTTTACTTTGACTGACGAGAAAAGAAATAAAAGCAACCTCCAAGCAAAAAATAATAATAATAAACCATGATTATAGCAATAAGGCTGGACCAGCCAACAATATATTTCATAATAAAATAAAAATAGATTATCATGATTCTTTGTACAAAAAATTTTGGCTCAAAAAGAACTTAAAATTGATTTAAAAAGCGCTAGGCGCTTAGGTCTAAAATCGCCGAGGCGCTAGCGCCGCTTCAAAGGCCGCTTCAGCTTAGCGAAAAGGCACTAAAATAAAAATATATAATATAATTAAAAATATAATTATTTAAATAAAAATATATTATTAAATTAAAAATTAGTAGTATTAAAATTAAAATAATATATTATTAATTTAATAAATAAAAATTTGTTATTAGTATATTGTTAATAGTATATTGTTAAGATATCTTGTTAACATTATATTGTTAATACTTGGTAATACCAATCATGATAAATGTATGTATGAATTTTTATTTTTAAACAATTTTTAAATAAAAATCAATTTTTAATAAAAATTATTTTTTAGTTTTTTAAGACTGGGCGGCGTCATCGGGTTCGGCGACGTCAGAAGGCTCGGCAACATCAGAGGCTCGGGCGACATCGCCGAGGCTCATTTTTTAATAGGAATTTTTTTAAACACGGCGCGTCGCGAGGTGACGTCGCAGCGTTGAACGAGAGTTAATAAATAGCGGCAGCAATGGAAGAAAGCATGTCAGCAGCTTAAGCGGAAAAGCATGGAAGCGGCGACAACGGCGATAGAAGCGGCGACGGCAGCGGCAGGCGGCGGGCAGAGAGACCAATCACGATGGTTAGGTCGTTAACCCGGCGCTTCGCTCAAGCGCTGACGCATGAAGCGCCACTGGAAGTGAAGCGAGGCGCTCGGGCCTTGCCTCGCCGCCAAAGCGCAGGCGGCCTAAGCGCTTTTTAATCACTGGTTTGCCAAATCCATATACTAGCTAATTCCTATGAGGGTCAACCCTAGTGTCACAATAACATTTCTCCTAAGCAACTTATGAGTCATGAAAATTATCTCTTTGCTGAGGTAAAACTACATATGCTAACCCTTCCAGCCTGTGTTAATGGGAGACTCATGCACCAGGCTGCCCTTGTGTCAGCCAGTTCCTACAAAAGTCACCACCTCTTTTCATTGGTGGGAATATAAACCAAAGCAATGTAAATAGTGTCCTGCCCGCTCAAGATGGAAACACACTAGAACAGTTAATATGTGTCAGCATGGCATGTCAGACCTTGCAAAACATGTTGCACACTATGCTACTCCATAACTACGACATGGCATAACAGCCCCTATGACCCATTAAAACACTGGCACCGATAAAACTGAAGTCACCATAACAGCCCTTAGGGCCAATCAAAATACTAGCGCTGATAAAATTCACATTACTTAAAAATTGTGACAATATTGATCTTACTTAAACTCAGGTATCATGTGAACCCAATAAAATCATGATCTCAGCTCAAAATGTAAATTCAGCAATGAGATTCATTTTTAATTCAAGTCAGAACCTTTAGGTCACAGGACTCAAGCTAATCCTGGTCTGAGGAACACTACTATCAAAAGAATCTACCTGACCCACTCTTCTTATTTTGCAGGAACATTTGATCATAGGATTAGTAGTGATCTTTGTGACAAGAACCAATTTTCGTGGAGCTTACAAGCAACTCATATCTAAGGACTTATTGAATGCTGTTTCCAAATGGAAGTCTATATTCATGTCAGGAACAGCCACTTCATGACCAATAAGGAATATTAAAAACTAATTTGGTCCTGCTGATTCCTTTTTTCGCTTTTCAGAATTTGAAAGCCTCTACAGAAGATCTTGAATGTGTGTTTCATGTCTTGCACTCTCAGTTTCTCTCTCCTTCCCCCTCCTTGAATTTCTGTGTCAACAAAAGTTATTCTTGTCATCACATGTTCAAAATAATAATTTCTTTGAACATAACACCAAATAAAAGCCTCCTCATTTATAGATACATAATGTCATCAATCTCACTCCTCCTAAATAAATCTGAGCCCAATCCATTCCTTCCCCTTAAGGATCCATGAGCCTTCAAAGAAATCTACTTCACCCCGTACACCCCATTAAATTTTTAGCATTGCAGGCACCAACATACACGACTCCTAAACGAATCATATCAGAAACATCTTACGAATATAACGATCATACTTTCTTTCTCCACAACAGCTCAACCAGCTCTGCTTACCACTTGCAGACAAAAAAAAAAAAAAAAAAAAAAAAGCTTTATTTTAAACCATGCCATGACTCCTTCCTAGTTACAATCATGTTCAGTGGTAGTTTACCAATGTAAGCAACACGCAAGATCAACGTTCTGAAAAAGTACTTAGTGCAAGTCTTGAAACAGGAGTAGCATGCACATAATTTTCACATGAAAGGTTGGGACGCTCAAAGGGGAAACTTGATAAGGATCGAGACGGAGAAACTGATTGAACAATCAAGACATTAACTTTCCCCAGGATGTTTGAGCGAAAACAATCAATAGTAATACCGACAAAGATAATCTTCTCAACCTTAAAGATCCCAAGCACACCCTAATCTCACGTTCATCCTATCCAAGATTCGACCTAAACCATAAAATTCGGCAATAAAAGCAACAAAAAAAGACACGAATTTTTAGGAAAGAAAATGGCCCGCCTACATCTTATTTACGATCCTATGCCGCGCCTCGGGCTGGAGTTGGGTCCTCCAGTCGACAGAGCCCCCATCTGAGGCGGCCGCGGGCTCCCCCTGAGCCGGCCTCCAACTATTCCCCTCCATGCGACTCGACCGATCTGATCCTGACCGAAGAAACTAAGATCCGAAAGAAAACAACCGGATGTGAGATCTTAGAAGAGGGGAAGCCAGAGGACACGAGAATCCATGGCGGAATCGGCTACGGGAGAGCGAGGCAAGAAGAGGGGAGAGACGGAGGCGGCGTTGAAAGGTCTGAGGGACGGGGGAGCGGGGATTACTTTTGTGGTCGCAGTAGCGAAGGATGATTAAAAGATTTCTGGCCCTTCTGCGGTTCTACGCATTCATTGAGGAATAAGTGTCTTATATAAAACGTAAATACATGTAGAGACGAGGTTTGCTTGTGGAGGCTTTGTGAGTCATTGTTGTCTTTTGACCATTGATAGGTCCCGAGCAACGTTAAAATTGGTCAATCCTCTTCAGATCCATCGGCACTCATCTTGTGACTCAGTTTTCTTCTGATTATTTTATTTTGATTTGGAAAAAATGGTAAAGTTGCAGAGATTAATGCACTTGGAATTTATTATCGAATCAGGGTATTTAAATCGAATCAAAAAAATTAAATCGAAATTAAAATTTTGATTTTGACATCGACAGAAAATTTTGATTTGAGATGATACGCTTATTTGGATTCAGATCGAATTATATTAATTTTAATTTTAAAAATACTAACTAAGCCTAAAGGTCCTAATAATGGTGTGCTCTCAATGTTGTCTTGGAGGCTGTTGCTATAGAAAATTATGTTTGTATTTGTGACATCTTATTGTTGATTATCTTATTCCTATTACATCTAATATTTTTTTAAGAATGTTTAGAATAATATCTATTATATAAATTTTTTTAAATGTCAATCCAATTATATCAAAATTTTGATTTAGTTCAATTAAACTGAATCAATTCACTGAACCGGATTAATTTATTTAAAATTTATATATTTTTTAAAATTAGAAATCAATTAACCAAATCAGATTAGTCAATTTTGAACCGATCACATTATATATGTCCGAAATGGTTTCGATTCAGAGCATCTTATTTTAATCGAACTAAACCCTTTTTTTTTTGTGTTTGGTTTGATTCGATTCGACTTTTTAACCGTTTAGATCAAACCAGTTTGGTAGCCATATTCATTGATGTATTCTCCACCATCTCTAATTAGACCACGTTAAACTATGTTCTTAATTTTAATACTTTTTATCAATAATAATTATTTTTTTTATCATAAAGATGAAAGATAAAAGATTGATAAGTAGGAGATTTATACAATCGAAGACCAAATAATTAAGATTTATGATTATATTATTATTTATATTAAAATATCACTCGAGGCTTTTATGTGGATATAATATTCTGTTAAATTTTTTATACATGATCTATAAGTGATGAATTTGTTAACCTAGAAATTTTAATTTTTGACTTTTAAAAATTACCTATTTTTGACGTGCACGCTTATAAATACATGAAAAGCGAATGGTAAAATAGAATAATATATTTGGAAAGAAGTTGTCGACACTCCCTAACATCACTATTGGCATTGAATGTTGGATCCAAGTCTTTAAGTGACAATATATAGCTACATGAGTACGTATTAAGATTGGTTTTAGTAATTGTCTTCTTTTTTTTTTTTTTTTTCAACAAAAGCATCACATGACTTGTGATGATGAGTTTGTCAACTTTGGATGATTACTTTCTTATTCAAAGAATTCATCATATACACATGTGATTAACACGATGTTAGCATAATTAAAAATTAATTAAATTATTTTATTTATTAAAATAGAGCTAATTATATATTAACATATGTAGTTAGTTATCTTTAGTATCTCAATTTTTACACTTTAAAAAATTACATTAGCGTCCTTATAATTACAAAAGTGAAACATTTAATATCATTTCTCCTCGCACCATCGACTTTACTAACGGAAGATACCGTAAATACTATCACATGTAAAAATGACCCTAAAAATATTGATAAAAGATAATTTTGTTATCATCATTGTCCAAAAGATACTAATTTCATATAAGGATAATTTATGTGAAAGCTTCATTATCTTCTATCCGACTTTGCTATCCTCCTAGACGACCCACCCAACGGAGGTGTTGGTGGTGATCCTTATCTTCCGAACTATCATATTTCTTCTACTTTACTATCCTCCTGAATGGCCTACCCAACGACGACGTTAATGGTGATGCTCATCTCCTGCACTATCTCATTTCTATTGCTTCGCTATCTTTTTTAGATGACCTATCCAACAATGACGTCGATGGAGATGAGGATCACCATCAACACTGTTGTTTAATAGGTCATCTAGGAGGATGACAAAGTTAAATAAATAGGATGATGCAAGAGATGAGAATTGTCACCACTATCACTGTTGGATAGACTATCCAAGAGGATAATGAAATTGGATGGGAGAACAAAGCCGAAGAGAGAATAGCGAAGCTTTTACAAAAATTATCCTCGCATGAAATCAACTACTTTTGAATAATGAAAATAATGAAATCATCTTTTTATCCCTATTCTTAGAGTTATTTCTAAATGTGATAGCATATACGATATCTTCTGCTAACAGAGTTGACAGCTTGAAAAGAAATAGGATTAAATATTTTATTTTTGTAACTATAATGATATCAATAAAATCTTTTAAAATGTAAAGATCAAAATACTAAAATAGCTAACTATCTATAATTTGCCCATTTAAATATCACTTAAAGATGTCCTATTATAATTAGCCCCTTTAAACATCACTTAAAGATGTCCTATTTGCATTTAAGAGCTTAAATCAGTATGATGACATTATTTTCACACTCTCATTCAGAATAAATGTAAGCACAACAGAACATAATTGAGTTGGGACTATGCTTCGCTAATTCTAGTGTGTTTTACTCAAAAGCATTCATATATGATTATAAATAATACATTTACAAACCAACTCAGCATACCTACATTCTTATTTCAAATAATGAATCTTGTTTTCACACAATTAGTTATGATAAAATAAAAATATAATGACCAGTAAATGATATTTGGTGAAATATTATAGTCAACTTGAAATAAATATGGAACCTCCTTTCACCATTGAAGTTGTGTTGCTGAAACAGACATGAGGTTCATCAGATATATACTCTTCAATCGCTCAAACACCTTCCATTAGGATTTACATGAACTCCTACCATGTTTTCTGGCCTTCCATTAGTGACACCTGAAACTACAGACACCACAGTGTATGATTTATACATCCAAAGGCTCAGATGAAGTTTCCTCGGTACTTCTGATCAGCAGTCTTTTTCAATGTGCCAAAACAAAAAAAAAAAATACCGGAAGGCGAGATAGATTTGGAACATTAATCTTAATACACGACAGCAGATTTTGGTCAACAGGAAATGACACACCACTCATCGACCAGGCAATGACAAAGTCAACCAGTGTTTCAGACATGAATTAAAAGAGGCCATAAAGAAGCCACCTTGATTTGAACAACATTAATCCAAGTCCATGCCATTCTCCTTTCCATTGCTTCTACTGGTCCATATCTTTATGGTACGGTCGTGTGAGACAGTTGCTAACTGCTGCCCATCTGAGAAACAAACGAATAGCATAAAAAGATATCCATTTCAAATCATATTTACCACTAAATTTCGGGCATGATTTGGAAAAAGGAAGCTCCTGTTCTGGAGCTGTCAGATCTATAAGAAATGCAACAAGAGGTAATAGAAATGAAAACACAAATTACTAGGCTGACTGGATATAAATACAGTAAAACCAGTTCTATTTTCTTAAATCAAAGAGACTTGTTTGAAGGATTAATAGTATTCAATTCCTTTCACGATGTGTACCCACACCATGAGGCTTTGTGAAAGCTTATATGGTCAATCACCATCATTATCATCCGTGCCTTTATTGAATTATATGGATTGGGGTTGCCGATGGAGCACAGAGAGAGGACTCCATCGATGTCACAACATAGTTTTACAATCAACTACCAGCCTGATATCAATCCTCTCTAGTTGGCACCGTATTGTCACGCACTTAGTTAGAATTGCCTAAGTAGTGAGACACCCTAGCGGCAAGTCATAGACATAGCTGGAGTTGCCTAAGTCGCGAAGCACCCTTGCGCCCACTTCGATCAGACTTAGCTAGGATTGCCTAAGTCTTGAGGTGCCCTTGCGACATACGCGTCCACTAAGAGTCAACCAAGTTACAACCTCGTACAGGTCCCCTAGGATTTGTAAAACAAAAAGTTGATTAGTTTTGAAACGAGCGACGAACAAATTCCGACGTCTCGCGAAGAGGGAAGCTTTACAAGCATTTTAATGAGCACTTGGAGTGCATGAGAGAAGAGAGAGAAAGAAGGAAAACAAGGACTTTAGAAAGGTGAACCAGTAGCTGCAAGTCCGCAAACAGTTACTCCCTGGGTGTCGGGCGTGAAGGCAAGTTTCCATCAAGTTGACGTGCAAGTTTTCGAATATGTAAAGTTATTTCTAGAATTATTTTGAAAGGAAGACCATTTGAAAAATATTTAAAAGAGAGGAAAAAGGTAAGAAGTTCTGCTGATTAATCCTAAATTCACACTTGCAAGTATTTTAATAAGATCTTTTTATTGAAAACTTGGAATATATTTGAGCTTTATTTTTGTGATCAAAGCAAAAGTGGCAGGGAAAGGACTTTGGACATATTGCAGTTATGAAAACATGTATCAATATTTAAAGACAAGACATAAGTTTAGTCATAAACTCGTCAAGACCAAACACATCAAAAATAAAACATCATGATAGTACATTTTCAATTTTTATGTGTTTTATTTTATGTGGTTGATCTCATATAAGCATGTTCACATTTTTACACAAAAGCCAAGCATCATATAAATTCAAAATTATCATCAAAATCTTTCATTCTTTCTTTCATTAGTTATAACAAGATGATCGATGCTCAAATTTTTACTAAAATCATTTTATAAATTTCATCATAAAAACGATTAAGACCTATTAATCCAAGATGAAAGTTTTCAAATCATAATCAAGATACACACATCTATCATTAAAAGACTTTCAAGAAATTCATACATAGATATGTATCATGTTTAAGATCAAAAATCGATATAGAAAGTATACATGAAAATTTTCTTGTACACGAATTATCATTCATAATTTTTTACTTTTCAAAAATACTAGAAAGAAAAACATAGTATAATTTTTTAAAAATATTTTTTTAAATTTTTAAAAACATAAGAAAAGCATGAAAAAATTCCTACTAACTAAGTTAAGCATTCATGGAAAGCATCATGTAATTTCAAAATAATTCAAGGGAGTTAAGTTACTTACCTTGTAGTCGAAGCCCGTCAAAGCCCAATTCGTAGTTTCGTCATTTGATTCTTCTTTGCGCTTCTTCTTCATCTTTGGCCTCTTCCTCCGTTCAAGTTCATTGTTTATTTTAGATTTTTGTTTAATGAACTTATTAAGATTCAGTGTTCGAAGTTCAAGTTCATCATTGTCCTCATCACTTGAGTCATCACTCAAGTGGCATCTCATAGTTCGGAGTTCCAAATCCTTCTTGTTCTTTAAAAGATGGTCCATATGTTCATCATATTCATTGTGTTCCAAGAATGTCATCTCATAGATCATTAAAGACCCGATTAATTCTTTCAATGAAAAATCATTTAAATTTTTAATCTCTTATATCGTCGTTACTTTTGGATCCCAACTCTTTGGGAGGGATCTTAAAATCTTGTTGGTGAGTTCAAAGTTCGAAAAACATTTACCAAGACTTTTCAAGCTATTGACGACATCTATGAAGCGGGTGTATATATCACCGATAGTTTTGCTTGGTGTCATTCGGAAGAACTTAAAATCATACAATAAGAGATTTATTTTCGAGTCTTTAACTCTATTAGTTCCCTCGTGCGTGATTTCAAGAGTTCGCCAAATGTCAAAAGTCGTTTCGCACGAAGAAATCCGATTGAACTCATTTTTGTCTAAAGCACAAAATAAGATATTCATAGCCTTTGCATTTAAAGAAAATGATTTCTTCTCTAACTCCGACAATTCATTCGTCAGTTTAGAGGAAAGTTGAAAGTCATTTTCGATGATGTTCCACAAATCCAAATCCATTGAAAGCAAGAAAACTCTCATTCGAGTTTTCCAATAGGTGTAGTCCGAGCCGTTAAACAACGGTGGACAAAAAATCGAAAAATCCTCTTGAAAGCCATTAAGAGCCATTTCTTACAGGTGTGAATCTGAATGAGAAAAAACGTGTGTCACATTCCAGAATTTATAAAATATAATAAATCATCATTTTATTATTCGTAATTCATAAAATACATTCCTTTCTTGAATTCAAATCCTTACCTTTACAATAGTAAATATTTTATTAACAAGAAAAGATCACATCTTCTTAGTGTCACAAGTCTCTTCCACCCAAGCTTCATATCTATTGCAAAATTGTAGATTATGCTGAAAATAAATATAAGATAAAAATATATCAGCAACCACACATGTTGATAGAAACCTCAAAAAAATCATAAAAATAATATAACATTCATGAAACAAATATCAATAATTTAATAAGAAATAATAATATATCAATTCATTATAAAACTTAAACATCTGAAAAACAATGATAATTTCTTAAGCAAACTCATACATCAATCACATGCAACACATACGAGATAACTGGATAACAAAGACGTACATCACACCCGATAGTGCACTCTCCTAACAGCGAATGGAGAGGCATACTCCACGGGATGGATTCCTCCCAATAGCGGATGGAGATAATCCATATCGCACTCCCAACAACGGATGGAGATAATCCATATCGCACTCCCAACAGCGGATAGAGTGGTATCTCTCACCCGCCTAAGTGGGGACACGTTCCTCCCAACAGCAGATGGAAGAATCGTCTAACCATCATGTCTGATGGTCCGCTAATCCCCGAAGGGAATCGCCATACCTGCCCTCGGCAGGGATACATAAACATCCATGATCATTCATTTACAATCACTCATTCATTCACACATGCATCCAAGAAATAGTATGATCAAATATTACAAGAGACCATGCTTTATGTATGATCTACTAAACTATGCCCATTGATAGCTTTACATTGTGATGGGCCCGTAGCTCCTTTCACAAGTTGCACTTCCAATATATACCATTAGCCTAGTTACATCTACTACATGGTACAATCATATCAATATCATAATCTTAAGAAAAGTAAGAAACCAATAATCATTTTCAATGACATCTTCAAATAAACCTTTAAATTCATCAAATCATAAAAGCTTAAAACAGCAATCTCTCAACAGTCTTCAATCAACTAAAACCCTAATTGGAATAGCTCAATTGACTTAAATCAAATTCAATCCAATTATGACCTAATAGAATCAACTTCAAATCCTTATAGAATCGATCTGGAATCACCCTAGACTGGTCTTAATTTAGATTTGATTGATCTTGATTAGGTCAAGTAGATTTGAACTAATCAAGTTAGTCTGGAATCATCCTAAACTGATCTTACTCGATCAAACATGTCTGATCTCAAACATGTTTGATTTAGTCAAAAAAGCTCAAACTAATAAAGGAAGAGGAAATTAGACTATCTCATATAGTGCTAGCCCAAACTAAACCAACCCACCTAAATCTTGGATGGGTCATATGTGCTACACATGCCTATCCTAAGTAATAGGTTAAGTTAAGATACAACGAGCTAGATAAAGGAGCGATGATGTATCTAATGATCACGGACTTAATGGTTTTAGCCGTGCGGCACCAATCGTATCACCAAGAAAGTCACCTACCCGAAATCTCTGCAAGCTTAACTTTAAGGACTAGATGAGAAAGTCTTACTCGGGATCCACAAGCCACTCTTTTAGTAAACACTTTATAGCCAATGCACATTCCAACAATGGATATCACAAGCTCAGAACAGTTGCACAACAAAGGTATAAATTTGGTCCACTAGATCGAATTCTAGTACAAGTGTCCACATGACACAAACTTTCATGCTAAGCCGAGAATGGCCGCTAAACTCACTCAAATGGGCGTTTAGCCTTTGGCAAGCCCTTTACAAGTAATAACAAACCAAAAGGGACACGGACAAGCATAAGCATTACACCGAACAAGCCGTTTACAATTTTGTCCGTGACATAACGCCAATCGCATCGCTAGGCAAGCTTAACTTTATGAACTAGGCTAAGTCTTACTCATAAGTTGGGCTAAGCCTTACCACTGAACTGAGCCATGCTTGGCTCGCGAGTTGGGTCATACTTAGACACATAATTTGGGATTGTATCGACCATATGAAATAGTTATACTAGCCGCATCGGTCGTTCTATGCGCTAGCCATATGATTAGGTCGTACCAAGCCACATGGGTGGGACGTAAAGCCACATGGTGGATAGATACCTATGACTTAAATCAAGCCTGGCCACATAGGTTAGATCATATCTTACCACATGGGTGGCTCTTTACCGCCACACGTGGGCCGGGTCATGCCTAATCACACGGGTTAATTGTACCTAGCCACACGTGGGTTGGGGTGACATATCATATAAATTTGAGTCGATCTAGTTTAGTAGATCAATTTAACTCAAGTCAGGCCCCAACTAGAATCCTCTTATTAAATTATATTTCAAAAATATAAATTATCAAGAATAACTCAAATCCATGAATTAAAGAATTTAAATCCATAATCTTAAATATAAAACTAATTAAATCATAGGAATTCACACATAATTCTTAAAATACAGAAATATCTAATTAAACAAATTAGATCCATTAATCTAAAAATAAGAATTTTAATAGTTAAATCAATATTAAAACTCATTTAAGCTTAAGAGATTAATATAAATCAAATAATCATTCTAATATCATGAATCAATTATCATTATTTATTAATCATAAAATTTTGAAAATTCAAATATTGTTATGCATCATAAAATTTATAACAATTCCAATATCAATATTTCAAAACATAAATCAAACCAAATAAAAAAGGAGAAAGGATCTTACCTCTCATTGCCTATCCTTTCCTCGAGATTATCTCCTCGAGAAGTCCTCTCCTCGATCCTCCCATTATCAAGCTTGGTAAGGAACGAGGGAAGAGGAATCTCCTTATATAGGAGAAGATAAGATCTCCCCAAAAAGTAAGTAAATATTTAATTTTATATTAAATTTATTTTTATTTTTCTTTCACACAAAGATAGAAACATAATATTATTTTAACTTCACATTTAAAAAAATCATTTATCTATTTAAATGGTTCATATTTAACATATTATTTACTTCCTAAAAATCATATCAGTTATTAGGAAATCAATTAATCAATAATCTAATAGATTAGTAAGATTCCTAACTTATCCACGTGATTAAGGAAATTAAATTTAATTATTTCCTTAACTATAATACACAAAGCAATACATTATTTATAGTAAAGCAATACATTATTTATAGTAATTAATTTATGTTAAGAGAGAAATCATCGACGATTACAACTTGGCTCTAATACCAATTGTTAGGGATCGAGCGATACTAAGAGGGGGGGGTGAATTAGTGTGGCGGTAAAGAACATTAAACTTTCGGTGATTTAAAACAAGTTTCAGAAACTTCATACGTTGAAAACTTCATTTCATATTATGAAAGTCGTATCGGTGGAATCATACAAGAAAAGCTCTAACTTAAAGATGTTTGCAGAGATGAGAAGTAGAGCATCAAATTAAGTGAAAAGGGTTTGCAACAAAGTAAATAACAAGAACATAAATGCAAACTAGATTTTTATAGTGGTTCGGTCATCCGACCTACGTCCACTTCCGATTCCTCTTGCTTGAGGCCACCGGCTTTTCCACTAGCTATCCTCCTTCCAACGGGCGAGGATGAACTCCCTTACAGCTCCTCTCCTTTTAACGGGCTTAAGAAATAACCCTTACAAAACCTCTTACCCCTCTCTTGGACTAGAACACACTCAAGACTTAGAGGAAAGATTTTGACACCCTTTCAAGAGAGTTTCCCGCTTCTTTTTTTCAGTTCTAGACACTCTTTCATCCATGAATGAGAGAGGTATTTATAAGTCTCAAGAGGATTCAAATTTGGAGCCCAAACTTGGAGCCCAAATTTAAATCACCTTGGTTTTCGATATTCTGGCGATACTAGGCGGTGCCACCGCCCAGCCTGGGGCGATTCCACCGCTCAGCTCTCGGCCTCTGGGCAGTGCCATCGCCCAGCTCTCTGGTCCTGGGCGGTGCCACCACCCAGCACTTTTCAGCTCATTAGTTTGAGCCCAAAACTCGACCCAAACCGGTCCAAAACAAGGCCAAATTGGCCCCAACTTGGTTTATAGGATTAATATCTAATCCTAAACCAAATTACGTGCTAACTATGAAATTAAAGATATTTCCTAAGCTATTACAAAGTCCGACAAGTCAAGACTTCTTCCAGCAAGCTTTCGACGAACTTCCGACGGTCTTCCGAAGAACCCTCGGAAACTATTCTGCGAACTCCCGGTAAGCTCTCGGACTTCACGATGATCTTGACGAGTTCTAACGAGCTTCTTTAACAAGCTCCGATCTTTCTTAGCAAGCTCCGTAAATTTCCGACGAACTTCCAAAAACCCTTCGGCAAGCTCCCTACTCGTTCTCGGCCGATTCCGGTAACACTCCTAACGAATCTTCGGACTTCTGTCGAACTCTCGAACTCCCAACGATCCATCACACTTATCTTTCGGCACTTTGTTTCGCTTTACATCTTCATCGTCATCGTAGTTAATCCTGCACACACACAAACAAAACTCTACTTCGATCTAAAGAATTATTACAACACGAATTGACATTGATGTTGCAAGACGTCATTGGTGGGTCGTCCGATTCTTGGCAAGATCGTTCTCTCTTGCGGCTTGTTGCCCAACCGACGGTTGACCTCCGCAATCCCAATATCCTTGGCGCAACTCCGCTCTTCTTGGTCCAATGCCCGACGTCCGAAACCTCCTGCCGATTATCGATCGAACCTCCGGCTCGACATCTAATATCCTGACATGATCACTCCTGAAGCAGCGTCAATTCCTCCAGCGTCAACTGTCTAATCCTAATCGATAGTAGACCTGCGTAACTCAAAACGCAATTAGACCATTAAACACAATCAATTAATTTCATCATCAAAATCCGAGATTCAACAGCTTCATCTTAAAATGCTAAAAAAAGAATCAATATAAAAATCCAAAGAAAGGACTAACATATTCCAGTAGAGTCATATCCAAACCTAGCTCAACTTTTTAAGGAACATACCTGAGTCTGCAACATTTTAGTTTGTGATGGTACTCTTGGACTTTAAAGGACTGATTGATGCATCATGCTGAGACCTATTCTCCATCGAGCGCATTTTCAGATAAATTTTCCTCGAATAATCAGCTTGAGAGACAAAAATGTTAGAAGAGTACTTCCTTGAAAGCTTACAGTTCACAACAATAGGCAAGACAGAAAGCAAATAGATCTCTTCTCCTTTGGACTTTGAATAAAATATATGCAAGAATATATAGAGCTAAAGTCTAAATAAAGGCCCAGATTAGCCACCCAAATTGCTCACAAATAATGCATCCACAGTCAACTAACAGAAGTGCAGTTTGATTATCATGCATATGACTAATAAGCAATTGTCATTCTTCAAGGATAAAAATTTAACAAACAGTAGATTTTTCCATTTGAATACACAAACACATACAAAATCCATTTGCTAATGTAATGCAGCAAGAGAGTACTACAAAAGTACAAAGGGTTCTTTAAATTTTCAACACGGGATAAAAAAATCAGAAAAATCATGAAGATCATCAAACCAAAAAAAAAGTTAAATTCAAACATCAAAAACAGTTCAGCATGGACCTATCAAAGGGTAAAGTCATTCTAGCAAAGTTGGACATGAAGTAGTCATTAAGAATGGCTGAGTCAAGAGAGACAACTAATGAATCTACCTGATTGGCAGCAGCAGTATATATCTGCTCCTCAAACCTAATAGCAATTTTCCGTAGTTCATTTAGACCCTCGGGCACTAAGATTGGGATATGCCTCTTCAAGGTCACCATTCTACAAATAGAAAGTATTGGACAATACAAATGAGCTATAAGTAAATAAAATTTTAAGGACCAAGAAAAGGATGGATAAATGAATGGAAAGCACCCTTTGAACTATATACGAACAAAGAGCATGTCCAAAATTGCACAAACCATAATGTGAACAAACGATAGTTTGCAACTCTGAACAGATCAAAAATAGAATGAAAATCAGAAACAGGACTTCCAAAGATGAATTTATTAAAAAAACAGCCATTAGTGTAGCAAAGACACTTGACATAAAATTGAGAGAACAAACAATTTCTTATGGCTTTTTATCAACTGAAGTATATGTTGAGGGTTCCAAGATAACTAAGGTGGTTGATAGAAAAATTACTGTATACATTATACGTCAATCTGTGATCGCAAAATGGATGATGGTGCAAAAGTCCACCCACTAGATCTGGTGAATATACCACATGCATGTATAATTTGGAGCCTTACTCCATGTTATAAATCAAAGATCATAAATGTATAAGAGGTATGGATCTTGGATTTTACTTTGACTGACGAGAAAAGAAATAAAAGCAACCTCCAAGCAAAAAATAATAATAATAAACCATGATTATAGCAATAAGGCTGGACCAGCCAACAATATATTTCATAATAAAATAAAAATAAATTATCATGATTCTTTGTACAAAAAATTTTGGCTCAAAAAGAACTTAAATTGATAAAGTTATAAATAGTGTCCTGCCCGCTCAAGATGGAAACACACTAGAACAGTTAATATGTGTCAGCACGGCATGTCAGACCTTGCAAAACATGTTGCACACTATGCTACTCCATAACTACGACATGGCATAACAGCCCATATGACCCATTAAAACACTGGCACCGATAAAACTGAAGTCACTATAACAGCCCTTAGGGCCAATCAAAATACTAGCGCTGATAAAATTCACATTACTTAAAAATTGTGACAATATTGATCTTACTTAAACTCAGGTATCATGTGAACCCAATAAAATCATGATCTCAGCTCAAAAAGTAAATTCAGTAATGAGATTCATTTTTAATTCAAGTCAGAACCTTTAGGTCACAGGACTCAAGCTAATCCTGGTCTGAGGAACACTACTATCAAAAGAATCTACCCGACCCACTCTTCTTATTTTGCAGGAACATTTGATCATAGGATTAGTAGTGATCTTTGTGACAAGAACCAATTTTCGTGGAGCTTACAAGCAACTCATATCTAAGGACTTATTGAATGCTGTTTCCAAATGGAAGTCTATATTCATGTCAGGAACAGCCACTTCATGACCAATAAGGAATATTAAAAACTAATTTGGTCCTGCTGATTCCTTTTTTCGCTTTTCAGAATTTGAAAGCCTCTACAGAAGATCTTGAATGTGTGTTTCATGTCTTGCACTCTCAGTTTCTCTCTCCTTCCCCCTCCTTGAATTTCTGTGTCAACAAAAGTTATTCTTGTCATCACATGTTCAAAATAATAATTTCTTTGAACATATCACCAAATAAAAGCCTCCTCATTTATAGATACATAATGTCATCAATCTCACTCCTAAATAAATCTGAGCCCAATCCATTCCTTCCCCTTAAGGTTCCATGAGCCTTCAAAGAAATCTACTTCACCCCGTACACCCCATTAAATTTTTAGCATTGCAGGCACCAACATACACGACTCCTAAACGAATCACATCAGAAACATCTTACGAATATAACGATCATACTTTCTTTCTCCACAACAGCTCAACCAGCTCTGCTTACCACTTGCAGACAAAAAAAAAGCTTTATTTTAAACCATGCCATGACTCCTTCCTAGTTACAATCATGTTCAGTGGTAGTTTACCAATGTAAGCAACTCGCAAGATCAACGTTCTGAATATGTACTTAGTGCAAGTCTTGAAACAGGATTAAAATGCACATAATTTTCATATGAAAGGTTCGGACGCTCAAAGGGGAAACTTGATAAGGATCGAGACGGAGAAACTGATTGAACAATCAAGACATTAACTTTCCCCAGGATGTTTGAGCGAAAACAATCAATAGTAATACCGACAAAGATAATCTTCGCAACCTTAAAAGATCCCAAGCACGCCCTAATCTCACGTTCATCCTATCCAAGATTCGACCTAAACCATAAAATTCGGCAATAAAAGCAAAAAACAAAAAACACGAGTTTTTAGGAAAGAAAATGGCCCGCCTGCGTCTTATTTACGATCCTATGCTGCGTCTCGGGCTGGAGTTGGGTTCTCCAGTCGACAGAGCCCCCAAAGATAATCTTCGCAACCTTAAAGATCCCAAGCACGCCCTAATCTCACGTTCATCCTATCCAAGATTCGACCTAAACCATAAAATTAGGCAAAAAAAAAGTAAAAAAAAAACACGAATTTTTAGGAAAGAAAATGGCCCGCCTACATCTTAGTTACGATCCTATGCCGCGCCTCGGGCTGGAGTTGGGTCCTCCAGTCGACAGAGCCCCCATCTGAGGCGGCCGCGGGCTCCCCCTGAGCCGGCCTCCAACTATTCCCCTCCATGCGACTCGACCGATCTGATCCTGACCGAAGAAACTAAGATCCGAAAGAAAACAACTCTGCGTGAGATCTTAGAAGAGGGGAAGCCAGAGGACGCGAGAATCCATGACGGAATCGGCTACGGGAGAGACGGAGGCCGCGTTGAAAGGTCTGAGGGACGGGGGAGCGGGGATTCCTTTTGTGGTCGCAGCAGCGAAGGATGATAAAAAGATTTCTGGCCCTTCTGTGGTTCCACGCATTCATTGAGGAATAAGTGTGTTATATAAAACGTAAATACATGTAGAGACGACATTTGCTTGTGGAGGCTTTGTGAGTCATTGCTGTCTTTTGACCATTGACAGGTCCCAAGCAACGTTAAAATTGGTCAATCGTCTTCAGATGCATCGGCACTCATCGTGTGACTCAGTTTTCTTCTGATTATTATATTTTGATTTGGAAAAATTGGTAAAGTTGCCGAGATTAATGCATTTGGAATTTATTATCGTATCAGGGTATTTAAATCGAATCAAAAAATTAAATCGAAATTAAAATTTTGAAAATTTTGGTTTGAGATGATACGCTTACTTGGATTCAGATCGAATTATATTAATTTTAATTTAAAAATACTAACTAAGCCTAAAGGCTCTTAATGTTGTCTTGGAGGTTGTTGCTATAGAAAATTATGTTTGTATTTGTGACATCTTATTGTTGATTATCTTATTCCTATTACATCTAATATTTTTTTAAGAATGTTTAGAATAATATCTTAGATATAAATTTTTTTAAATGTCAATCCAATTATATCAAAATTTTGATTTAGTTCAATTAAATTGAATCAATTCACTGAATCGGATTAATTTATTTAAAATTTATATATTTTTTAAAATTAGAAATCAATTAACCAAATCAGATTAGTCAATTTTGAACCGGTCACATTAGGTATGTCCGAAATAGTTTCGATTCAGAGCACCTTATTTTAATCGAACTAAACCCCCCCTTTTTTTTTCTGTGTGTTTAGTTTGATTTGATTCGACTTTTTAACGGTTTAGATCAAACCAGTTTGACAGTCATATTCATTGATCTATTCTCCGCCATCTCTAATTAGACTACGTGAAACCACGTTCTTAATTTTAATATTTATTATCAAAGATAATTATTTTTTATCATAAAGAGGAAAGATAAAAGATTGATAAGTAGGAGATTCATACAATCGAAAACCAAATAATTAAAATTTATGATTTTATTATTATTTATATTAAAATATCACTTGAGGCTTTTATGAGGATATAATCTGCCGTTAAATTTTTTATACATGATCTATAAGTGATGAATTTGTCAACCTAGAAATTTTAATTTTTGACTTTTAAAAATTACTTTTTTTTGACATGCACGCTTATAAATACATGAAAAGCTAATGGTAAAATAGAATAATATATTTGGAAAGAAATTGTCGATACTCCCTGACATCACTATTGGCATTGAATGTTGGATCCAAGTCTTCAAGTGACACTACACGAGTACGTATTAAGATTGGTTTTTGTAATTGTCTTCTTCTTTTTTATTTTTTATTTTCCAACAAAAACTTCACATGACTTGTGATGATGAGTTTGTCAACTTTGGATGATTACTTTCTTATTTCAAAGAATTCATCATATACACATGTGATTAACACGATGTTAGCAAAATTTAAAATTAATTAAACTATTTTATTTATGAAAATAGAGCTAATTATATATTAATATATGTAGTTAGTTACTTTTAGTATCTCGGTTTTTATACTTTAAAAAATTACAGTAGTATCCTTATAATTATAAAAATGAGACATTTAATCTCATTTCTCCTCGCACCATCGACTTGACTAACGAAAGATACCGCACGTACTATCACGTGTAAAAATGACCCTAAAAATATTGATAAAAGGTAATTTTGCTATTATCATTATCCAAAAGATATTAATTTCATAGAAGGATAATTTATGTGAAAGCTTCATTATCCTCTATCCGGCTTTGCTATCCTCCAAGACAACCCACCTAATCCTTATCTTTCGTACTGTCATATTTCTCCTGCTCTACTATCCTCCTGGATGGCCTACCCAATGGCAACGTTAATGGTGATGCTCATCTCCTGCACTATCTCATTTCTCTTACTTCGCTATCTTTTTTTGATGACCTACCCAACAACCCAACAACGACGTCGATGGAGATGCCATCAACACTGTTATTGGATAGGTCGTCTAGGAGAATAACAAAGTCAAATAAATAGAATGATGCAAGAGATGAGAATTGTCACCACCATCATCGTTAGATAGACTATCCAAGAGGATAATGAAGTTGGAAGGAAGAGCAAAGCCAAAGAGAGAATAGCGAAGCTTTTACAGAAATTATCCTTATATGAAATTAATTACTTTTGGACAATAAAAATAATGAAATCACCTTTTTATCCCTATTCTTAGGGTCATTTCTAAATGTGATAGATAAGCTTTATACCATGCTCGATACTATAAAAAGATGTCACATCTTGAATTTTTTTTTAAGATCATATTTTTCCATGCATACAGAGCCAAATAAATAAACATCATTTAATTCATCATTATGAACATTTATTATAATTTATTTATTCAACAAGTCATAAGTAGAAAGGTAAACATAGTGATGTTAACTCAAAGAATCATCCAAGTGGCTCTATTTAACGGTAGAGGAAGGTCCGCTCTTCACTGGGATCTCATTCAGTGCTAGTGGGAGGCTACTCTGAAAATCAAAAATAAAGAAAATTTAGCAACGCTGAGTAGGAACCCAAAAGTCAACTCAAAATAAATGCATGATCAAAAATCCGTCATCCCATTGGCGTACATAAAATACCCGAATGAGCACTTCCCCAACAGCGGATGGAGAGGCTTTATCCTACAGGCTGAGTTTGTGTTCGCCCAACAGCGGATGAAGGTAAACTCATATCACACTCTCAACAACGGATGGAGTGGCGTCCCTCACCCACCAAAGTGGGGACACGTTCCTCCCAACAACGGATAGAGGAACCGTCCAACCGCTAATCCCCAAAGAGAATCTCTCTACCTGTCCTTGGCAGGGAAATAACATAATCTCACACTGGTCATATCATATTGGGATGAAATAACATATTTAAAACATCTCTTTCCAACATCATCAATATCAATAATACCAATTAGCCTTTAATTGACTTGAACCCTAGTTAAATCGGTCTAATCCAACTTGATTCACTAGAATCTAACTGAATTGATCTCTAATCCTCATTTAACTAGTCTAGAATCACCCTAGACTAGTATAATTTAGACTAGATTAGGTTAAATTTAGGTTAAACTGACTTGAAAAGTCAAATCAATTCAAAACCATCCTGAATTGATCTAGACTAATCTAAGTCTGGTTTAGTTCAATCAATGTTTGGGCTCAAACCCAACAATCACATAATATTGGACTAGGTTGAGCCGACCCAAATATCGATAATGTGCACTGCATATGACTGTGCATACATCACACCAGGCTAGGCTAACCTTGGCCCATGATAGCCCACGTTGGGTTAGGCTGGGTTAGCCTGTGGGCTAGGGCCCGACCCGTGGGTTGGGCCTGGCCTATGGGCTGTTTTAACCAAATCCTATTTAATTTCATAAATTTTGAATTATAATAACCTATATCCACTAATAATAATACATTAAAACATAATAATAGATTAAATAAATGATAAGATTTAAAAGATAAACTTTAATACAAGAAAATAATATTCTTGATTAAATAAGAATTAGAAACCATACTTTTAATATATGTAATATGAACATGATCAAATCAAATAATAACATTCTAAATCTCAAAAAGAATAAAAATTTTTAGATGATATATTCTAAAAAATAATAAAAATTTTAGCATCTAAAGGATTAAAAATTATTTTTGAACTACTCATGATATATTTTAATCTAAATAAGATTAGAAGATAACTGCAATACAATGAAATAATATTTAAAAAAATCTAATATCATAAAACATATACAATTTTAGTATGTTTAGAAATAAAAACCTTTAAAGGGTATCAAAGGATAAAATATTTTAATTTAACAATAACTAATATCAATCTAAAAATTTCAACATGGAATCCAAATAAAAACTTTTAATTTTAAGAAAGTAGGGAGAACCTACCTCTACTTAATAGGATGAAACTTCTTGTTCCTCCCGTTGTTGAGTTTTGCTCGGTGGAGAACGAAGGAGAGAAATCCCTCCCCTTAAATAGGAGGAGGTGAGCCTCCATTAAAGGAAAATTTTCTAAATTTTTGTATTTATTTAATATACTAACAAATATGATATCATCCTATTTGGAATGCTTAATAATTATTTCTTAATTCATAATGACAAGCAAGGAAGTAGGATTAACATTTCCTAAATTATACTAGCATGTAAGGAAATAATATTTGATTCCTAAATCAAATATTTGATTTGATTATATATTATATGAACAATCACACCAGATGATCATGGATCACAGCCTAATATGATCAAGCCCGAGCCAGTGGGCTCAATCACTCACATCACAATCTATGTGTGTATCGGCGCATCTCCATGCCCTATGATCGTCCATCTCGTTCTCATCGGTTCCGTTGGTATCTCGATGCATCTCCATGCATTGCGATCATCCATTTCTATCTCATGGGTGTATAATCACAGTGTAGATCAGTGATTCATCTGTATATCAATATGATATATTTGTTGGACCCAATCCTGAAATTGATCCTACGACATAGTGTATTGATATGTCATATGCCATTGGTGCATCAATGTGATGATGATCGTAGGTTGATTATCATAAATCACATTTGTCTGAGGCGGCTCCTGAGGCATGCATTGATGAATGTTAGAGCTTCTACTTTCACTATCGATTTGTTGCTCTGTATCATACTATTGTTCAGAGAAGTATGACAAACTATTACCATACTGTTGTTGGCCGTATGTTTTTCTATAAAATGATGACTATGAATATGATGAGCTTTGTTTTGTGTTTACATTATGTAAGCTTTGTCGCATTTGCTCAAATTCATCCACTACCGTCTCCTTCCTCTTCCCCTTCCGCGTATAAATTTGACCAGTACCTTGTCAAGTTCCATGATTTGAATCTTAGGTGCCATGTGTAAAATATTGCTTCTTAGTCCATGCACCACCCTCAAGTTATGTAGATGAGACCGACTGCCTGGCATCGTCGCCATCATTCGTCGAGGCATTGCTATCTATGTTGCTGTCATGTCTCTAGACTGAGTGAGTTGCTAAATGCGATTGTGAAGGTGTCTCGTCGCTTGACTTGATTCTTTCCAATGATGTGATTGATGCTACTATCTTCTCCTTTGCCTTTGTACGTTGGGCGGATGACTATGATCATTGGGTGTTTGTAGTTCCTCGAGTAGTTTGACTCAATGTTGTTTGACTCATGCCATGTTATGATCGAGGGGGATTTTTCACCTGTTAGGGTTGTGCTTTCTCTTCTTCTATTACCTCAATAATAAAACGTGAAGGACATTGAGGATCTCCCGCCTCATCAAGTAGAGGACCCTCTTGGTTCTTTGCCGCAACATCGGTTCTAAATATTCATTGTAGAGTTGGAGGTCAATGAGATCAATATCTAGTTCCTCTAGCTTCTTGTCTAGCTCAGCACATCGCAACCTTAATTATATATTATAATATGTTAAATCTCAGATTTTGATGATAAAGTCAATTGATAGTTATTTGATCTAATCCATTTTTGAGATAAGTGTGCAGGATTAACTATGATAGACATAAATCAAATTACCGGAGTCAAGTTGACTGGAAGTTCAAGAGTCCACCAAAAGTCTGAAGGATCATCGGAAGTGTTGTCGGAGCCAACCGAGATGAAATCGGGAACTTGTCGAAGGTTTCGAAAGTTTGCCGGAAAGATCGTCAGAGGTTCGCAGAGATCACCGAGAAGGTTCGGAAGGGTGCCAAAGACTCGTTGGACACGCCATAGAATCCAGGAGCTAGCTAAGAGTCCGTCGGAAGGAATTTGAGGAAGTGTCGGAAGTCAGCCAGAAGATCGTCGGGAAGCTTTTCGGAAGATAACTTGATTGTGTCAGTTTAATTTGCTTTTAAGATTCGTAGTTAGCACTTGATTTGGGTATAGACTAGGTGTTAATCCTGTCTAGACCTGTGTTGGGCCAATTAGGCCTTTATTGGGCTGTATTGGGCCGAAGGTTAGGCCCATACAGTTTCTGGCAAGGGCCGACGGTAGCACCGCCCGTTGACCGTAGGCCAGGTGGTAGCACCGCCCCAGGTAGGCGGTGGTACCGCCTGACAGGTGGTTGCAACACACTGTGTCGTGGTAGTATCACGATGCCAGTGGTAGTATCGCCAAAGACACTAACACACGCAAAGATGTGTCAGGCGGTAGTACCGCCTGCAGTCCAAAATTTCGGATGAGACCCTTTTGAGCGGGATTTTCGAATCCCAAAAGCTCTATAAATACCCTTTTACTTCTAGCTGATAAGAGGATCTTTTGCAGTGTTAGAATTGAGTCTAAGCTATAGTAAATTTCTGCTTTCATTTGCTCACCTTTCTTCTCCTTGTAAAAATCCTATAAAGAGAGGGAACCTCTTGTAAAAGGCTATAAATGGGTGTTTGGTCCTTCCCCTTCAAGAGACTTGGTAGTAGAAGTTGGGAGCCTTATTGGAGGAGGCTTCAAGAGTGGACGTAGGTCATTTGACCGAACCACTATACATCGTTGCATTTACTTGCTGTGTGAGTACTTAAAATTCTGCATTGTAAATTTCTTAAGCTGCAAACTGATCAGATTTTTTCTCCCTACTTCTAATTCATTTACCTAAATATTTTTAAGTTAAAGTCTCTTTTGCTAAATCAAGTTCTTAAGCAAATCTCCGGAATCAGTTTTAAAGCTTTATTCATTTTAATCCGCTGCACTAATTCACCCCCCCTCTAAGTGCCACTCTGAACCTAACAATTGGTATCAGAGCCAAGTTCACTCTTATATTTAGTTTAAAACTCAAGAGAGATGGTCTATTCTGGCATGCAAGAGGGTCACTCCATTACTCGTCCGCCTATGTTTAATGGGTCGGATTATATATATTGGAAGACTCGTATGAGGATCTTTCTTATTTCTATGGATTTTGAGCTTTGGAATATCGTTAAAAATGGTTTTCAAAATTCTTCTCTTCCGATGAGCGAATGGAATGAGTCAGAGAAGAAGGTTTTTGCTTTAAACGCAAAGGCTATGAATGCCTTATTTTGTGCACTAGACAAAAATGAATCTAATAGCGTATCGATTTGTGAATCGACTTTTGATATTTGGCGTACTCTTGAGATCACTCATAAAGGCACTAGCTGAGTGAAAGAATCCAAAATCAACATTCTTATGCATTCTTACGAGCTTTTTCGAATGAAACTAAGTGAGTCCATTGGAGACATGTACACCCGCTTTATGGATGTCATAAATGGACTCAAGGCACTTGGTAAAGATTTTTCTAATTTTGAATTAGTAACAAAAATTTTAAGATCCCTTCCGAAATATTGGGATCCAAAGGTTACGGCCATTCAAGAGGCTAAGGACCTTAAAACTTTTCCTATCGAAGAACTCATAGGGTCTTTAATGACCTATGACATGCCATACTCATGATGAGCTAGAGAACCCCCTTCCAAAGAACAGGAAGGATATGACATTAAGAACTCAAGAAGACTACTTGAAAGGAACATCAAGTGATGAGGACTTTGATGAGGACATTGCACTCTTAACTAGAAAATTTAAAAAATTCATTAAGAAGGGTAAATTTAAAAATGAATTCAAAAATAAACTTGAACCAAAAAAGGACTAAGTCATATGTTATAAATGCAAGAAGCCGGGGCACTTCAAAAATGAATGCTCCCAAGCCAAGAAGAACCAACTCAAGAAAAAGAAGGCATTGGAGGCTACATGGGATGACTCGAGTGATTCCGAGGATGAAGAAGCAAGCATCAAAGAGGAGGCCAACTTCGCTCTAATGGCGTTGGGAGAAGAGGAAAGTGATTTACTTAATGAAGATTTATCTTTCGATGAGCTTTTAATTGCCTTCCATGAATTATTTGATGAATGTAGAACTGTTACAAAAAGCTTCAATTCTTTAAAAAAGGAACATGCTTTATTGATAGATAAATTTAAGAGTCTTGAGCATGATTCTCTCCCTCTACTCCCATGCTCTAAGTGTAATCACTTAGAAGCAATCAGAAAGGAGAACTTGCTACTCAAAGAGACTTTAAACAAGTTTAAGGTCGGTAGCAAGAGCTTAGACATAATCCTTGCAAACAAGGGTCATGTTAGAAATAGATGTGGAATTGGATTCGTGAGTGGATCTCACCGAACTCAAACCACTTTCATTAAAGGGCCAACATTACATGTATCCTCTCATTTGAAATACAATTTTTGTTGCAAATCCGGACATGTTGTTTACAAATGTCCATATAGGAAACTTAGCCCAAATAAATTAGTATGGGTTCCTAAAGGATCAATTAGGAACTCATTGAATAATGATAAATTTAGTAGATCAGTTTTTAAGGCACCCAAGTCAAAATGGGTACCTAAAAACCATCCTTTCTTATAGACAAAAACACCCACCAAGCTAGGAGCAAGAGATGGTACCTTGATAGTGGATGCTCAAGGCACATGACCGGAGATCCATCTCAATTTTCTAAGCTCTCTAGCCAAGACGAAGGGTTTGTCACCTTCGGAGATAACAACAAGGGTAAAATCATTGGCAAGGGTACTATAGGTAACAAATCAACCCTTTCAATTGATAATGTGTTATTAGTAGATGGTTTAAAACATAATCTCTTGAGCATTAGTCAATTATATGATAATGGTTATATTGTAAGATTTGAATCTAATGCTTGCATCATCAAAAAACAATACAACAACATATATATAATTGCAATCAAGCAAAATAACGTCTACACTAATAATCTTGATGATCTTAGTAGTGAAATATATTTTTCGGCTTTGAATGATGATGCTTGGCTTTGGCATAGAAGATTAGGTCATGCTAGCATGAAACTAATCTCTCAAATCACATCTAAAAATCTTGTAAGAGGTATTCCTAAGATTAAGTTCACTAAAGATAAAATATGTAATGCTTGTCAACTAGGGAAACAAATCAAAACTAGCTTCAAGCCAAAAAATCAAATAAGTACCTCTAGACCATTACAATTGATCCATATGCATTTGTTTGGACCAATTGACACAACAAGCCTAGGAGGTAGCAAATATGCCTTTGTGATTGTAGATGACTATAGTAGATTCACGTGGACCTATTTCTTAGCTCACAAAAGTGATTCTTTTAAATGTTTCTCTAAATTCTGTAAACTTACTCAAAATGAAAAGGGTTTCATGATTTCACCAATTCAGAGTGATCATAGTGGTGAATTCCAAAATCGTGACTTTCAAAATTTTTGTGAATCAAATGAGTATAACCACTTCTTCTCTACTCCAAGAAATCCTCAACAAAATGGAGTAGTAGAAAGAAAGAATAGAAATTTACAAGAAATGACAAGAACCATATTAAATGAACATAATTTACCTAAATATTTTTGGGCCGAAGCCGTAAATACAACTTGCTATGTCATGAATAGGGTTCTAGTAAGATCATCTCTATCCAAGACCCCTTATGAATTATGGAATGACAAAAAACCTAATGTTTCTTACTTTAAAGTTTTTGGTTGCAAATGCTTTATTTTAAATGAAAAGGATGCCTTAGGAAAATTCGATGCTAAATCTGATGAAGGCATCTTTCTTTGCTACTCTTCCGTTTCTAAAGCTTTTTATGTTTTTAACAAAAGAACCTTAGTTATAGAAGAGTCTATTCATGTGGTTTTTAATGAAGTTTTCGAAATTAAGAAAAATGAACTTGATGATGATTTTGGTTTTGATAATTTGAATTTAAATGAACCCTCTCCTCAAAATGGCAACTTGGAAGCATCTTCTTCCGAATATTCCTTACCTAAGGAATGGAAGTATGTGGATGCCCATCCTAAGGAGCTAATTATAGGAGACACATCAAAAGGGGTTCAAACTCGCTCCTCTCTTAAAATGTTTTATGCTCATGCTGCTTTTCTTTTTCAAATTGAACCTAAATGCATTGTCGAAGTCTTGAAAGATAATTCTTGGGTTATCGCAATGCAAGAGGCATTGAACTAATTTGAGAGGAATGAGGTGTGGAAGCTTGTTCCTAGACCTAATGACCATTTAGTTATTGGTACTAAATAGGTCTTTAGAAATAAGCAAGATGAATATGGTATCGTGGTTAGAAACAAGGCTAGATTAGTGGCCAAAGGTTTCAACCAAGAAGAAGGTATCGATTACGAAGAAACCTTTGCTCCTGTGGCTAGATTAGAAGCCATTAGGATGCTCCTTGCCTATACTAGTAGTAATAATTTTAAGCTTTTTTAAATGAATGTCAAAAGTGCTTTTTTGAATAGCTTTATTTTCAAAGAAGTGTATATAGAACAACCACCCGGATTTGAAAACTCTCTTCTTCCCAATCATGTTTTTAAACTAACCAAGGCTCTCTATGGATTGAAACAAGCCCCTAGGGCTTGGTATGAGAGGCTTAGCTCTTTCTTAATTTCAAATAATTTTACTAAAGACAAGGTTGATACTACATTGTTTATTAAATATTTTAAAAATAATTTTCTTATTATTCAAATTTATGTTGATGATATTATTTTTAGTTCTTCGGATGAATCACAATGTGAATCATTTGCTAAGTATATGAGTCATGAATTTGAAATGAGTCTAATGGGCGAATTAAACTTCTTTTTAGGATTACAAATTAAACAACTTAGTGATGGTACATTTATTAATCAAACAAAGTATACATTAGAATTATTAAAACGATTTAACATGGATAGTTCTAAAGCCATCAACACTCCAATGAGTACTTCCACTAAGTTAGACTTGGATGAAAATGGAGAAAACTTTGATCAAAAAACATATAGGGGAATGATAGGTAGCTTACTCTATCTCACTGCAGCTAGACCTGATATCATGTTTAGTGTAGGTCTATATGCAAGATTCCAAGCAAATCCTAAGTTATCTCACCTTAAAGCTATTAAAAGAATCCTTAGGTATCTTAAAGGAACTCCTAATCTAGGATTATGGTATCCAAAATCTGATATCTTTAATTTAAAAGCTTATGCGGATGTCGATTTTGGCGGATATAGAATATATAGAAAAAGCACATTTGGAACATGTCAATTCTTAAGACATGCACTTGTTTCTTGGACTTCCAATAAACAAAATTCTGTTGCACTATATACGGTGGAAGCCGAATACATAGCTGCAAATGCATGTTGTGCACAAGTTGTTTGGATGAAAAATACTTTAGAAGACTATAGAATTAATTTAAAAAATATTCCCATAAAATATGATAATACAAGTGCTATTTGTCTAACAAAAAATCATATTCAACACTCTAGAACTAAGCATATCGATATAAGACATCACTTTATACGAGATCATGTCAAAAGTAATGATGTCACTCTTGAATTTATTGATACAAAACATCAATTAGCGAACATTTTCATAAAACCCCTAAATGAAGAACAATTTGACTTCATTAGAAGAGAATTAGGCATGCTAAATTTGTCTTAATATTTAATATTGTATGTTTTTCAAAACATTTAAACTTTGATTTTGATAGTTTCACCTTTATACCTTCAATGATATATGAAACTAATATTTTGTGAAGAACTCATCTTTCAATCGAAAAGTTTTCAGGATATTGCCTTCATGATGTTGTTTTTGTTTTAAATGATTAATGGTTAAATCTCTTCATGAATTTTGATATCTCTCTCACTTTTTGTTGATTGGCTTTAATGATGTATCCTTTAGCCTTACGATCATGGTTTTCGCTGTATAAATGATCAAATATCTTTTGGATTTGTTCGTCGAGGATAACATATTCTGGCTTATGATTTCTGCGTAAAGATTCCTCTTATATATCACTTATGTCACTCTATTTTTATCAAGCTTCACCCTTTCATCAAGTTTATTCATCTCCTTTTTGTTGATGACAAAGGGGGAGAAAAATCTAAAATTGATGACTTGTTGAATGTGACCTTCATAAGCAAAATAATTTGATGACCTGATAAATATCATGCATTATATTGAAAATGTCTCATCAGATTTATTTTTGCAATTGCTCTTGCCATGAAAAGCATTGCATTGAACCTTTTTTTGTATACATCACATTGCTTGTGACCTTTATAGTTGAAAGATTCCTATTATATCATGTATAACATATGGCATCTTTCAATTGATAATAACAAGTTTTCATCTCATGATGTATTGCATATGATGTTGCGTTTTAATCATGAGATCCTTGCTGTGATTTTAAAATTATTGGTATCTTGTGTCGAAATGATAAATGTTTATCATCCTTCGACTTGAAGTTAAATGTTTTGCTTTGATATTTCTTATGAATGAAACCTCATGCTTGTTAAGTATGGTGATAAGTTCAAAGGATGAAACTTATTAGTTTTTAAGCTTGATTTCAAGACATTGAATTCAAATGTTTTTACTTTCTCATTATATGGCACATAGATAGGGGGAGTTAAGAATAACTCCGTCATCAATTGATTGTCATCATCAAAAAGGGGGAGATTGTTGAATCTCGAATTTTGATGATAAAGTCAATTGATGGTTATTTGATCAAATCCATTTTTGAGATAAATGTGCAGGATTAACTATGATAGACATAAAGTAAATTACCGGAGTCAAGTTGACTGGAAGTTCAAGAGTCCACCGGAAGTCTGAAGGATTATCAGAAATGCTGCTGAAGCCAATCGAGATGAAATCGGGAACTTACCGAAGGTTTCGAAAGTTCACCGGAAAGATCGTCGGAGGTTCATGGAGATCACCAAGAAGGTTCAGAAGGGTGCCAAAGACTCGTTGAATACGCCATAGAATCCAGGAGCCAGCTAAGAGTCCGCCGGAAGGAATCCGAGGGAGTGTCGGAAGTTCGCCAGAAGATCGTCGGGAAGCTCTTCGGAAGATAACTTGACTGTGTCAGTTTAATTTGCTTTTAAGATTCGTAGTTAGCATTTGATTTGGGTATAGACTAGGTGTTAATCCTGTCTAGACTTGTGTTGGGCCAATTGGGCCTTTATTGGTTTGTATTGGGCCGAAGGTTAGGCCCATACAGTTTCTGGCAAGGGCCGGCGGTAGCACTGCCTGTTGATCGTAGGCCAGGCGGTAGCACCACCCCAGGCAGGTGGTGGTATCGCCTAATGAGTGTGGTTACAACCACTATGTCGCGGTAGTACCGCCAGTGCCAAAGCGGTAGTACCACAGTGCCAGCGATAGTGCATAGTAAGACATTGACACATGACACATGCAAAGGTGTGTCAGGTGGTAGTACCGCCTGCAGTCCGAAATTTCGGATGAGACCCTTTTGAGCGGGATTTTTAAATCCCAAAAGCTCTATAAATACCCCTTTACTTCTAGTTGGTAAGAGGATCTTTTGCAGTGTTAGAATTGAGTCTAAGCTATAGCAAATTTTTGCTTTCATTTGCTAAGTGTTCTCCTCCTTTCTTCTCCTTGTAAAAATCCTATAAAGAGAGAGAACCTCTTGTAAAAGGTTGTAAAGGGGTGTTTGGTCCTTCTCCTTCAAGAGACTTGGTAGTGGAAGTTGGGAGCCTCATTGGAGGAGGCTTCAAGAGTGGACGTAGGTCATTTGATCGAACCACTATACATCGCTGCATTTACTTGCTGTGTGAGTACTTAAAATTTTACATCGTAAATTTCTTAAGCTACAAACTGATCGGATTTCTTCTCCCTACTTCCAATTCATTTACCTGAATATTTTCAAGTTAAAGTCTCTTTCGCTAAATCAAGTTCTTAAGCAAATCTTCGGAATCAGTTTTAAAGCTTTATTTATTTTAATTCGCTGTACTAATTCACCCCCATCTCTTAGTGCCACTCTGAACCTAACATAATAGACATATATCAGTTTCTCTAACTATACGAGAGTTTGTTGTATATCCTCGTGTGAATCAATGCAAACGTTGACTAATTACATTCATAACCGCTAGATGTCGTCGTTTATGAAAGTACATGAACGACAACCTTCCTTAAATGTGGTGCATCCCCTCCAAATTATAGCCACCACTCGACTACAAAAAGATATAAATAATATTTTATTAGCAAAACAAATAATTAACATAAAAATTATTAATAATTAATATATGTAACTTTTCCTTAGTAGGATCCATAGTGTAATGACATAATACAGTGACAACATTAGAGAATGAACCAATTGTTTCTCGAAATAATCGACCCTCCATAAGAGCATTGGCTGCATTGGTAGTGTTTAATAAGAGTCGATATATAACATTTTGTAGTATTGTTAGTAAATCATTTTGCGTTTCAAGAGTATATCGATATTGAATTGTCGTGTTTAGATAATACGCTGCAAGACAATTTTATTAGTATAATTTTTATTATATAAAAAATAATAAATTAAATTATTTTGAATATGAATTTACCTGCATGATGGATATCTTGATGAATATCAACTTCGGTTCGATGATCAATGATCCATACATATTGGTCGGCCTTAAAATCATCTTTGAATGCTTTCCTAACCTCCTCTCTTATTGAAATCAGTATATATTTAAGATACGACATCTATGGACGCTTGTCTATATCCACCTTACGAAAAATAATATAAAGTGGTTCCACACCTTTTATGATTTCAATCGTAGTCTTCCAAAATCTTCTTTCCATCGCTCAATCTCAAATATCTGGAATCATACCACTCTTGTGAGGTGACCATTGCCTTCGAGCCATGCCTTTTTTACTATAAAGACTTTAATACAATAAAATTGGTAGCAAATCAAGTGACTCTAGGTCTTAGTATCTCATCGTTTACATACTTTTGCATTAAAGCATTGACCCAATGATGATTATATATAGACTTTGTAATTGATTGTGCTCGAGCTACATAATTCTTGACCACGTCCAGCTCACCAATATCCTTCAGCATTAGAACTATGCAATGAGCTACACATGGAGTCCAAAACCATGTTTATTTTTTCCATCAATTGCAATTGGCTTTCTTGAAATTTGCTCCATTGTCGGTTACTATTTGAATAATATACTATGGTTTGATTTCTTTTACTATTATGCCTATCAAGTTCTTAATGTAGTTTGTATCTTGGATTTTTTTAGAAGCATTAACTAATTTATGAAACACCACCCTTCTGTTGCAATAAGCAAGAAAGTTGATATTCATTCTTGTTAGTCTTGTCTAACTGTCACACATCAGTGTCACCCCATATTCATCCCATTGCCTCTTGAATGATCCTTCAGTTCTGCCACCTCCTCATCTAAGTACACGCCGTGAATCTCCCTCGATGTTGGAGGTTGGATTCTCGTGCTAGACTTTTGAATAGAAGAGACCATACTTTGATAATATGGACCTTGGTCTGTATTGGCTGGAATCCTGTAGAAGTTGAATCATTTTGAAATTACCTTCCTAGTATTCCACCTCTTTTCTTTTGTGTATGCATAGTCAATCCGTGTCTATTTTGCTATTTGTAGGGGATAGGCTTACGAATCAATATCAATAATATCTAGTACGAACCTCCTCCCAAGACCTCTCATAAAAGTCAAAGTCCACCATACCTCATGTTACTAGTTCGACCTAACTGAGGAGCAGTTGGTTGCCTTATGCTAGTCGACCTTTGGATTCCACTACCACTCCCATGCTCCAATTATGAGTCAGGTCGTCAATGCCTCATTGCTTTATCGACCATATACTGATACTCCAATGATGCACAAATCCCAACTGTGAGATCAGGGTCGACTTCATCGCCGCAACCCTCATACTGATCATAAATTGGTTCCTACATAGTCTTATAGTATTCTTCTTCAACTCTTGCCTCTTTTTTAATGTATCTTCCTTTGCTTATTATAGCATGTTTTGAAATAATTTACGGATCTATGTCGGAACCTTATTGCATTTTGCAATATCAGGATACTCGCTGACCAAATGCATCTTCACCCAAGTTATTCCTCCACCTTGTCAATATAATCACAATAAATACATTGTCAATGATTGTTCCAATCTATTTTTTAGGCATGAATCCATGCATCATCATGTGGTTATTCCTTTGGTACCATGATCTTATTAAATTTAAATCAAATAAGCTATAATATATAAACATGTTGAATTGATTTAATATTGATCAAAAACCAGTAATTATAGCATTAAATAATTTTATTAAAAAATAACTAATTCTATTTTACCATCATAAATATGTGAAATACATAAAAGAAGCATTAAATATGTAATTTTGATCCAATATAGGTTAAATTATGATATAATTATCATTAGATACACTAATCACATGATTAACATAGTTAATTACCCATTAATTACTTCTCTTTTAACACTATAAATATGTCAAAAACTCTAATAGATATTAAAAACATTGAATTGATCTAAAATCGATTAAATTTTGATTAAATCATCATTAAAATGACTAACGTAACGTTAAATAACTGTAATAAAATCTAATTAAATATATTTTATCATCATAAATATGTGAAACACATGAAAGAAGCATTAAATACATAATTTTAATCCAATATAGTTCAAATTAAGATGAAATCATTATTAGATATACTAATCATATGATTAACATTGTTAATTACCCTTTAGTTACTCTTCTTTCAATACTATAAACATGTCAAACACTCTAATAGGTATTAAAAACATTGAATTAACCTAAAATCAATCAAATTTTGATTAAATTATCATTAAAATGACTAATCGTAGTATTAAATAACTTTAATAAAACCTAATTAAATCTATTTTACTATCATAAATATCTTTCAATATTTAATATACATGAAATATAAATATTTGATCTATGAAGTGTCTAATTTCGAATTAATCAATATTAAATACACTAATCATAATATTAAAGATTTTACTTACTCTCTAATTAAAGAAAGGGAATACACGCCTCTTGATTAAAAAGTTTTTCTTTTTAATATTTCCAAATTAGGAGAGTGTAAATGTGAGAAAAAATGAGTTTGAGATAGTATAAGAGAGAGTAAAATGGAGTGAAATAGGAGAGAAGATAAGTTTAAAAACTTATGAGAAAGGGCTCTAACGGTCAATTTGACCATTTGAACATTATTACAGATTTATAACGATCAAAATTTTGACTGTTATCACTCCATAGAACCTTATATCATTCGATACATGATGATATTGAATGTTTCGCCTAGTAACAAGCGGTCCTTGTATTAGTATATTGTCAGACCGGTATGTATCGCTCGTATTGGGTAATATTATTCGAAATTATCACAGACACATAGGCTCGATAATAAATAAGAAAAATGGACGCTCGCAGGCCTCAATAATAATAATAATAATCATATCACATATATACACACTTGACATGGCCCATAATTATCCGTCCACATCACATGTACACATCACCATGTAGGACTACAAGATAATAATAATTAATTAAACTATTTAATTAATTATATATAGTATTTTAGGAACCCTATTATAAGGTGCCCCATATGACAAGAAGTGCCCTATATGGCTAGGTAACTCTAGCCACTAGGGACTCTCTTACGACCATCCTTCTCGAGTAACCTATGATCGAGATTATTTATGATTTATGTTTAAAGGTAAATCGGTCTCATTATCGTGATCTCATCACAATCCGATTTCTTTTGCACGGATCCATGAACATCACATTATATATAATGTGTAACATAAAATGAGAAAAATATCGATAAATAATAATAAACAAAATGAGTGCATAGCGTGTTATACATGTCATCACTCACGTGATTGGCTTACAAGACACCTATAATTAGCAATAAATTTAGTATCAAAGAGTGAAGTACTCATACAGGACATACTTGGTGTTTCAAGTCTACGGATCAGACACACAATTGGGATCACGAAATCGTTGTCTGATAATGAGGTATCATTAACCATTCAGTATCCTTTGAGCGGATCAATCAGTAAGCTCATTCTCCAATGAGCGCCTGCACTATATCCTTAGTGTCTCCACACGAGTAGCTATGAGACCAATCACCTCCATCATATGTACGGGTATATAGTATACCGGTCTATCTAGTTATCTCGATATCCATCTTGAGTAACCTATGATCAGAAACATTTAGGGTCTATGTTTATAGACGAATTGGTCTCATTATTATGATCATATCATGATCTAATTCTCATTGCATAGATCCAACGACATCATAATATATGCAACAGGTAGCATAAAGTGAGAATATGTTAATAATAATAATAAGCAAAATAACTACATAGCATGTCACACGTGCCATCACTCATATGATTAGCTTGTAGGGCACCTATCACTAGCAATCTCCCATTGGACCCCGATCCCTATCAGAACCCTATGACGCTTAAAGACAATCTGAGACAATGACTTCATCAGTAGATTTACGATGTTATCTTCGGATAAAACTCTTTCTACTGCTATATCTCCACGGGCCACGATCTCTCTGATCAGGTGGAATCTCCTCAGAACATGCTTGGACTTTTGATGAGACATGGTTTCCTTCACTTGAGCAATCGCCTCGTTGTTATTGCAATATAAGAGAATTGGCTCCTCGCTTCATGGCACAACTCGTAGATCTGTGATGAACTTCTTCATCTAGACTCTGTCCTTTGCTACTTCTGCCACAGCAATGTATTCCGCCTTAGTGGTTGAGTTAATAGTAGCATTTTGTTTGAAACTCTTCCAGCATATTGCTTCTCCATTCAGGGTGAACATATACCCCGAATTAGATTTGCTATCATCGATATCGGATTGGAAACTCTCCTCTTATATATCTCACACATCTCTCAAAAGGATGGGTTATCCTATTGGGCTTACACAAAGTCAGAACTTGTGTGCTAGGTACCTAAATAGGCTCGGACTATGGAATTATGCTTAAGTTAGGTTATCTAACCTTGCTCAACTCTATCATGCTCCCACTTTCTCCATCAAGAACGTGTTCCTTCTTAAGGAACATTATCCTCTTGGCTATAAAAACCTTTTGGTCCTCGAGGTGATAGAAATAATACCCACAAGTTTCCTTAGGATATCCCATAAACTTATACTGTTTCATCTTAGATTCCAACTTGTTGGGGTTATGTCTTCTAACGTGGGTAAGATAGTCCCAAATCTTAACAACTTTAAGATTAGACTTCTTCTCTTTCCATATTTTATATGGTGTAGATACTATCGACTTAGTTGGAACTCTGTTCAAAAGGTAAGCTGTGAACTCTAGGGTGTATTCCCAAAATGAGATGTGTAGGTCGTCAAAACTCAACATGGATCGCACTATGTCTAACAGCGTGTGATTCTTCCTTTCCGATACACTATTGAGTTGAGGTGTATAAGAAGGGGTTCATTGGGATAGGATCTCATAGTCTTTGAGGAACTGGCTGAACTCTGTACTCAAGTACTCATTTTCTTGATCTGATCGAAGAGCCTTGATACTCTTGCTAGTTTGATTTTTACCTCATTCTCATATTCCCTGAATTTCTCGAAAGCCTCAGACTCGTACATCATCAAGTACATATCTCCGTGCCTTGAGTAGTTATTAGTGAATGTAATGAAGTAAGAACAACCACCTATGGCTTTAGTTGACATAGGATTACATACATCATTATGCATGAGTTATAGTAACACGCTGGTTCTCTCTCTAGTTCCACTAAATGGAGAGTTGATCAGTTTTCCTCAAAGGCAAGACTCACAAGTTGTATATGATTTATAATCAAATAGATCGAAATATCAATCTTTTGCAACCTTTGGATTCTTCCTTAATGGATATGACCTAGCCTATAATGCCACAAGTATGTATTGTTTACCTCATCTCGCTTCCTCTTAGACACACATACATTCATGACAAGTGGAGCATCTGCTAGTCATATGTGCCCTACAAGCTAATCACATGAGTGATGACACTTGTGACTTGATATGCACTTTATCTCTTTGCTTATTATTATGCGTTTTATCACTTTATCTTGCGTGTTGCATATACTGTGATATCCTTGGATCTGTGTAATGGGAATCAGATTATGATGAGATCATGATAATGAGACCGATTCACTTTTAAACACAGACTCTAAATTATCCTGGTCATAGGTTACTCGAGAAGGACATCGAGATAACCAGATAGACTGGTGTACTGTATACCCATCTATATGATGGAGGTAGTTGGTCTTATAGCTACTCATGTGGGGACACTAAGGGTACAGTGCAGGTGTTCATTGGGGAATGAGTTCACTGATTGATCCGCCTATGGAATGCTAGATGGTTATTGATACCTCACGTCAGACAGCGATTTCGTAGTCCCAGTAGTGTATCTGGTCCTTAGACTTGAGACACCAAGGATGTCCTATATGAGTACTCCACTCTTTGATACCGGACTTATAGGTTTGGAAAGTTCCAGATCTAGTACAGCCGGTTATTGGGAGTGATAGCCAACCTTACGAGGGTTATTGAGTGTCAATAGAGGATCATCCGCTCTTAGTATTATGAGAGAAATATCCCATGTGTTCTTGTGTTCTTGCTCGAACAAATCCTTGGCTAAGGTTATTCGGATTGAGAGAGAAAGGGTTCTCCGGGAAAATCCGACAAGAACAAGACTCGAGGAGAGACCGTATGGGTCTGATAGCACCATGCCCGGTATAGGGTCTCTGGGATATTAGATGGATGAGAGATTATAGATACATGGTAATTGAGGATAGATAGTTCCAAAGGATTGGATTCCCCTGTATCGTCTGGGGGCCGCGGCGTAGTGGCCTGGTATGTCCATAGTCAATGAGTTGGGTGAATTATTATAGAGATAATAATTCACTAAGTCAGAAGGAGTTCTGACAAGTATGACTCACGGCCAGCTCGATATTGGGCCTAGAGGGTCACACACATATGGTAGGTGTTGCGACGAGTAGAGGTTCGGATATAAGATATCCGCCGAATCCCCTATCTTATTGGATATCCATTAAGCCCCTGAATTATTGGATCCTGAGATGAGATCCAATAATTACTAATAAGAGATTATTGGGTAGAGACTCACTAATCCAAGAGGCTTGGGTAATTGAATGGAGATCCCATCTAATACCCAATAGGGCAAAGATCTATTAGGGTTGACAGGGGGCCTCTATAAATAGGAGGGAACCAAAGCTCTATAGGCTGAGGGTTTCTTTTGGTAGCCACTTCCTATTCTCTTCTCCCTAGAGAGAGGGGTGCATCGTTGCAATCCCTGCCGTGTGGATACCGCTAGAGAGGAGGACGCTTGACCTCCTTCATCCTCTCCCACAGATCTACAGAAACTCAGGGATATATGATCTCCCTAGGTATCTTCTTTTACACGTGCAGTTTTGCAGATTTGTTTTTGACGCACCGATCTTCGCACGACGACGAAAATTTTCTACGGGAAATATGGGGTTTTGTTTTCTGTTCTTCCACTACGCATGTGGTGTCACTCCCTTTGTGGATTTCCCAACAGTGGTATCAGAGCTAGGTTGTTCGTGTGAAGGTCGGATCTTAAACTGTGTGTGTTGTGTTTTGGATCTGCTTTTGACGCTAAAATTGTTGGTGCAAAAAGGCCAGGAAGGGCAGCAACTATTGCTGCCCTTGCTGCGCTCGTGCAACGACCGTAAGGCTGCTTGCAGCCTTGCTGCCTACACAAGCAGCAGCCATCATCCGATGGGCTGTAGGCCGCAAGCAGGCAGCAAGCAGGCTGCCTACGTCGGTTGCCTGCCCGCAGGGGCGCCAGCGCTATGCCCGCGGGACAATCACGGTACGGGGCTGTCGTGCCTTAACTTCCCCTTTTATCTTTGGCTTGAGTCCTTCGATAAATGTTCCTAATAATTGATGGTCAGTCCAATCACGAGCAAGATAGGATAGCTTCTCAAACCTAGTTTGGTACTCTTGAATCGTAGAGGTTTGTCGAATCTTTACGAGTTGGCCGTCGATATTTTCATACTCCGTAAGTCTGAAACGGTTCAGTAGTGCATTCTTAAATTGATTCCACGTTGGAGCCCCATGATTATATTCCAGCTAATTGTACCATTGAATAGCATCTCCTTTAATGTGGATGACAACAATCTCCACCATAGCATTATCCGACGTTCTGTAGTAGTGAAAGTAACGTTTGGCGCGTGAAATCCACCCCGTCGGGTCTCCTTCTTCCTATCGTGGGAAGTCCACCCTCATGCATGGCTGAAGAATGTCCAAGGGCTATCTCTCCTTCTCTGGGGTCCTTTCTAAATTCTCTCCTTGTTGCAGTTTGGTTGGACTCGGTGGTTGTCCAATTCTGAATTCTGTAAACAAAACGCGCAATTTGTCTTCTAAGCGCGATTCAAGCCATGATTCAATCTGAGATTCTCATGCTTCAAATTTGGCATCAATTGGATCTTGAGAAGTCATAGCATATGCCTGTAGATCAGAAATGCCCTTGTCTTTTTTCTGTTGACGGGTTAATGGCATGGGTTGGTGGAAGGTTCGAACAATAGATCGGTGATTGAAGGGTTCAGCTGTAATGGTTTACTATTTTGGGTTATGATTTTTGATGTTGTTAGGGTTATGAAACTAGGTTATGATGGCTGCGTTTTAAGGCTAGAGGGATGCCCTAAAGATGTCTTGGCTTGTGGCGGGAAGGTGGCTAGGGTTTGGTAGGTTACGGAGAAGAAAAAAGGACAAAGGTGCAACACCAGATTTTTCGTTGAAAAAATTCCAATAGTAAAGATGTAATTTTTTCTAGAAATTTTTAAAAGAGATTCAAGTAAAACTCAAAGGGGATCTACTAATAAGAAAGAGGTAATGCTGTTAAAAATTTTGTAGAAAGAAACGACAGCAAGAGGTTCGGCAAAATTGAGGATCACGGAGAGGTATTATAGTAGATTTTTATGTCTAAAGTGCAGCAGTTTGGACGTAAAAGATAAGTAGTTTATATTAAGAATTTTTCAACAAAACCAAAGGGAAAACCACTGCTAGGAAGTGTCAAAGCCATTGTAAAAATTTCATAGAGATTTGGATATAAAAAACACAGTAGCAAGATCAATAAGATAGTGCTATGCGGTTAAAATTCTGCAGTGCAACTTTCGTTGTAGAGATGAAAACTTTACGATGAAAAGTTTATGCAGCAATATAGGAACGAATTTTTTGGATTTTTTTGAATAAGAATAACTAAATTGCAGCAATAGTAAGGTAGATAACCAGAACATGTTACAATTCACGGGAAGATCAAAGGATGATCTACGGTGGTGGAGATGACGGCGGAATTCAGCGATGATCTTCTAAGCAATTGTGGGAATTGCTTTGGGCGGTTGTGGAGGGCTGGTGGATGGCTGTGGAAGGGAAGCGAGATGCCAAGAATGCCGCTCTGATACCAAGTGTTAGAACCCTTGTAGATTATAAGCTTAGGGTTGATCTCTATAGGGGATCGGCCTCCTTGGAACTCTATAGGGGTTCCTTCCTCCAAGTTGCTGCTCAAAGGCTGCTAAAAGATTGATCTATTCATTGATGAAAAGAAGATGAATACATGGCTATTTATAGGGCTTCTAAACCCTAACTCCTAATAGGACTCTTACTCAAGACTCCTACTTCTAACCAACTTCTAATTATGACTCATTCTCTAGTCGGATTCCTAATTCTAATAGGACTATTTTCCTAATAGGACTCCTACTTCTAATAGGACTCTTTTCCTAATAGGACTCCTAATTCTAATAGGACTCTTTCTCTAATAGGACTCCTACTTCTAATAGGACTCTTTTCCTAATATGACTCCTACTTCTAATAGGACTCTTTTCCTAATAGGACTCGTACTTTTAATAGGACTCTTTCTCTTATAGAACTCCTATTCCTAATAGGACTCCTTTTCTAAGAAGCAACCTAACCCTAACCTAGCTGGCTTCACCTCTTTAATAGAGGTCGGCTAGATACGATTTACATGAATGCCCTTATCAATGAAACCAAATTAGGACTCTCCTAGCTAGAGTCCTAACAAAACCGCCTTCTTCAAATCAGCCTTGTCCTTGAGATTGACGCTCCATGAATTCTGAGAATTTGATATTCAAGTCATCATAGTTCTCCTAAGTGGCATCTTCTGTTGGTCGGTTCGTCCACTGTATTAGCACTTCAATAGTGGGTCGTCGTCGTCGAGTCATGATCCGTCAATCAATAATGGCACTTGGTTGGATCTGGAGCTCTCCTTGGGTAGTCATATTTGGTAGATGGCTTTAGACTATCTCGTTTTGTCCCAACTTGAGCTTCAAACATGACACATGGAAGACTAGATGGATTCGAGGGTTGGCGGGTAAGTCCAATTTGTATGCTACTATTCTGATGTGCTCTAAAATCTGGTAGGATCCATAGAACCAAGGTGAAAGCTTCATAGATGCTCTAGTCTTCGGATCATCTTGCCATTCCCTCCTAATATCCTTAGGGAATTCGTTGGTTGAAAGTGAAATGGTCAAAAATTTAGCTTGCTCGGGTAGCCATGAAAGTGCATCTATAACAACATTCTCTTTCCCCCTTTTGTAAGTTATTTCATAATCATATCCAAGAAGCTTTGTTACCTATTTTTGCCACTCAGGGAAAGATATCTTCTGCTCCAAGAAATATTTTAGGCTTTTATGGTCGGCTTGATTTGAAAGCATCGCCCGATCAAGTACGATCTCCATTTGGCCATCGCATGCACAATCATGAGAATCTCCTTATCGTAAATAGTCATCTTGAGATGGGAAGGAGATAACACCTTACTGGTATAAGTGAGGGGGTGGCCATCTTTTATTAGTACAACACCAATTCTGACTCCGGAGGCATCAGCTTCAATAATAAAAGTCTTGCTGAAGTCGGGTAACGCTAGTACGGGCATTGTTATCATTGTGACTTTAAGTTCGTTGAAGGCGGTGGTAGCTTTGTCTGACCACTGGAAAGCATCTCTTTTCAGCAAGGAAATAAGGGGTGCACTGATCTTTCCATAGTTTTTCACAAACTTACGGTAGTAACCTGTTAAACCGAGAAAGCCGCGCAGCAATTTTATGTTTCTTGGGGTTGGCTAGTTCTGCATTGCTTCAATTTTGGAGGGGTCCATTGCCACCCCTTCCTCTGATATGATATGCCCAAGATATTCCACCTTTTGTTGAAGAAAGCTGCACTTCGTTTTTTTGACAAAAAGAACATATTCTCGCAAAATTGTCAAAACAAGTCGTAAGTGCTGAATATGACTTTCAAGAGAAGGGCTATAAATAAGGATATCATCAAAGAAAACTAGCACAAACTTTCGAAGATAACTCTGGAAAATATCATTCATAAGGCTCTGGAAGGTGGAGGGAGCATTGGTGAGACCAAAGGGCATTACCAGAATTTCGTAGTGACTATTGTGCGTTTGAAAGGCAGTTTCCGATATGTCTTCTTCGCACACTCGTATTTGATGATACCCGGATCGAAGGTCCAACTTTGTGAAGACTCATGCTCCCTTTAATTCATCAAGCAATTCATACTACTAGAATAGGATACTTGTCCTTGACGGTTATGCTGTTGAGAGCTCAGTAATCAACGCACATTTGCCATGTTCCGTCTTTCTTTCGTACGAGGAGCACCGGTGAAGAGTAGGGGCTACAACTTGGCTGAATAACTCCTATTTCAAGCATCTCTTTTACAATCCTTTCTATTTCATCTTTTTGGAGATGTGGATACCGATATGGTCGAGTATTTGCTGGAGGTTTGCTTGGAAGAATCGGTATATGATGATCATGCCGGCGGTTAGGAGGTATGCTATGTGGTTCGTCAAATATATCTGAAAATTCAACAAGCAAGGGAAGTAGGTTTGGATTTTCAAATTTGGTTGGCTCTCCCTTAGATTACTACTCAAGTTGTACCAAAAAATCGCTGCATATTTTGTGCAAAACTTTCTCCATTCGTTGTATGCAAATTGTCGTTACGTTGCCCCCACATTTCCCGCATAGTATCACATGTTTCCCCTTACTGTAAAATTTCATAATTAATTTCAAAAAATTCCAGGAAACATCACCTAATGTCATCAACTATTCGATGCCAAGCACGGCCTCATAATCATCAAGAGAGAGGAGGAAAACATCTACAATTATCTCTTGGTCCTGCAGCAACAGTTTCACCCATGGGCACCTATGATCACACTTCAAAATTCGTCCATCTGTGACTTTAACATCGAACCTGCTACAATTCTCAATAGGTAAGGCCATTCGGACAGCAACCTTGCTGTTCATAAAATTATTAGTGCTCCCGGGGTCAATAAAAACGGTGATCGATTGTTGCTTCAGAAATCCTCCCACTTTCATTATTTGCGGGTTCGCGTAACCGGCAAGGGCATGTATCGTAATATCAATTGGCTGCCGTTCTTCATCCGTGACCTCTTCCTCATGCTCCTGAACCTCCTCCTCCATGTCTTCAAGAGGTTCAATCAATAGAAGGCAGCCCCTTTTGCAGCGATGATCGTGGTTCCACGGTTTGTCGCAATGCCAACAAAGACCCTTTGCTGATCGATCACGTAGTTCTTCTCTTGTCAATTTTTTGGGTAGCGAAGGATGGCTGGGAGCAGAAGGGGGTTTATATGTTGAGGTTCTAGGAGTGGTTCTCATCCTTTGAGCATCTTGGCTAAGCCATTCGTCTTGTATTCGGGCAAAAGAAATCGCAGCCATCACGGTACGGGGCTGTCGCGCCTTAACTTCCCCTTTTATCTCTGGCTTAGGTCCTTCGATAAATGTTCCTAACAATTAACGGTCAGTCCAATCATGAGCAAGGTAGGATAGCTTCTTAAACCTAGTTTGGTACTCTTGAATCATAGAGGTTTGTCGAATCTTTGCGAGTTGGGCGTCGATATTTTCATACTCCATAGGTCCGAAACGGTTTAGCAGTGCATTCTTAAATTGATTCCACGTCGGAGCCCCATGATTATATTCCAACCAATTATACCATTGAATAGCATCTCCTTCAAGGTGGATGATAGCAATCTCCACCATAGCATTATCCGACGTTCGGTAGTAGCGAAAGTAACGTTCGGCGTGCGAAATCCACCCCGCCAGGTTTCCTTCTTCCCATCGTGGGAAGTCCACCCTCATGCGTGGCTGAAGCATGTCTAAGGGCTGTCCCTCCTTCTCTAGGGTCCTTTCTAAATTCTCTCCTTACTACAGTTTGGTTGGACTCGGTGGTTGTCCAATTCTGAATTCTGCAAACAAAGCGCGCAATTTGTCTTCCAAGAGCGATTCAAGTCGTGATTCAATCCGAGATTCCCATGCTTCATATTTGGCATCAATTGGATCTTGAGAAGCCATAGCATATGCCTGTAGATCAGAGATGCCCTTGTCTTTTTCTGTTGACGGTTAATGGCATGGGTTAGTGGAATGTTCGGACAATAGATCGGTGATTGAAGGGTTCAGCTGTAATAGTTTACTATTTTGGGCTATTGTTTTTGATGCTGTTAGGATTATGAAACTAGGTTATGATGGTTGCGTCTTAAGGCTAGAGGGATGCCCTAAAGATGTCTTGGCTTGTGGCAGCAAGGTGGCTAGGGTTTGGTAGGTTACGGAGAAGAAAAAAGGACAAAGGTGCAACACCAGATTTTTCGACGAAAAAATTCCAACAGTAAACATGTAATTTTTTCCAGAAATTTTCAAAAGAGATTCAAGTAAAACTTAAAGGGGATCTACTGATAAGGAAGATGTAATGCCATTAAAAATTTCGTATAAAGAAACGATAGCAAGAGGTTCGGCAAAATTGAGGATCACGGAGAGGTATTATAGCAGATTTTTACATCTAAAGTGCAGTAGTTTGATGTAAAAGATAAGTGGTTTATATTGAGAATTTTTCAACAAAACCAAAGGGAAAACCACTGTTAGGAAGTGTCAAAGCCATCATAAAAATTTTATAGAGATTTGGATAGAGAAAACATAGTAGCAAGATAAAAAATATAGTGCTATGCGACTGAAATTCTGCAGTGCAACTTTCGTTGTAGAGATGAAAACTTTACGGCGAAAAGTTTATGTAGCAATATAGGAACGAATTGTTTGGATTTTTTTGAATAAGGATAACTAAATTGCAGCAGCAGTAAGGTAGATAACTAGAACCTATTGTAATTTACAGGAAGATCAAAGGATGATCTATGGTGGTGGAGATGACGGCGGAATTCAACGATGACCTTCTAAGCAATTGTGGGAATTGCTTTGGGCGGTTGTGGAGGGCTGGTGGATGGCTGTGGAAGGGCAGCGAGACGCTAAGAATGCTGCTCTGATACCAAGTGTTAGAACCTTTGCTGATTCTAAGCTTGGGGTTGATCTCTATAGGGGATCGGCCTCTTTGGAACTCTATAGGGGTTCCTTCCTCTAAGTTGCTGCTCTAAGGCTGCTAAAAGATTGATCTATTCATTTATGAAAAGAGGATGAATACATGGCTATTTATAGGACTTCTAAATCCCAACTCCTAATAGGACTCTTACTCAAGACTCCTACTTCTAACCAACTTCTAATTAGGACTCCTTCTCTAGTAGGACTCCTAATTCTAATAGGACTCTTTCTCTAATAGGACTCATACTTCTAATAGGACTCTTTTCCTAATATGACTCCTACTTTTAATAGGACTCTTTTCCTAATAGGACTCCTACTTCTAATAGGACTCTTTCTCTAATAGGACTTATATTTCTAATAGGACTCCTTTTCTAAGAAGCAACATAACCCTAACCTAGCCGGCCTCTACACCTCTTTAATAGGGGTCGGCTAGATTGGATTTATATGAATGTCCTTATAAATGAAACCAAATTAGGACTCTCCTAGCTAGAGTCCTAAAAGAGATCCAATAATTGCTAATAAGAGATTATTGGGTAGAGACCCACTAATCTAAGAGACTTGAGTAATTGGATGGAGATCTAATACCCAATAGGGCAAAGATCCATTAGGATTGATAGGGGGCCTCTATAAATAGAAGGAAACCAAAGCTCTATAGGCTGAGGGTTTCTTTTGGTAGCCACCTCCTGTTCTCCTCTCCCCAGAGAGAGAGGTGCATCGTTGCAATCCCTGTCATGTGGATACTGCTAGAGAGGAGGACGCTTGACCTCCTTCATCCTCTCCCACAGATCTGCAGGAATTCAGGGATATACGATCTCCCTAGGTATCTTCTTTTACACGTGCAATTTTGCGGATTTGTTTTTGATGCATCGATCTTCACACAACAACGGAAACTTTCTACGGGAAATCTAGGGTTTTGTGTTTTGTTCTTCTGCTGCACATATGATGTCACTCCCCTTGTGGATTTCCCAATAGTGGTATCAGAGCCAGGTTGTTCGTGCGAAGATCGGATCTTAAACTGTGTGTGTTGTGTTTTGGATCTACTTTTGATACCAAAATCTTTGGCGCAAAAAGGCCAGGAAGGGCAGTAACTGTTGCTGCCCTTGCTGCGCTCGTGCAACGGCCGCAAGGCTACTTGCAGCCTTGCTGCCTGCACAAGCAAAGCCGCCGCCGACGGTCATTTGAGGCCCAAGCAGAGGTTACTGCTTGTTGGCGCTGCATGTGGGGCAGCGCGCGCCGGGCATTCGCCGCGGTGCCGATGCTGTGCTGCTCGTGGGATAGCGCCGCGGGGCACTAGTGCTGCACGTGGGGCAGCGGCGCTAGGGCAGCGCCCCAGGGGCGTCGACGGGCGCTCCACCCGCAGGGCAACGGCGGCGCCGCCGCCCTGCCCGCACGTAGAGGGCACCGTGATAGGACCCTAGCAGGGTTGGGTCCTACTCAACCAAGTAGCAGCTAATAATAACCTTGTGAGTGTAATAAATCCCACCTAGCTGCCTCTATCCTATAAAGAAGAGAGGCTAGGGTTTATATTTGGGCTATTGGGCCTCTTAGCCGTCGCCCCCCTTTTTGCTGGGCCGGTCGGCTAAAGTTGAGGGTAAATTGGGTAGTTTACTTAGGAAGCAGCCCATAGGGCTAGGGTTTAGAGCTCTATATAAGCTTGTAGCCTCCACCTCTTTGGAATAAGAAAGATCAATCAACAATTGCAGCCACCAGGCTACTTGGAGAGTGGAACCCGTATAGCATTCCAAGGGTTGATCCCCCTCAAAGATCAATCTCCATAGAATTCCTCCGGGGTTCTATCATCTGGTATCAGAGTAGCGATCTTGCTACTTTTGCTGCCATCCCTAACGTCCACCATCAGCCAAGCAATTCCCATAATTGCTCTTGACGACGTCGTCTCCATCGTCATCTCCTAACGTAGATCAATTCAATCTATTGTCGCCACCTCCAATTGCATCAGAGATCTAATATTTTTCTACCACCAATACCCTTTGCTACTGTAATTTTTCATCTAAAATACCAAAAAGAAGTTTTTCTATCTATCCCTTGCCTACAAATTCCTTGCATCGTAAAAGTTACCATCTTTGCGAACGAAGGATTGCTGTAGAAAATTTCAACCGTGTGTTGCTACCTTTAACCGATTTAATTGTTATCCTTTTTGAATGACATTTCTTGTGCACCTCATAGATCATCTTGGCTCCCATCCATAATTGATCTATTGTGGAATTCATCTTAAAAAAAATTCGTGTTGCTGCAATCTCTCGTCGCAAACTGCTGAAATTTTTCGACGAGAATTCTGCTATCGCAACTTTCAACGATTTCTTTACTGTTATGCTGTAGGAATTTCTTGATCCAATTTGTCATCCTTGCTGTTATTTAAACTAAGATTCTATCGTCAAACCCTCTCCTCAAATCTCTAAGTTTTTGCTAGAAATTTTGTCGAGAAACCGCTATTTCTTCGACGACAATTCTGCTCTTACGAGACAGCACATATCAGTAGTAATTTTCACTGATTTTTATCAAATCTTTACTGCAATCTACCATAAATCTAAAACCCTCTTCCCTAACCTTCATCCACTACCATCACAGCCCAAAACTCCATCAAACCATAACCCCAAACTGCGCCCAAAACAACCACAAAACAAGCCTAAACCGTAGCCTACATCCACCAATCCACTAACCCTTTCAGCCGTCGCTTCTCTCAACCAATACATGTTTTTAACTCGATAGAAAAAAAGAGATCTTAATATTACAGATTTGGAGACATATGCTATGGCATCCGAGGAGGCAATTGATGCTAAATTCGAAGCCTTCGAGACACGAATGGAGGAGAAGATTCAGACTCTCTTTGTCTAACTCAGTTTGGGTCGACCACCGAGCCCAAAGAAATCACATTAAGGAGAGAGCTCTGATTGAAGAGATGACCTCCAGGAGAGGGGAGGCTCTATAACTGATCCTTACTATTCACGCATGAGGGTGAACTTCCCTAGATGGGAAGAAAGAGACCCGATTGGTTGGATCTCGCGTGTGGAGTGATATTTTCGGTACCACAAAACCGCAGATGCATCTATGGTAGAAATTGCGGTTATACATCTTGAAGTGGATGCCATACAATGGTTTGATTAGTTTGAACACACTCATGGAGTCCTCTCATGGCGATATTTCAAAGAAGGACTACTGATCCGGTTCGGACCAACCGATTACGAGAACATCGATGGACAACTAGCGAAGATCCGACAAACCTCCACCATTCAAGAGTATCAAACCAGGTTTGAAAGGTTATCTAATCAAACTCATGATTGGTCTAAAAAATAATTATTGGGAACATTTATTGAGGGCTTAAAGCCGGAGATCCGGGGAGAAGTTAAAGCGCGACAACTGTACACGCTTATGGCAGCCATCTCTTTCGCACGACTTTAGGAGGAGCGATTGAACCACGAAGCCTGGAGGACTAGGGTCGCTCCCTGACCAGCAATATCAAAACCCTCAGCCCCCCTACTATCAGCCGAGCTCCTGCACCAAAAAGGTTGACAAGAGAAGAGCTTCGAGACTGATCTGGCAAGGGGTTATGTTGGCATTGTGACAAGCCGTGGAGCCGCGAGCATCGCTGTAAAAAAGGGAGACTTCTTGTGATTGAACCAGTGGAAGAAGAGATCAGTAAATAGCAAGAAGAGAGTCTTGAACATGAGGAAGAAGATGTGGAAGAAGAGCCACAATCGACCAACTTTATGGTACATGCGCTAGCCGGCTACTCAAATCCGCAAACGATGAAAGTTGGAGGCCTGCTCAAATAACAACTGATCATCGTTCTCATCGATACGGGCAGCACTAATAACTTTCTAAATAGTAAGGTTACTGCTCGGATGGCACTCCACATCGAAGGTTGCAGCAAATTCGATGTAAAGGTCGTCGACGGCCGAATCCTAAAATGCGACCATAGATGCCCGCAAGTGAAACTATTACTGCAGAACCAAGAAATTATTGTTGACTTCTTCCTCCTACCAATTGATGATTATGAGGCTGTGCTGGGCATAGAATGGCTAACGACGCTAGGTGACATCGCTTGAAACTTTTCCAAATTGATTATGAAATTCTATTGCAAAGGCAAACAGGTCACCCTACGCGGGAAGCGCGGAAGTAACATAACAACCATTTCAACCCAATGAATGGAGAAAGTTTTACACAAGATAAATGGTGGCTTTCTTATGCATCTCCAGTAGCAACCAGAGGGGAAGAAAACATAAATTAAAGATCAAAATCTCACCCAACTGCTTGTTGAATTTGATGATGTTTTTACTGAACCGTGCGATCTTCCTCCTACTCAGCAACATGACCACCGAATTCTAATCCTTCCGAGCAAACCACCAGCAAACACTCGACCTTACCACTATCCTCACCTCTAGAAGGATGAAATTGAGAAGATCATGAAGGAAATGCTCGAAATAGGGGTGATTCGGCCAAGCTGTAGCCCCTACTCCTCACCGGTGCTACTTATGCGCAAGAAATACGGAACTTGACGGATGTGCATCGATTACCGAGCTCTAAATGACATCACCATCAAGGATAAGAACCCAATACCAGTGGTGGATGAACTTCTTGATGAATTAAAAGGAGCTCGAGTCTTCACGAAGTTGGACCTCCGATCCGGTTACCACCAAATTCGGGTATGTGAAGGCGATATCCCAAAAACTGCTTATCGCACTCATAACGGCCATTATGAATTCTTGGTAATGCCCTTTGGACTCACTAATGCTCCTTCAACCTTCCAAAGTCTCATGAACGATATTTTTTAGAGCTTTTTCGCAAATTTGTGCTGGTATTTTTGATGATATTTTCATTTACTGACCCTTCTCTTGAGACTCACTTTCAGCACTTGCGAATTGTTCTGACGATCCTTCGGGAGAATACTCTTTTTGTTAAGCTATCAAAGTGTAGCTTTCTCCAGCAAAAAGTAGAGTACCTTGGGCATATAATATCAGAAGAAGGAGTGGTTGTAGACCTAACAAAAATCGAAGCAATGCAAGGCTGGCCAAAACCTACAAATGTGAAATTGCTACATGGGTTCCTTGGACTAACGGGCTACTACCGAAAATTCGTGAAGGACTATGGGAAGATTAATGCCCCCCTCACTTCTCTACTAAAAAAAGATGCCTTCCAATGGTCAAACAAAGCCTTCGCTGCCTTCGACAGACTTAAGGTAGCCATGACGATGACACCGGTGCTAGCGCTATCAAATTTCAACCGACCCTTCATCATTGAGGCTGATGCATCTGGAGTTGAAATTAGAGCCGTTCTCATATAAGATGGTCGACCACTCGCATGCACCAGCAAGGCGTTGTCTCCCTCCCATAAAAAATGTTTATCTATGATAAGGAGATGCTCGCCATTGTGCACGCAATAACAAAGTGGAGACCCTACCTGATTGGTCGATGATTTAGATTAAAATCGACCATAGAAGCCTTAAGTACTTTTTAGATCAGAAGATATCATCCCCGGAGCAGCAAAAAAGGGTAACCAAACTTCTAGGATTTGATTATGAAATTATTTACAAAAGGGGAAAGAAAACATTGTTGCAGATGCACTCTCACGGCTCCCTCAACAAGCTGAATTTTTAGCCATCTCTCTTCCTACCATCGGCTTCCTCGAGGGCATTAGGGAGGAATGGAAGAAGGACCCAGAAACCAACAATATTATAAAAAAATTAGAGGAGGATCCAAGCGCAATAGCTCACTATACTTGGGATTCGAGAGATCTACGCTATAAAGGTTGTATTATGCTTATACCAAACTCCCTTTACATCAAAGTCATTCTGCATGAAATGTACCACACCTTCAATAGGACACTCCGGATTTCTAAGAACCTACAAAAGAGTGAAGCAAAACTTTTATTGGAAAGGGATGAAAAAAATTATTTCTGAATATGTAGCACAATGTGATGTATGTCAACAGCAAAAAGGTGAAACAGTGGCGAGTCCAAGGAAACTACAACCACTACCCATACCAGAATCGGTGTGGACTAATATCTCCATGGACTTCATCGAAGGGCTGCCACCTTCCAAAGGTAAAAGCACAATCCTTGTGGTGGTTGATCGACTTACGAAATATACTCATTTTTGTGCTGTGCAAAATCCCTACACTGTTGTTAGTATTGCTCAGATTTTCATAGAAAATATTATTAAACTGCATGGGATGCCAAGGTCTATTGTAAGTGATCGTGATAGGGTCTTCACTAGTAAATTTTGGACCGAGTTATTTCAATTATAGAACACCAAACTCAAGATGAGCACAACATATCATTCATAAACTGATGGCCAAACAGAAGTGGTGAACAGGTGTTTAGAGACATACGTTCGGTGTTTTGCCAGTGATTGACCAAAGGAGTGGACGAAATGGCTCCCCTAGGCCGAATGGTGGTACAATACTACATATCATTCATCTACAAAATGTACCCCATATGAAGCATTATATGGTCGGTCGGCTCCCATGATTCCAAAGTTTGTAATTGGCTCGGCTAAGGTAAATCAGGTCGACCAAGATTTAATTGATAGGGATAAACTCCTACAACTGCTAAAGGATAATCTCTCTACCGCTCAAGCTAGAATGAAGCAGCAAGCTGACACACGAAGAAGTGAAAGAGAATTTTTAGTAGGAGACTGGGTTTATCTTTGCCTACAGCTATACAAGCAACTATCCATCAACACACGAGCCTCTATGAAGCTATCTCCACGTTTTTATGGGCCCTATCAGATCGCAGAGTGTATTAGAGCTGTGGCGTACAGACTTAAATTGTCTGAGGATACCAAAATTCACCTTATTTTTCACGTGTCATGTTTGAAGCCCAAGTTGGGAGAACACGAGTCACCCTAGATTCAACTGCCCAATACCACTAATGATGGATATATCCAAGCCCAATCGCAAGCCATTCTCAACCGCAGATCATCATGCATCGCTGATATCCCTCTACTGAAGTACTAGTGCATTGGAATAATTTACCACTTAAAGACGTCATATGGGAATCATATGAGGAGCTGAAGACCCGGTTCCCTAAATTCATGGAACCTCAGCCTTGAGGATAAGGCTGATTGGAAGAGGGCGGGATTGATAGGACCCTAGTAGGGTTGGGTCCTACTCAACCAAGTAGTAGCTAATAAAAACCCTGTGAGTGTAATAAATCCCATCTAGTCGCCTCTATCTTATAAAGAATAACGAAGAGAGACTAGGGTTTATATTTGGGCTATTGGGCCTCTTAGCTGCCGCCCTCATTGTTACTGGGCCGGTCGGCTTAAGTTGAGGGTAAATTGGGTAGTTCACTTAGGAAGCAGCCCCTAGAGCTAGAGTTTAGAGCTCTATATAAACTTATAGCCTCCACCTCTTTGGAATAAGAAAGATCAATCTACAATTACAACCACCAGGCTACTTGGAGGATGGAACCCCTATAACATTCCAAGGGTTGATCCCCCTCAAAGATCAATCTCTATAGAATTCCTCTGGGTTCCATCACGTCGCCGGCAGGGTATTGCTCAGATTTTCATAGAAAATATTATTAAACTGCATAGGATGCCAAGGTCTATTGTAAGTAATCATGACAGGGTCTTCACTAGTAAATTTTGGACCGAGTTATTTCAATTATAGGACACCAAACTCAAGATGAGCACAGCATATCATCCATAAACTTATGGCCAAACAGAAGTGGTGAACAGGTGTTTAAAGACATACCTTCGGTGTTTTGCCAATGATCGACCAAAGGAGTGGACGAAATGGCTCCCCTAGGCCGAATGGTGGTACAATACTACATATCATTCATCTACAAATTGTACCCCATATGAAGCATTATATGGTCGGTCGGCTCCCATGATTCCAAAGTATGTAATTAGCTCGGCTAAGGTAGATCAGGTCGACCAAGATTTAATTGATAGGGATAAACTCCTACAATCTGCTAAAGGATAATCTCTCTACCGCTCAAGCTAGAATGAAGCAACAAGCTGCCACACGAAGAAGTGAAAAAGAATTTTTAGTAGGAGACTGGGTTTATCTTCGCCTACAGCTATACAAGCAATTATCCATCAACACACGAGCCTCCATAAAGCTATCTTCATGTTTTTATGGGCCCTATCAGATCGCAGAGCGTATTGGAGCTATGGCGTACAGACTTAAATTGCCCGAGGATGCCAAAATTTATCCTATCTTCCACGTGTCATGTTTGAAGCCCAAGTTGGGAGAACACGAGTTACCCCAGATTCAACTACCTATTACCACTAATGATGGATATATCCAAGCCCAACCGTAAGCCATTCTCAACCGCAGATCATCATGCGTCATCGATGTCCCTCTACTGAAGTACTAGTGCATTGGAATAATTTACCACCCGAAGACACCACATGGGAATCATATGAGGAGTTGAAGACCCAGTTCCTTGAATTCATGGAACCTCAGCCTTGAGGACAAGGCTGATTGGAAGAGGGCGGGATTGATAGGACCCTAGCAGAGTTGGGTCATACTCAACTAAGTAGCAGCTAATAAAAAATCCTGTGAGTGTAATAAATCCCATCTAGTCGCCTCTATCTTATAAAGAATAACGAAGAGAGACTAGGGTTTATATTTGGGCTATTGGGCCTCTTAGCCGCCGCCCTCATTGTTACTGGGCCGGTCGGCTTAAGTTGAGGGTAAATTGGGTAGTTCACTTAGGAAGCAGCCCCTAGAGCTAGAGTTTAGAGCTCTATACAAACTTGTAGCCTTCACCTCTTTGGAATAAGAAAGATCAATCTACAATTGCAACCACCAGGCTACTTGGAGGGTGGAACCCCTATAGCATTCCAAGGGTTGATCCCCCTCAAAGATCAATCTCTATAGAATTCCTCTGGGTTCCATCACATCGCCGGCAGGGTGGCGGTGGCCGCAGGTGCAATAAGGGTGAGAGATTAGGGTTTTAGGATAAAAGATGGTTTTGCCCCTAGGAATTTCAAAAATTTCAGATTCTGTCCCCTTTGACAAAATTACCGAAATACCCTTTTGGCCGAATTACCAAAATACCCTTAGGAATTTAAAAATTCTCTTTATGTCCCTGATTTCAAAAAATTAAATATGTTAATTAAATAGTTTAATTAACTATTATTTTTGTCTAGTAGTCCTATAAAATAATATATACATGTGACGTATGATGTGGACAGATGATCATGGACCTGTGATGTGATGTGTGTATATGTTATTATTATTATTGGGGCCAGCGAGCCTTTATTCTTTTCTCATTTATTGTCGGGCCTGCGTGCCTATAATTATGTTGTAATTACATGAGGAGGTACAGCAGTAGCGTGACTCACGAGGTCGAGACGGACGATCCGACGCATGGAGATGCGTTGAGATTCCGACGGATCCGACGAAGCGAGATGGACGATCACAGGGCATAAAGATACGACAAAGTACACATAGATCTTGATGTGAGTGATTGGGCCTACTGGCTCGGGCTTGATCACATTAGGATGTGGTCCATGATCATCTGGTGTGATTGCTCATGTGATGTGTGATTAGATATACACCTACTAGATATGTATATATATATATATATTTGCATGTGATGTAAATATATATATTCAATATGTATGTGTGTGACACATAATATTAGGAGACCAAACCAAAATCCCCTATATTAATAATATTAAGTCGGTAAACGTGAGGCAATTAGATTGACCCACGTGGCCTTCCATCGTTATAGGTAGGAATCGATTCCCGGTGTAGGTTGAGTTGGTCGAGTCCCTCGAGACTCACCTATATCGCGTTTCGCTATCTTATCTACGACATAGAGATGTCATTGGTGACCTGAGGACATGGTATGCTTGGTCGAGTCCCTCGAGAGTATATCACCGAATCAGACTCATCTGGTAACGATGGTGATGACTTAACCGAACATCATGGTTGGTCGAGTCCCTCGAGGCCATGGTGGTTCGGAGGCTGAACAGGACGGGAATCATAAGGAGTTGTGATTGGCAAGAGTTGCCTACCTTTACGAGCTTAACGTGATTGGTTGAGTCCCTCGAGATTATGTTAAGACGTCGATTGGATCCTGATCCCCACTAGAGATCCGCTGGGGGTCTCCGATTCACATACCGGAGGGTGTTGTGTGTCTCACAAAAAATTAGTGAGAATACATTAAGATAGAACTCCTTATCTTAATTGTTTAAATTTCTGCAAAGTTTGTATGTTATTTATTTCTGCTATATGTTTTATTTCAAAAAAATATCGCTTTCAAATCCTTTACGTGGCATACTTGATGTCAACCGCCTCACTGGTCCAAATTATACGGATTAGCTTTGTAATCTGAGAATCATTATCACGACGGAGAAAATCACGTGTCCTTGATACAGTGATACCTACGCCCGACGAAGGGGCAAGCGAGGATGAGATCGCTTATTATGTGAAATACTTAGATGATTCCACTCTTGCTCAGTGTTATATGTTGGCCTCTATGACTACTGAGTTACAGAGACGGCATGAAAATATGGATGCTAATTCCATACTCCTACATCTCCGCAAACTGTTTGAGGAAGAGGGAAGAACTCAGCGATATGAGATATCAAAGAGTTTTTTCCGTGCTAGGATGACTGAGGGGACACCGGTTCAGAACCATGTCCTTAAGATGATTGAGAAACTCACAGGTCTAGGAATGGTCCTAGAGGATAACTTGTGTGTGGATCTTGTGCTTCAGTCCCTACTAGATTCCTTTTCTCAGTTCATAATGAATTTTAATATGAACAAACTTGAGGTGACCCTCCTAGAGCTCCTCAATATGTTGAGAGAAGCAAAGAACACTATCAAGAAAGAGAAGCCGGTTCTCTATACTAGTGAGACCAGAAAGAAAAGGAAGGCTGAGAAGACCCTTAAGATGGGTAAGGGCAAGGACAAAATGGGTAAGGCAAAGGTTGCCAAGAAAGACCCAACAAAGGATAAAGGCCAGTGCTTCCACTACGACATAGATGGGCACTGGAAGAGGAACTACAAGGAGTATCTTGCAGAAAATGTGAAACAGAAGCTTGGAGAAGTTTTAGGTACATTCATGATCAGTCTCTATTTGTCATAATCTTATGATAACACATAGGTATCAGATACCGGGAGTGCTTATCATATTTTTAATTCGTTGCAGGTTCTGACAGGACCTAGGAGACTGAACACAGGTGAGATAGACCTTAAGATGGGCAATGGAGCAAAGGTTGCTGCAGTGCCTATTGGTAAGGTCACCTTACATCTGCCTGGTGGAGCTATTATTGCATTAGATGCATGCTATTATGTCCCTTCTATTATTAAAAATATTATTTTCATTTCATGTTTGGAGCTGTTCTAGAGTTGGAATTAGTGTCGTTCTCATGCAAGATGGTCGACCACTCACATACACCAGCAAGGCGTTGTCTCCCTCCCATCAAAAAATGTATATCTATGATAAGGAGATGCTCGCCATTGTGCATGCAGTAACAAAGTGGAGACCCTACCTGATTGGCCGATGATTTCAGATTAAAATAAACCATAGAAGCCTTAAGTACTTTTTAGATCAGAAGATATCATCCCCGGAGCAGCAAAAAAAGGTAACCAAACCTCTAGGATTTAATTATGAAATTATTTACAAAAGGGGAAAGAAAACATTGTTGCAGATGCACTCTCACGGCTCCCTCAGCAAGCTGAATTTTCAGCCATCACTCTTCCTACCACCGACTTCCTCAAGGGCATTAGGGAGGAATGGAAGAAGGATCCAAAAACCAGCAACATTATAAAAAAATTAGAGGCGGATCCAAACGCAATAGCTCACTATACTTGGGATTCGAGAGATCTACGCTATAAAGGTCGTATTATGCTTATACCAAACTCCCTTTACATCAAAGTCATTCTGCATGAAATGTACCATACCTTCAGTAGGACACTCCGGATTTCTAAGAACTTACGAAAGAGTGAAGCAAAACTTTTATTGGAAAGGGATGAAAAAAATTATTTCTGAATATGTAGCACAATGTGATGTATGTCAACAGCAAAAAGGTGAAACAGTGGCGAGTCCAGGGAAACTACAACCACTACCCATACCAGAATTGGTGTGGACTGATATCTCCATGGACTTCATCGAAGGGCTGCCACCTTCCAAAGGTAAAAGCACAATCCTTGTGGTGGTTGATCGACTTACAAAATATGCTCATTTTTGTGCTGTGCAAAATCCCTACACTATTGTTAGTATTGCTCAAATTTTCATAGAAAATATTGTTAAACTACATAGGATACCAAGGTCTATTGTAAGTGATCATGACAGGGTCTTCACTAGTAAATTTTGGACCGAGTTATTTCAGTTGCAGGACACCAAACTCAAGATAAGCACAGCATATAATCCACAAACTGACGGCCAAACAGAAGTGGTGAACAGGTGTTTAGAGACATACCTTCAGTGTTTTGCCAGTGATCGACCAAAGGAGTGGACGAAATGGCTCCCCTGGGCCGAATGGTGGTACAATACTACATATCATTCATCTACAAAATGTACCCCATATAAAGCATTATATGGTCGGTCAGCTCTTGTGATTTCAAAGTATGTAATTGGCTCGGCTAAGGTAGATCAGGTCGACCAAGATTTAATTGATAGAGACAAACTCCTACAACTGCTAAAGGATAATCTCTCTACCGCTCAAGCTAGAATGAAGCAGCAAGCTGACACACGAAGAAGTGAAAGAGAATTTTTAGTAGGAGACTGGGTTTATCTTTGCCTATAACTATACAAGCAACTATCCATCAACACACGAGCCTTCATGAAGCTATCTCCACGTTTTTATGGACCCTATCAGATCGTAGAGTTTATTAGAGCTGTGGCGTACAGACTTAAATTGCCTGAGGATACCAAAAGTCACCTTATTTTCCACGTGTCATGTTTGAAGCCCAAGTTGGGAGAACACGAGTCACCCCAGATTCAACTGCCCAATACCACTAATGATGGATATATCCAAGCCCAACCGCAAGCCATTCTCAACCGCAGATCATCATGCGTCGCCGATATCCCTCTATTGAAGTACTAGTGCATTGGAATAATTTACCACCCAAAGACGTCATATGGGAATCATATGAGGAGCTGAAGACCCGATTCCCTAAATTCATGGAACCTCAACCTTGAGGATAAGGCTGATTGGAAGAGGGCGGGATTAATAGGACCCTAGTAGGGTTGGGTCCTACTCAACCAAGTAGCAGCTAATAAAAACCCTGTGAGTGTAATAAATCCCACCTAGCCACCTTTATCCTATAAAGAAGAGAGGCTAGGGTTTATATTTGGGCTATTGGGCCTCTTAGCTGCCGCCCCCCTTGTTACTGGGTCGGTCAGCTAAAGTTAAGGTTAAATTGGGTAGTTCACTTAGGAAGTAGTCCCTAGGACTAGGGTTTAGAGCTCTATATAAGCTTGTAGCCTCCACCTCTTTGGAATAAGAAAGATCAATCTACAATTGCAACCACCAGGCTACTTGGAGGGTGGAACCCATATAGCGTTCCAAGGGTTGATCCCCCTCAAAGATCAATCTCTATAGAATTCCTTTGGGGTTCTATCATGCCGCCGGTAGGGTGGCGGCGGCCGCAGGTGCAGTAAGGGTGAGCGATTAGGGTTTTAGGATAAAACATAGTTTTGCCCTTAGGAATTTTAGAAATTTCAGATTCTATCCCCTTTGATAGAAGTACCAAAATACCCATTGAAATTTCAAAAATTTCAGATTCTATCCCCCTTTGATAGAATTACCGAAATACCCTTTTGGCTAAATTACTGAAATACCCCTAGGATTTAAAAATTCCCTCTATATCCCTGATTTTAAAAAATTAAATATGTTAATTAAATAGTTTAATTAACTATTATTTTTGTCTAGTAGTCCTATAAAATAATATATACATGTGACGTATGATGTGGACAAATAAACATGGACCTGTGATGTGATGTGTGTACATGTTATTATTATTATTAGAGCTTGCGAGCCTTTATTCTTTTCTCATTTATTGTCGGGCCTGCGTGCTTGTAATTATGTTGTAATTATATAAGGAGGCACAGTGGTAACGTGACTCACAAGGTCGAGACGAACGATCCGACGCATGGAGATGCATTGAGATTCCGACGGATCCAACGAAGCGAGATGGACGATCACAGGGCATAGAGATACGGCAAAGTACACATAGATCTTGATATGAGTGATTGGGCCTATTGGCTCGGGCTTGATCACATTAGGATATGGTCCATGATCATCTGGTGTGATTGCTCATGTGATGTATGATTAGATATACACCTACTATATATATATATATATATATTTGCATGCGATGTAGATATATATATTAAATACGTATGTGTGTGACACATTATATTAGGAGACCAAACCAAAATCCCCTCTATTAATAATATTAAGTCGGTAAACGTGAGGCAATTAGATTGACCCACGTGGCCTTCCATCATTATAGGTAGGAATCGATTCTCGGTATAGGTTGAGTTGGTCGAGTCCCTCGACACTCACCTATATCACGTTTCACTATCTTATCTATGACATAGAGATGTCATTGGTGACCTAAGGACATGGTATGCTTGGTCAAGTCCCTCGAGAGTATATCACCGAATCAAACTCATCTGGTAACGATAGTGATGACTTAACCAAACGTCATGGTTGGTCAAGTCCCTCGAGGCCATGGTGGTTCGGAGGTTGAACAAGACGGGAATCACAAGAGTTGTGATTAGTAGAGTTGCCTACCTTTACAAGCTTAATATGATTGGTCGAGTCCCTCAAGGTTATATTAAGACGCCGATTGGATCCTGATCCCCACTAAAGATCCGTCGAGGGTCTCCGATTCACATACCGGAGGGTGTTGTATGTCTCATGAAAAATTAGTGGGAATACATTAAGATAGAACTCCTTATCTTAATTGTTTAAATTTCTGCAAAGTCTGTATGTTATTTATTTCTTCTATATCTTTTATTTCAAAAAAATATCGCTTTCAAATCCTTTACGTGGCATACTTGATGCCAACTGCCTCACTGGTCCAAATTATATGGATTGGCTTCATAATTTGAGAATCGTTATAACGACGAAGAAAATCACATATATCCTTAATACAGTGATGCCTACGCCCGACGAAGGGAAAAGCGAGGATGAGATCGCTCATTATGTGAAGAACTTAGTTGATTCCACTCTTGCTCAGTGTTATATGTTAGCCTCTATGACTACTGAGTTATAGAGACAGCTTGAAAATATGGATGCTAATTCCATACTCCTGCATCTCCGCAAACTGTTTGAGGAAGAGGGAAGAACTGAGCGACATGAGATATCAAAGAGTTTTTTCCATGCTAGGATGACTGAGGGGACACCGGTTCAGAACCATGTCTTTAAGATGATTAAGTGGATCAAGAAACTCACAAGTCTAGAAATGGTCCTAGAGGATAACCTATGTGTGGATCTTGTGCTTCAGTCCCTACCAGATTCCTTTTCTCAGTTCATAATGAATTTTAATATGAACAAACTTGAGGTGACCCTCCTAGAGCTCCTCAATATGTTGAGAGAAGCAGAGAACACCATCAAGAAAGAGAAGCCGGTTCTCTATACTAGTGAGACTAGAAAGAAAAGGAAGGCTGAGAAGACCCTTAAGAAGGGTAAGGGCAAGGACAAAATGTGTAAGACAAAGATTGTCAAGAAAGACCCAACAAAGGATAAAGGCCAGTGCTTCCACTACGGCACAGATGGGCACTGGAAGAGGAACTACAAAGAGTACCTTGCAGAAAGGTGAAATAGAAGCTTGGAGAAGCTTCAGGTACATTCATGATCAGTCTCCATTTGTCAGAATCTTATGATAACACATAGGTATCGGATACTGGGAGTGCTTATCATATCTGCAATTCGTGGCAAGTTCTAGCAGGACCTAGGAGACTGAACAGAGGTAAGATAGACCTTAAGATGGGCAATGGAGCAAAAGTTGCTACAGTGCCTATTGGCAAGGTCACCTTACATCTGCCTGGTGGAGCTATTATTGCATTAGATGCATACTATTATGTCCCTTCTATTATCAAAAACATTATTTCCATTTCATGTTTGACAGTTAATGGATATAAATTAGTTTTTGAGAATAATGGTTGTTCAATAATATTAGATGATGAGATCATCATGAGAGGAACAATGTATAATGGTTTATTTATGCTAGAAATAGCTCCACATATCATGAGTGTAAGTGCGTCTAAGAGGAAATGAGAAGTGGAGAACTAGACAGGAAAGAGTATTAAAACCCTTCGATCAGATCGAGGAGGTGAGTACTTGAGTACAGAGTTCACCCAATTCCTCAAAGACTATGGGATCTTATCCCAATGGACACCTCCTTATACACTACAACATAATGGTGTATCAGAAAGGAGAAATCACACACTATTAGATATGGTGTATTCGATGATGTGTTTCGCCGACCTACCCATCTCATTTTGGGGATATGCCCTAGAGACCGCAGCTTACCTTCTGAATAGAATTCCAACCAAGTTAGTGATGTCTACTCTATATGAGATATGGAATGGGAAGATGTCTGATCTTAAGATTGTTAATATTTGGGGCTACCCTACCCACGTTAAGAGACACAACCCTGACAAGTTGGAATCTAGGACGGAACGGTGCAAGTTCGTGGGATACCCTAAGGAAACTTGTGGGTATTATTTCTATCACCCGGAGGACCAAAAGTCTTTGTAGTCAAGAGAACAGTGTTCCTTGAGAAGGAACACATTCTTGGTGGAGATAGTGGGAGCATGATAGAGTTGAGTGAGGTTAGAGAACCTAGCTCAAGCACCATTCCAGAATCTATTTAGATACCTAAAACACAAGTTCCAACTTTACGTAGGTCCAATAGAGTATCTCATCCTCCTGAGAGATATGTGGGACATATCAGAAGAGAGGATATTGAGGATATTGATCCTCAGACCTACGAGGAGGCTATTATGAGCAAAGACTCCGGGAAATAGCAAGAAGCCATGAATTCAGAAATGGATTCCATGTACTCCAACAAGGTTTGGAACCTAGTTAATGCACCCGAGGGTAATGTACCCATTGGCTGTAAGTGGATCTTCAAAAAGAAGATTGGAGTAGATGAAAAGGTAGAGACCTGTAAATCAAGGCTAGTGGCTAAGGGATATCGTCAAAGGCAAGGTGTTGACTATGATGAAACTTTTTCACCTGTAGCCATGCTAAAATTCATTCGAATTCTATTGGCTATTGCAGCATACTATGATCATGAGATCTGGCAGATGGACGTCAAAATCGCATTCCTTAATAGTAACCTCGAGGAGGAGGTGTATATGATACAGCCTGAGGGATTCGTGTCCAGGGATAACCGAGATAAGGTGTGCAGGTTGCTTAGGTCCATTTATGGATTGAAGCAAGCTTCCCGAAGTTGGAATATAAGATTTGATGAGACAATCAGATCTTATAACTTCGTTAAGAACGAAGATGAGCCTTGTGTGTACAAGAAAGTAAGTGGGAGCACTATCACCTGTTTGGTATTATATGTGGATGACATCTTGATCATTGGGAATGATGTAGGAATGCTCTCCACAGTAAAGACTTGGTTATCTAGGCACTTCTCCATGAAGGACTTAGGGGAAGCATCCTGCATATGGGGGATATGGATCTACGGAGATAGATCCAAGAGGATGCTTGGCTTGTCCCAGTCCAGGTATATAGACACCATTGTCACAAGGTTTGACATGGAAAATTCTAAGAGAGGTCTCATACCAATGAGACATAAAATATCACTTTCTAGGATTATGTCCCTAAAGACTCATAAAGAAAGGGCACACATGGATATGATACCATATGCATCAGCGATAGGATCTATCATGTATGCTATGCTATGTACTATGCTTGATATAGTACATACTTTGAGTGTCACGAGCAGATATCAGGCAGATCCAGGCTTGGAGCACTAGAAAGTAGTAAAAAGTATCCTTAAGTACTTGAGAAGGACTAAGGATCTTTTACTGGTATATGGAGGTAGTAGCCTTAGGGTTGAGGGCTACACGGACTCGAGCTTCTAATCCGATGTTGATGATAGCAAGTCTAATTCAAGGTATGTGTTCACCCCGAATGGAGAAGTAGTATGCTGGAAGAGTTCCAAGCAAGACACTACTACTGACTCGACCACAAAGGCAGAATACATTACTGCGGTAGAGGCAGCAAAGGAGGGAGTTTGGATGAAGAAGTTCATCACAGATCTAGATGTCATCCTGAGCAGTGAGGTGCTGATTCCTTTATATTATGATAAATACAGGACGATTACTCAAATAAGGGAACCCAGGTCTCATCAGAAGTGTTCCGAGGAGGTTCCAACTTTTTAGAGAGATCGTGGCCCGAAGAGATGTAGTAGTGGAAAGAGTTCCATCCGAAGATAACATTGCAGATCCACTGATAAAGCCATTAACTCATATTATCTTTGAGCGTCACAGAGGTCTGATGGGGATCAGACATGTTGGTGATTGGCTTTAGGACAAGTGGGAGATTGCTAGTCATATGTGCCCTGCAAGCCAATCACATGAGTGATGGCACTTGTGACTTGATATGCACTTTATCTCTTTGCTTATTATTAGGCATTTTATCACTTTATCTTGCGTATTGCATATACTGTGATGTCCTTGGATCTGTGCAATGGGAATCGGATCATGATGAGATCATGATAATGAGACCGATTCACCTTTAAATACAGACTCTAAATTATTCTGGTCATAGGTTACTCGAGAAGGACATCGAGATAACCGAATAGATTGGTGTGCTGTATACCCATCCATATGATGGAGGTAGTTGGTCTTATAGCTACTCGTGTGGGGACACTAAGGGTATAGTGCAGGTGCTCATTGGGGAATGAGTTCACTAATTGATCCACCTACAGAATGCTGGATGGTTATTGATACCTCACGTCAGATAGCGATTCCGTAGTCCCAATTGTGTATCTGGTCCTTAGACTTGAGACACCAAGGATGTCCTGTATGAGTACTCCACTCTTTGATACCGAACTTATAGGTTTGGAAAGTTCCAAATCTAATACAGCCGGTTATTGGGAGTGGTAGCCAACCTTATGAGGGCTATTGAGTATCAATAGAGGATTATCCGCTCTCGGTATCATGAGAGAAATATCCCATGTGTTCTTGCTCGAACAAATCCTTGGCCAAGGTTATTCAGATTGAGAGAGAAAGGGTTCTCCGGGAAAATCCGACAAGAGCAAGACTCGGGGAGAGACCGTATGGGCATGACAGCACCATGCTCGGTATAGGATCTCTGGGATATTAGATGGATGAGAGATTATAGATACATGATAATTGAGGACAGATAGGTCCAAAGGATTGGATTCCCCTGTATCATCTGGGAGCCACGGGGTAGTGGCCTGGTACATCCGTAGTCGATGAGCTGGGTGAATTATTATAAAGATAATAATTCACTAAGTCAGAAGGAGTTCTGACAAGTATGACTCACGGCCAGCTCGATATTGGGCCTAGAGGGTCACACACATATGGTAGGTGTTGCGACGAGTAGAGGTTCGGATATGAGATATCCGCTGAACCCCCTATCTTATTGGATATCCATTAAGCCCCTGAATTATTGGATCCTGAGATAAGATCCAATAATTGCTAATAAGAGATTATTGGGTAGAGACCCACTAATCCAAGAGGCTTGGGTAATTGGATGGAGATCCAATACCTAATAGGGCAAAGATCCATTAGGGTTGACAGGGGGCCTCTATAAATAGGAGGGAACCAAAACTCTATAGGCTGAGGGTTTCTTTTGGTAGCCACCTCCAGTTCTCCTCTCCCTAGAGAGAGAGGTGCATCGTTGCAATCGTTGCCATGTGGATACCGCTAGAGAGGAGGATGCTTGACCTCCTTCATCCTCTCCCACAGATCTGCAGGAATTTAGGGATATACGATCTCCCTAGGTATATTCTTTTACATGTGCAATTTTGTGGATTTATTTTTGACGCATCGATCTTCGCACGACGACGGAAACTTTCTACGAAAAATCTGGGGTTTTGTTTTCTATTCTTTTGCTGCGCATGTGATGTCGCTCCCCTTGTGGATTTCCCAACAACATCATCCAATATGAATAAACCATTGCTTAATGTTCCTTTACTGATGATCTCATCATCTAGGATCAACGAACAATCATTGTTCTAAAAACTACTATATATCCATTATTTGTTAAACAAGAAATGGAAATAATATTTTTGATAATTGAAGGAACAAAATAGCAAACATCTAATGTTAAAATAGCTCCACTAGGCAATTATAGTGCGTCCTACCCAACGACAACAATAGCAACCTTTGCCTCATTCCCCATCTTGAGGGCCATCTCGCTTCTTGCTAATCTCCTAGGCCTTGTCAAAACTTACAACGAATTACAAATATAAGATGTACTACAAGTATATAATACCTATGCATTGTCATAATTTTTTGACAAATAAAGATCAATCATGAATGTACTTAAAGCTTCTTCAAGTTTCTATTTTACCTTCTATGTAAGATACTCTTTATAGTTCATCTTTCAATGCCCATCTTTGCCGCAGTAGAAGCACTAACCTTTATCCTTTATCGAGTCCTTAATAACCTTTGTTTTGCCCGATTTACCTTTGCCCTTACCCTTCTTAAGGGACTTATCTTTCTTTTATTTTTTGTCTCACTAGCATAGAGAATTGGTTTCTCTTTCTTGATGGTGCTCTTAGCTTCCCTCAACATATTGAGGAGCTTAGGGAGAGTTATCTCAAGCTAATTCATGTAATGAATTGAGAAAAGGAGTTTGGTAGGGACTGAAGCATAATATCCACATACAAGTTATCCCCTAGGAGCATTCTTAGACCTGTGAGCTTCTTTATCCACTCAATCATTTTAAGGACATGGTTCTGAACCGGTGTCTCCTCAATCATCCTAGCACGGAAAAGACTTTTGGATATCTCATATCCTTGAGTCCTTCCTTATTTCTCAAACAATTTGCAAAGATGCAGGAGAATGGATCTGACATCCATCTTTTCATATTATTTTTGTAACTCGGGAGTCATGAAGCCCAATATGTAATACTGAGCATTGAGTCCTTCCTTATTTCTCAAACAATTTGCAGAGATGCAGGAGAATGGATCTGGCATCCATCTTTTCATATTGCTTTTGTAACTCGGGAGTCATGAAGCCCAATATGTAATACTGAGCAAGAGTGGAGTTATCATGTACTTCATATAATGAGCAATCTCATCATTACTTGCTCCTTTCTCGGGCGTAGGTATCATTGTGTCAAGGATATATGTGATTTTCTTCACTGTGAGAACGATTCTTAGGTTGTAGAGTCAATCCATGTAGTTTAGACCAGTGAGACGGTTGACATCAAGTATGCCACGTAAAGGATTTGAAAGCAATATGTTTCTAACAAATAAAAGATGTAGCAGAAATAAATAACATACAGATTTTGTAGAAAAGTAAACAATCAAAATATGAACTTTTATCTTAATCTACTCTCACTATTTTTCTAACGAATCATGTGATACCCTTTGTGCGTGAAACGAAAATCTTCGATAAATTTCTAATGAGGATCGAGATCCAATTAGCATCTTAGTATAACATCGAGGGACTCACTCAATTATACTAAGCCATAAAAGGTATGCAACTCTTGTCGATTACAACTCCTTATGATTCTCGTCCTGTTCGGCCTCTAAACCATCATGACCTCGAGGGACTCGACCAACCATGATATTCACTATCGTTATAAGATAAGTATGATTTAATGATATATCCTTGAGGGACTCGACCAAGCATACCACATTCTCAAGGTCACTGATGACATCTCTATGTCATAAGCAAGATCTCAAATCACAATATAAGTGAGTCTTAAGGGATTTGACTAACTCAACCTACGTTAGGAATCGATTTCTCTCTATAATGATGGAAGGCCATGTGGGTCAATCTAAGTGCCTCATGCTTACCGACTTAATACTTTTATGAGAGGGGATTTTAATTCAATCTCCTAATATGACATGTCACACACATACATATTTAATATATATCTACATCGCATGCAAATATATATACATATCTAGTAGGTGTATAAGCATTCACATATCACATATGAGTAATTACACTAGATCATAAACCACAACCTAATATAATCAGGCCTGAGCCAGTAGGGACAATCACTCACATTACGATCTATTATGCATTGGCATATCTCCATGCCCTGTGATCGTCCATCTCATCCTCATTGGTTTTGTCGGCACCTCGATATATCTCTATGCATCGCAATTGTCCGTCTTAGCCTTATGGGTTTCATTGTTACCTCCACGCTCTTGTCGCTCCTTGTGTAATTATAATATAATTATAGGCACGCAGACTCGATAATAAATAAGAATAAATGGAGGCTCATAGGCCCCAATAATAATAATCACATACACACATACATCACATCACACGGTCCATGATCATTCATCCACATCATACATCACATGTACACATCATCATGTAGGACTACTAAATAATAATTAATTAAATTATTTAAATTAATTATTTATAGTTTTTGGGGAACCCTACACTTGGGTATCCTATGCGGCTAGGAAACCTTGGCCGCCAAGGTTACCCCTACAACTAGGAATCCTTGGCTGCAAGGTAGCCTTGGGCAGCCAGAAAAACCTGGCCCCTAGGGTCCCTTCTGTAGTCATGAGTCCCTTACTGCATGGCATCCATGAGCGACCAGGAATCCTTGGTTATAAGGTCACCTAAGCAGTTAGGAAACCTAAGCCACTAGGCTTCCCCATGTTGCCAGGACTCTTGGCCGTATGGGAGACCTTTGCCATGGCTGAGAGCTTGTTGTTCTCATTCAGGCAGTCTTTGGCTAGGCCGAGAGCATCTTTCATTGCTCTTTGCTAAGGCTACAAGCAGCCTTCAACCAAACCATAGGGCACCAACAATTGTTGCCCTTTTTCATGTATTATGCGATAATAATTTTAATAACAAAACATCGATCTAAAGCACCTTTCAATAGTGAGGTGCTATCCAGAATGAAAAAACTATATTAGAATCATAGCAACCATGTATAAAACAATTCTACGTGATTCGTCATAACACACGCAGTTTAAAACCAATCATCACATAATGAACCTGGCTCTAATACCACTATTGGGAAACCTCAATAGAAGAAAACAAAATAGGTTCCCATAGTTTCAATATTGGATCGTCGTGTGAAGATTGATGCTCAAAAAATCATAAAATTGAAAATTGCATAACACGTGTGAGATGATTTACCTAGGGGAGATCATATATCTTCGAAAACATGGATCCAGATGTGTGGATAAAGGAGGTCAGATGTCCTCTTCTCTAGTGGTGATCCATATAGCATATGGCACGATGATGCTGCTCATTTTATTTTCGGAATCTTCCTCTTCTTTACACATCATAAGACTACGCCAAGATAAAAAAGATGTTAGCCTTTCTTGTTGTCCACATGCCCCAAATAGGGCTGTCGACTAAAGAGAGGGAGGAAGGAGAATAGGAGGTGGCAACCCAAAAGAGTCTAGCCTATGCCTTTTTTGTTCCCTTCTATTTATAGAGGTCCCTGTCAACTTAACCCTAATGGATCCTACCTTATTGGGTACTGGATCTCTATACAACTACCAAAACCTCATAGATTAATGGATCTTTATCCAATAATCACTATTTGCTCTTATTGGGTCTAACCCAAAAGATTTAATAATTTAGAGGCTTATTGGACATCCAATAAGACAGGGACTATCTCACATCCAAACCTCTACTCGTCCCAACACTTACTGTATGTGTGTAACCCTCCAGGCCTAATATCGAGCTGGTTATGAGCCGCACTTTTCAGAACTCCTTAGTGAATTATTATCTCCATAATAATTCACTCAATTCATTGACTACGAACGTACTAGGCCACTATGCCATAGTCCCCAGATAATACAAGGGGATCCAATTCGTTGGACCTATTTGTCATTAGTTACTATGTATCTATAATCACTTATTCATTTAATATCCTAAAAATCATATTCCGAGTATGGTGTTATCAAGCCCATACGGAATCTACTCGAGTCTCGCTCTAATCAGATTCTCTTAGTGAATTTCTCTCTTAATCTGAATGACCCTAGCTAGGGATTTGCCTGAGTAAGAATACATAGGATATTCCTCTTACAATACCGAGAGCAGATGATCCTTTATCAATACTCAAATTCCTTCATAAGGTTGGCTACCACTCACGATGATCGGCTGTGCTAAATCTGGAACTTTCAGACCTACAAGTCTGGTGTCAAAGAGTGAAGTACTCATATATGATTGATAGGACCCTAGCAGGGTTGGGTCATACTCAACCATGTAGCAGCTAATAAAAACCCTGTGAGAGTGTAATAAACCCCACTTAGACACCTCTATCCTATAAAGAATAGAGGCTAGAGTTTACATTTGGGTCTTTGGGCTTCTTAGCCATCGCCCCCTTTGTTACTGGGCCGGTTGGCTAAGGTTAAGGGCAAATTGAGTAGTTTACTTAGGAAGCAGCCCCTAGGGCCAGGGTTTGGAGGTCTATATAAGCATGTAGCCTCCAACTCTTTAGAATAAGAAAATATCAATCTAATTTGCAGCCATTTGGTCGACTATCAAGGAGGGTGGTGTTAGGATCGGACAATCACTAAGAGGGGGGGGTGAATTAGTGCAGCGGATTAAAACGTAAGTTTCAAATTGATTTTGGTAAAATGGTTAGTTCGTATGAAAACTTCGATCCGACGAAAGATGGCTTGGTTGAAGTTGTTTGAGTAAAGGTTAAGAAAAACTGAATGGTTTGTAGCTAAGTAAAAAGATAAAACAGAAATTTAAACACTCACATTCAAGAACGCCACGATGTATAGTGGTTCGGTCAAAGTGACCTACATCTACTTCCGAAGCCTTCTCCGATGAGGCTCCCAACTTCCACTAGTAAATCCTTTTGAAGGGGAAGAACCAAACACCCCTCTTACAACCCTTTTACAAGAAGTTCACACTCTTATAAATTTTCCAAAGAGAAAGAAGGAGGTGAACACAAGCTATTGAAAACAAGACTTTTGTAAGACTTTAGCTCAATTTCTAACTCTCAAAAGGATGCCCTTTCAGTTGAGAAAGGGGGGGTATTTATAGATTCAAAGAGGATTCAAATTTGAGCTCCAAATTTGAATTCTCTTTGAGTTTCCCGGTGTCGGCGGTGCCACCGCCTGTTAAAGGCAGTGCTACCGCCTATCGATTGTCAGGTGACAAAGGTACCTACAAAGCGGTACCACCGCCCAAGGCGGCGATACTATAAATCTTTGACACATGTCTTGGGCGGTTCTACCACCCTAGGCTGGGTGGTAGCACCGCCCAGCACTTGGCTGCCAGGCGTTCCACCGCCTGGCCCATTTAGCAATGCAGAATGGGCCTTGTTTTAGGCCCAAATTGGCCTAGTAAGAGCCTGGTTGGCCCCTACTAGGTTTGAGCAGGATTAATTCAAAATCCTTGCCCTAATTACGTGCCAAATGTGAAATTGAAACATAATTAATAGTGATTTGAACCGACATTCTTCAAGTCTTATTCCGGCGAGCTTTACGATGAGGTTTCGACGGTCTTCCAATACTTCCCTCGGATTTCTTCCGATAGATTCTCAGCATGCTCCCGGATTATATGGCGAGCTCAACGAGTCTTCGGCAAGCTTTCGAACCTTCTCAGCAAACTCCGCGAACCTTCAACGATCTTTGCGACAAACTTAGGAAACCGGTAAGTCCCGATTCGATCTTAGTTGGTTCGGCAATACTCCGATGATCCTTGGACTTAGATGAACTCTTGAATACCCGATGGACTTGATCTTGGCAAATCACTTTATATTTCTAACCCATCTTAGTTAATCCTGCAAACTTATCTTGACAATATAGATTAGCACAAATATTTCACTAATTGATTTCATCATCAAAATTCGAGATTCAACAATCTCCCCCTTTTTGATGATGATAATCAATTGATGATGGAGTTACTCTTAACTCCCCCTATCTATATGCTATATGATGAGAAGGTAAAAGCACTTGAATTCAATCTTTTGAATTCAAGCCAAATCCGATAGATTTCATTTAACATAAAGCTTAATAAACAAGCTTAAGCATAAATATGAAAACTTCATATTTTAAACAATGTCAAGGTATTACACCTATAATAACAAGAAATATTAATTCAAATATGATAAGGATCAAGTGATATCCAAAAGAGTGTTTCAATATTAAGACATGATATCAAATAAAAATGTAGCTTATCTCAAGAATAAGAATTTTTAAGCATTTGCGATGCGATATAATTAATTCATATTTCACTCCATCATGACAATTTGCATTTTTCTCCCCCTTTGTCATCAGAAAAAGGAGGTGAAGTATGTTGGGCTGAGAGCCCAGTTCAGCCCATATGGGCTTTAGCAGCCCATAGCCCTCTTGTAAACCCTAAACCCTAACCTAAACCTAATTATATATAGGGGCTAATGGTGGCTACGAGATGAGTAGATCGAACATCGCAGCAAGGGGGAGAAACTTCGCAGTAACATTAGGGATTCAAAGAGAGGAGAAAAGGGCAGAAAAACAAGAGAAACAGAAAGGGAAGAAGACAAGAAAAACACAGAAATTGTTCTCACTCATCCAAACAGTTTCTCATCTCAGGTTAGATCAGATCTTCAGTGAATTCTTCTGTGATTGCTTGAGGAGGTTTTGGATATTGTGCACAGTGACGTGATCCTTGTATCTCAGTTATTCTCTTGTGATTGTTGCTTGGGTTTTGGGTAAGAGATTCGAGAATTGTACATTCATTATTTCTATAGTGGATTTTCTCCGGTTTGCCCCGTAGTTTTTACCCTTCACGTTGAAGGGGTTTTCCACGTAAATCTTGGTGTTCTATTTGATTGTGATTTCTATTTAATTCCATTGTGTGTTACAGCCTGCTAGTATTTGTTCATATACAAAAGTTATTATTTATTGCCTATCCTTTTTGGTCACCCATCAACTGGTATCAGAGCAAGGTTTTGATGATTTAATTTTTGTATTTAAACATGGAGGCTGGTAATGTTTCTCACATGATTAGTTTGAACGGAAATAATTGGATGATATGGAAACCAAGAATGGAAGATCTCTTGTATTGCAAAGATTTATATGGACCTTTGCAAGGGGATAGTGAAAAACCCACAACTATGACAGATGATGAGTGGAAGAGATTAGATCGAAAAACAGTTGGGTTTATTCAATAGTGGCTCGATGATAGTGTCTTTCACCATGTTTCTACTGAAAGTTCTGCATATTCTCTTTGAAAAAAGTTGGAAGGTCTCTATGAAAGAAAAACCGTTGGCAACAAAGCTTTTTTGATTAGAAAACTTGTGAACCTAAAATATAAAGAGGGTACTTCTATTGCTGAGCATTTGAATAAAATACAGAGTATTACTAACTAGTTATCTTCTATAAAAATATCTCTTGATGATGAGTTACAGGCATTGTTACTTCTCAGTTCATTGCCAGAAAGTTGAGAGACACTAGTGGTTTCCCTCAGTAATTCTGCGCCAGATGGTATTGTTACCATGAGTCAAGTAACAAGCAGTTTGTTGAATGAGGAGTTGAGAAGAAAGACCTCAGTAGTATCTTAGATTGATTCACAAGCACTTATCTCAGAGAACAGAGGAAGGTCAAAGTCTAAAAATAGAAGCAGTTCACATATAGGTAGAAGCAAGTCAAGATCAAGGAAAGATATTATTTGCTATAACTGTGGTGAGAAAGGACATTATAAGAATCAGTGTAAGCAACCTAAGAAGAGCAAGAAAAAGGAAAAAGAAGTGGAGTCTACAGAGTCAAAAGAGAATACCACAGCTACAGTGCAGGTTGGTGATTATTTGATTTTGTCTCCTTCTGATGATATTTTTTCTTGTGTGTGTCAAGATCTCGAGTGGATAATTGACACAGGAGCTTCTTATCATGCTACACCACGAAGAGAGTTTTTTACTACGTACAGGTCTGGAAATTTTGGTGTTGTCAAGATGGGCAACCATGGCACAGCAAACATCATTGGCATGGGTGACATCCATATAAAGACCAATCTTGGATGCAAGTTGGTGCTTAAGGATGTGAGGCATGTGGTTGACTTGAGGCTGAATCTAATTTCAGTTGGAAGATTAGATGATGAAGACTATGATAGCAGGTTTTACAAAGGGCAGTGGAAACTCAGTAAGGGTTCTCTTGTTATAGCTAATGGAAAGAAATGTCACACTTTGTACAGGTTGCAGGCCAAAGCTTATGGTGAACAATTAAATACTATAGAGAAAGACTTCAGCATGGAGTTATGGCATAGGAGATTAGGACACATGAGCGAGAAGGGACTGCAAGCTCTTTCCAAGAGAGAGGTATTGCCTGACCTCAGAGGTATACGTTTGAACCCTTGTATTGATTGTTTGGCTAGTAAACAACATAGAGTTTCTTTTGCTAGTCCTGCTTTGTCTAGAAAAATATATGCCTTGGACCGTGTTTATACAGATGTATGTGGTCCTTTGAGGACAAAAACTCCTAATGGTTCTATTAATGTTCCTGGCATCAATGGTGCACTTTACTTTGTTACTTTTATAGATGACTTTTCTAGGAAAGTTTGGGCTTATGCTTTGAAGACCAAGGATCAAGTTATTGGTATCTTCAAAGAGTTTTATGCCAGAGTTGAAAGGGAGACAGAAAGACAGTTGAAATGCATAAGATCAGATAATGGTGGTGAGTATACAGGATTGTTTGATAATTATTGCAGGTCACATGGCATTCAACATGAGATGACAGTTCCTGGTACACCTCAGCATAATGCAATTGCAGAGAGGATGAATCGCACCATCATGGAAAAGATCAGATGTATGCTTTCACAGGCAAAGCTACCCAAAAGGTTTTGGGATGAGGTTTTGAGGACTGCAGTTGATGTGATCAACTTATCTCCCTGTACAGCCCTAGATGTTGATGTTGCATAGCATGTTTGGCCAGGGAAAGATATTTCCTATAAGCATTTGAGAGTATTTGGTTGTCGTGCATTTGCATATATTCCAAATAATGAAAGGTCTAAGCTGGATGGTAAGATAAAAGAATGTATTTTTCTTGGCTACTCACATGATCAATTTGGTTACAGGCTTTGGGATCCAGAAAAGCAGAAGGTGTTTAGAAGCAGAGATGTGGTCTTCTTTGAGGATCAAACCCTTGAGGATTTGAAGAAGGAGGCACCAGCCAAGACTTCTGTAGAAGGATTAGCATATTGTGACCCAGTTGTTCCTCCAATATATTAGGGTGATGGGGGAGATGTGCAGGAAGATGGTGTAGAGCCAGATATTAATCTACCTGCAGGACATGTTGAGGAAGAAGAAGTTGAGGAGCAGCTTCCCGCAGAACCTCAATTGAGAAGATCTTCTAGATAATGTCAGCCTTCCAGAAGACACTCTACAGATGAGTATGTTATGCTTACATCGATGCGAGTGAACCAGAGAGTTACCAGAAGCAGTTGAAAGTGAGCAGAAAAAAATATGGCTAGTTGCTATGCAGGAAGAGATGGATGCTATACAAAAGAATCATACATATGATTTGGTGCAACTTCCACAGGGAATGAAGGCCTTAAAGAACAAGTGGGTTTTCAGGTTGAAGACTCAAGAATATTGTTCTCAACCAAAGTACAAAGCCAGATTAGTTGTGAAAAGCTTTGGTTAAAAGAAAGGTATTGACTTTGAAGAAATTTTTTCTCCTATTGTTAAAATGTCTTCTATTCGTGTTGCTCTAGGTATTGCTGCTAACTAGGACGTAGAGGTGGAGCAGTTAGATGTGAAGACAGCTTTCCTTCATGGTGATTTGGAGGAGGAAATTTATATGGAGCAACCAGAAAGTTTCAAAGTCAAAGGTAAAGAAAATTTTGTCTGCAAGTTAAGAAAGAGTTTGTATGGATTAAAGCAAGCTCCAAGATAGTGGTACAGAAAGTTTGATTTATTTATGATTAAAAATAGATACAAAAGAACGGCTTCAGATCATTGTGTGTACATCAAACGGTTTGGTGAGGATTTTATTATTCTTTTACTTTATGTTGATGATATGCTTATCATTGGGAAAGATATGCATACAATTGACAGGTTGAAGAAAGAACTGAGTGAGTCCTTTGCAATGAAGGATATGGGGCCAGCAAAGCAAATACTGGGCATGCAGATTTCTTGTGACAGGAAAAATAAGAAGATTTGGTTGTCACAGGAGAAATACATCGATAAGGTATTAGAAAGGTTTAGTATGAGCAATGCAAAGCCAGTTGGTTCTCCTCTTTCACATCACTTCAAGTTGTGCTCAGAATAGAGTCCGTCAAGTGATGAGGAGAAGGAGAAAATGCAAAAGGTTCCTTATGCTTCAGCAGTTGGAAGTTTAATGTATGCAATGGTATGTACGAGTAGGACATCATATATGCATAAGTGGAGGGTGTTACTAGCATATTCTTGCAAATCCAGCAAAGAGCACTGGGCAACAGTGAAGTGGATCTTGAGATATCTCAGAGGAAGCTCTAAGGTTTGTTTAAGCTTTAGAGATGGACCACCTGTGCTAATGGGTTACACAGATGCAGATATGGCTAGAGATATTGATACAAGGAAATCTACATCAGGTTTTGTACTTACTTTTGTAGGGGGAGCTGTGTCATGGCAATCCAGATTACAAAGGTGTATTGCTCTCTCCACCACAGAGGCAGAATATATTGCTGCTATAGAGGTTTACAAAGAAATATTATGGATGAAAGAATTCTTACAAGAATTGGGGTTGAAACAGGAAAACTATGTGGTGCATTGTGATAGCCAGAGTGCCATCCATTTATGTAAGAACCCAGTTTTTCATTCCAAGTCAAAGCATATAGATGTCAGATATCACTGGATTCGAAATGTACTTGAAGAGAAGCAGTTGCAACTTTAGAAAATTCATACAGATGATAATGGAGCAGACATGTTGACAAAGACCTTACCAAAAGAGAGGCAGGAGATGTGTCGACAGTTGGTCGGCATGGATTTACACTAAGTCATGGGACAGCCTCCCTTATGGGCTGAAGGGGGAGGTTGTTGGGCTGAGAGCCCAGTTCAGCCCATATGGGCTTTAGCAGCCCATAGCCCTCTTGTAAACCCTAAACCCTAACCTAAACCTAATTATATATAGGGGCTAATGGTGGCTACGAGATGAGTAGATCGAACATCGCAGCAAGGGGGAGAAACTTCATAGTAATATTAGGGATTCAAAGAGAGGAGAAAAGGGCAGAAAAACAAGAGAAAAAGAAAGGGAAGAAGACAAGGAAAACACAGAAATTGTTCTCACTCATCCAAATAGTTTCTCATCTCAGGTTAGATCAGATCTTCAGTGAATTCTTCTGTGATTGCTTGAGGAGGTTTTGGATATTGTGCACAGTGACGTGATCCTTGTATCCCAGTTATTCTCTTGTGATTGTTGCTTGGGTTTTGGGCAAGAGATTCGAGAATTGTACATTCATTATTTCTATAGTGGATTTTCTCTGATTTACCCCGTGGTTTTTACCCTTCACGTTGAAGGGGTTTTCCACATAAATCTTGGTGTTCTATTTGATTGTGATTTCTGTTTAATTCCGCTATGTGTTACAGCCTGCTAGTATTTGTTCATATATAAAAGTTATTGTTTATTGCCTATCCTTTTTTATCACCCATCAAAGTAGCCACCACAAGGTATGATAAATAAGTTGAACATAATACAAAATATGGCATCCTTGACAGAGAAATCCAAAAAATGTTTGGATCATTTTTATTCATGTTCATGAGATATGAAAGAAAACATTAGAGTGTCAAAATGGTCATGAAAAAAAAATTCACAAGACTCATTTTTTGATTCAAAATTCACAGAATTGTGAAAGGATAGATCATTGAGGTCATTCATTAAGAATTCCATATTTCAAGGTAGACTTCATGATAATGAGATATCAAAACTCATAAAACTTCAACGAATCAAAAATTTGAAGGAAAAACTTTAACGAATGAAATATTCTTGTAGTGATTCATGAGAAGGAAGTCATAAAACCTTGAATCATACCGAATAGCACAAGAATAAAAATCGAAGATGAACATTTAAGAATACCACTATTTAAAGGAGGAAAACAACATCATGATAGCTTTTATTAAAATTAAGATCAAAAGATAAGAATGAGAGCTCCATGATATAAAGATGTTATCAAAATGTGAAAATATAATATCAATATGAAACTATAAAATTGAAAATTTAATCATTTCATCAAAAGTCAAACCTAAAAAAAATTCATCAATAGGAAGATCAAAATGCCAAGATGATATTGTAAGGAAGTCATTCAAAAATGAAGAGGTGATATTAAGATGATACAATCAAAATCGAAGTTGAAAAAATTCAGAAAAGAAACATACAATATCATGTATTAGAACAATTTAGCATGCCTAATTCTCTTCTAATGAAGTCAAATTGTTCTTCATTTAGGGGTTTTATGAAGATATCCACTAATTGGTGTTTTGTATCAATAAATTCTAGAATGACATTATTATTATTGACATGATCTCGTATAAAGTGATGCCTAATGTCAATATGCTTAATTCTTGAGTGTTGAATTGGATTTTTGGTTAGACAAATAGTGCTTGTATTATTGCATTTTATGGGAATGTTCTTTAAATAAATTCCATAGTCTTCTAAGGTATTTTTCATCTAAACAACTTGTGCACAACATGCACTTGCGGCTATGTATTCGATTTCTATCATAGATAGTACAACCGAATTTTATTTCTTGGAAGTCTAAGAAACAAGTGCATATCCTAAAAATTGGTATGTTCCCGATGTGCTCTTTCTATCTATTCTACATCCACCAAAATCCGCATCTGCATAGGCTTTTAAATCAAAGTTGTCAGATTTTGGATACCATAATCCTAGATTAGAAGTTCCTTTAAGATACCTAAAGATTCTTTTAATAGCTTTAAGATGAGATAACATAGGATTAGCTTGGAATCTTGCACATAGATCTACACTAAACATGATGTCTAGTCTAGTTGCTGTAAGGTAAAGTAAGCTACCTATCATTCCCCTATATGTTTTTTGATCAAACTTTTCTCCACTTTTGAACCATCTATGTTAAATCGTTTTAACAAATCAAATGTATACTTTGTTTGATTAAGAAATATACCATCACTAAGTTTAACTTGTAATCCTAAGAAGAAAGTTAATTCTCCCATTAGGCTCATTTCAAATTCATGACTCATACACTTGGCAAAAGATTCACATAGTGATTCATTCGAAGAACCGAAAATAATATCATCAATATAAATTTGAACAATAAGAAAATTATTTTCAAAATGTTTAATAAACAATGTAGTATCAACCTTGCATTTAGTAAAATTATTTAAAATTAAGAAAGAACTAAGCCTCTCATACCAAGCCCTAGGGGCTTGCTTTAATCCATAGAGAGCCTTAGTTAGTTTAAACACATGATTGGGAAGAAGAGAATTTTCAAATCTGGGTGGTTGTTCAACATACACTTCTTCGGAAATAAAACCATTTAAGAAAGTACTTTTGACATCAATTTGAAAAGGCTTAAAATTATTACTACTAGCACAGGCAAGGAGCATCATAATGGCTTCTAATCTTACCACGGGAGCGAAGGTCTCTTCGTAATCGATATCTTCTTCTTGGTTGAAAACTTTGGCCACTAGTCTATCCTTGTTTCTAACTACGATACCACATTCATCTTGCTTGTTTCTAAAGACCCATTTAGTACCAATAACTAAATGGTCACTAAATCTAGGAACAAGCTTCCATACCTCATTCCTTTCAAATTGATTCAACTCTTCTTGCATTGTGATAACCCAAGAATCATCTTTCAAGACATCATCAATGCACTTTGGTTCAATTTGAGAAAGAAAAGTGATATGAGCACAAAAATTTTTAAATGAAGAACGAGTTTGAACCCCTTTAGATGTATCTCCTATAATTAACTCCTTAGGATGGACATCTACATACTTCCATTCCTTAGGTAAGGAAATTTGGGAAGAAGATGCATTCAAGTTGTCATTTTGAGGAAAGGGTTCATTCAAATTCAAATCATCTAAACCAAGATCATCATCAAAATCTTTTTTCATAAATTCAAGAAATTTATTAAAAATAATATGAATAGATTCTTCTATAACTAAAGTTCTTTTGTTGAAAACCCGAAAAGCTTTAGAAATAGAAGAGTAACCAAGAAAGATGCCTTCATCGGATTTAGCATCAACTTTTCCTAAGGCATCCTTTTCGTTCAAGATAAAACATTTGCAACCGAAAACTTTAAAGTAAGAGATATTGGGTTTTTTATTATTCCATAATTCATATGGACTCTTAGATTGAGATGGTCTTACTAGAACTCTATTCATCACATAGCAAGCCGTGTTCACGGCTTCGGCCCAAAAATATTTGGGTAAATTATATTCATTTAACATGGTTCTAGCCATTTCTTGTAAATTTTTATTTTTCCTTTCCACTACTCCATTTTGTTGAGGATTCCTTGGAGTAGAAAAGTTATGGTTATATCCGTTTATTTCACAAAAATTTTGGAAGTCATGATTTCGAAATTTACCACCGTGATCACTCCGAATTGATGAAATCATGAAACCTTTTTTATTTTGAGTAAGTTTACAAAATTTAGAGAAGCATTTGAAACAATCACTTTTGTGAGCCAAAAAATAGGTCCAAGTGTATCTACTATAATCATCCACAATTACGAAGGCATATTTGCTACCTCCTAGTCTTGTTATGTTAATTGGTTCAAATAAGTCCAAATAGATCAATTGCAATGGTCTAGTGGTGCTAATTTGATTTTTTGGTTTGAAACTAGTTTTTATTTATTTTCCTAATTGACACGCATCACATACTTTGTCCTTGACATACTTCATATTGGGAATTCCTCATACTAATTCTCTAGATGAAATCTTAGATATTAGTTTCATGCTTGCATGGCCTAATCTCCTATGTCAAAGCCAAGCATCATCATTCAAAACCGAAAAACACATTTCATTATTTAGTTCATCAATATTAATGGTGTAAACATTATTTTGTTTTAAAGCAATTATGGATATATCATTGTTTGGTTTTTCAATGATGCAAACATTAGATTCAAATCTAACAACATAATCTTTATCGCATAATTGACTAATGCTTAAAAGATTATGTTTTAAACCATCAATTAGCAACACATCATCAATTGAAAAACTTGATTTGTTACCTATGGTTCCCTTGCCAATGATTTTACCCTTGTTGTTGTCTCCGAAGGTGATATATCATTCTTCTTTGCTAGTGAGCATAGAGAAATGAGATGGATCTCCGGTCATGTTCTTGAGCATCCACTATCAGGATATCATCTCTTGCTCCTAGCTTGTGAGTTTGTCTACAAAAGAGGATGGTTTTTAGGTACCCATTTGATTTTGGGTGCCTCACAAATTGATCTACTTAATTTGTAATTCAACATTGAATTATTTATGGTTCCTTTAGGAACTCGTATCAATTTTTGTGGACTAATTTTCTTGAATGGACATTTGTAAACAACATGTCCAGTTTTATCACAAAAATTACATTTCAAATGAGGTGATACATGCAATGTGGGTCCTTTAATGAAGGTGGTGGAATTTCGGTGAGATCCACTCACAAATCTGATTCCACTTCTATTTCCGACGTGACCCTTATTAGCAAGGATCATGTCCAAGCCCTTGCTACCAACCTTAAACTTGTTTAGGGTCTCTTTGAGTAGCACATTCTCATTTTTTATTACTTCTAAGTGTTCACACTTAGAGCATGGGGGTAGAGGAGTTTGGAGACTATTGAACTTATTTTGCAATAAAGCATGCTCTTTCTTTAGTAAATTAAACTTCTTGCTAATAGTTCTACATTCATCAAATAACTCATGAAAAGTGATAAAAAGTTTATCAAAAGATAATTCTTCATTAAATAACTCACTAACTTCTTCTCCTAAGGCCATTAGCGCAAAGTTAGCCTCCTCTTTGTTGCTTGCTTCTTCAACCTCGGAGTCACTTGAATCATCCCATGTAGCTTTCAATGCTTTCTTCTTCTTGGGTTGCTTTTTCTTGGCTTGGGGGCATTCATATTTGAAGTGCCCCGGCTTCTTGCACTCGTAGCAAATAACTTGGTACTTTTTATGTTCAAGTTTATTTTTTGTGTCATTTTTAAATTTGTTATTTCTTATGAACTTTTTGAATTTTTGAGTTAAAAGTGCAATGCCATTGTCATTGTCCTCATCACTTGATGTTCCTTTCAAGTGGTCTTCTTGTGCTCCTAATGCCATATCCTTCCTGTTCTTTGGAAGGGGGTTCTCGAGCTCTTCATGAGCATGACACATCATTTCGTAGGTCATTAGAGACCCAATAAGTTCTTCAAGAGGAAAAGTCTTAAGGTCCTTGGCCTCTTGAATGGCCGTAACTTTTGGATCCCAACTCTTTGGAAGGGATCTTAAAATCTTAGTTACAAGTTCAAAGTTAGAAAAACCTTTACCAAGTGCCTTAAGTCCATTGATGACATCAGTAAAGCAGGTGTACATGTCTCCAATGGACTCACTTGGTTTCATTCAGAAAAGTTCGTAAGAATGCACAAGAACATTGATTTTGGACTCTTTCACTTGGCTAGTGCCTTCATGAGTGATCTCAAGAGTACGCCAAATATCAAAGGTCGATTCACAAATTGATACGCAATTAAATTCGTTTTTGTCTAGTGCATAAAACAAGGCATTCATAGCTTTTGCGTTTAAAGCAAAAAACCTTCTTCTCCGATTCATTCCAATCGCTCATCGGAAGAGAAGATTTTTGAAAACCATTCTCAACGATATTCCAAAGCTCAAAATCCATAGAAATAAGAAAGATCCTCATACGAGTCTTCCAATACATACAATCTAACCCATTAAACATAGGCGGACATGTAATGGAATGACCTTCTTGCATACCGGAATATGCTATCTCTCTTAGGTTTTAGACCAAATATGAGAGTGAACCCGCTCTGGTACCAATTGTTAGGATCGGACAATCACTAAGAGGGGGGGTGAATTAGTGTAGCGAATTAAAGCGTAAGTTTGAAACCGATTTCAGTAAAATGGTTAGTTCGTATGAAAACTTCGATCTGACGAAAGATGACTTAGTTGAAGTTGCTTGAGTAAAGGTAAAGAAAAACTGAATGGTTTGCAGCCAAGTAAAAAGATGAAACAGAAATTTAAACACTCACATTCAAGAACGCCACGATGTATAGTGGTTCGATCAAAGTGACCTACATCCACTTTCGAAGCCTTCTCCGATGAGGCTCCCAACTTCCACTAGCAAATCCTTTTGAAAGGGAAGGACCAAACACCCCTCTTACAACCCTTTTACAAGAAATTCACACTCTTACAGATTTTCCAAAGAGAAAGAAGGAGGTGAACACAAGCTATTGAAAATAAGACTTTTGTAAGACTTTAGCTCAATTTCTAACTCTCAAAAGGGTGCCCTTTCAGTTGAGAAAGGAGGGGGGGGTATTTATAAATTAAAAGAGGATTTAAATTTGAGCTCCAAATTTGAATTCTCTTTAAGTTTTCTGTGTCTTTGGTGGTGCCACGCTTTGTTAAAGCGGTGCTACACTGTCGATCGTCAGGACCGACAAAGGTGCCTGTGACAGTACCACGCCCAGGCGAGGTGGTACTACCGCCGTTGCACACATGCGCTGGGTGGTACTACCGCCCTAGGTTAGGTGGTAGCACCGCCCAGCACTCGGCTGCTAGGCGGTTCCATCGCCTAGCATAGGTGGTTCCACCGCCTGGCCCATTCAGCAATGCTGAATGGGCCTTGTTTTAGGCCTAAATTGGCCCAGTAAGAGCTCGATTGGCCCCTACTAGGTTTGAGCAGGATTAATTCAAAATCCTTACCCTAATTATGTGCCAATTGTGAAATTGAAACATAATTAATAGTGATTTGAACCGACATTCTTCAAGTCTTATTCCGGTGAGCTTTACGATGAGGTTTCGACGGTCTTCCGATACTTCCCTCAGATTTCTTCCGGCGGATTCCCAGCATGCTCCCGGATTGTATGGCGAGCTCAACGAGTCTTCGGCAAGCTTCCGAACCTTCTCGGCAAACTCCGCGAACCTTCAACGATCTTTGTGGTGAACTTTCGAAAACTTCAATAAGTCCCTGATTCAATCTCAGTTGGTTCCGACAACACTTCCGACGATCATTTGGACTTCCAATGAACTCTTAAACACCCGACGGACTTGATCTCGGCAAATAGCTTTATGTTTCTAACCCATCGTAGTTAATCCTGCACACTTATCTTGACAATATAGATTAGCACAAATATTTCACCAATTGATTTCATCATTAAAATCTGAGATTCAATAGGTGGAACCCCTACAGTGTTCCAAGGGTTGATCCCCCTCAAAGATCAATCTACATAGAATTCCTCTAGGGTTCTATCATCTGGTATCAGAGCAACGATCTTGCTGCTTTTGCTGTTATCCCTACCATCCACCATCAACCAAGCAATTCTCACAATTGCTCTTGACATCGTCGTCTCCACCTTCATCTTCTGCCGTAGATCAAATCAATCTATTGCTGTCGCTTCCAATTGCATCAGAGATATGGTATTCTCCTATCACTAATACCTTTTGCTATTACAACTTGTCATTCAAAATACCAAAAAAAAGGTCTTACTATCTATCCCTTGCTGTGAATTCCTTTCGTCGTAAAAGTTATCATCTTTGCGAACGAAGGATTGCTGTAAAAAATTTCAACTGCATATTGCTGCCTTTAAACCGATCTATTGCTATCCTTTTTGAACGAAATTTCTTGAGCACCTCATAGATCATCTTGGCTTTCATCTGGGATTGATCTATCATGGAATTCATCTCTGAAACATTACTGTGTTGCTGCAAGTTTTCGTCGCAAGCCACTGAAATTTTTTGATGAGAATTCTGCTATCGCAACTTGCGCCGAATTCTTTGCTGTTATGCTATCGAAATTTTCTTGATCCAAGTTGTCATCCTTACTGTTATTTAAACTGAGATTCTGCTATCAAATCCCATCCTCAAATTTCTGGGTTCTTGCTAGAAATTTCATCGAGAAACCATTGTTTCTTCGATGACAATTCTGTTCTTACGAGACAACGCATATCGGCAGCAACATCCACTTAATTCTGTCAAATCTCTACTGTCATCTATCACAGATCTAAAACCCTCTTCCCTAACCTTCATCCACTACCATCACAACCCAAAACTCCATTAAATTGTAGCCCCAAACCATACCCAAAATAGCCACAAAATAAGCCTAAACCGCAGCCTACATCCACCAATCTACAAACCCTTTCGGCTACCACTTCTCTCAAACAATACATGCTTTTAACCCAACAACAAAAGAGAGATCTTAATATTACAGATCTGGAGGCATATACTATGGCATCTGAGGAGGCAATCAATGCTAAGTTCGAAGCCTTCGAGACACGGATGGAGGAGAAGATTCGGATCCTCTTTGCCGAACTCAATTTGGGTCGATCACCGAGCCCAAAAAAATCTTATCAAGGAGAGAGCTCTAACCGAAGAGATGACTTCCAGGAGAGGGGAGGCTCTATGACCGATCCCTACTATCCACGTATGAGGGTGAACTTCCCTAAATGGGAAGAAGGAGACCCGATTGGTTGGATCTCGCGTGCGGAGCGATATTTTTGGTATCACAAAACCGCGGACGCATCTATGGTAGAAATTGCAGCTATATATCCTGAAGGGGATGCCATACAATGGTTTGATTGGTTTGAACACACTCATAGAGTCCTCTCATGGTGACAATTTAAATAATGATTGTTGATCCGCTTCGGACCAACCGATTACGAGAACATTGATGGACAACTAGCAAAGATCTGACAAACCTCTACTATTCAAGAGTATCAAATCAGGTTTGAAAGGTTATCTAATCAAACTTGTGATTGGTCTAAAAAATAGCTATTGGGGACGTTTATTGAGGGCTTGAAGCTGGAGATCCGGGGAGAAGTTAAAGCGCGACAATCGTACACGCTCATGGCAGCCATCTCTTTCACACGACTTCAAGAGGAGCGATTGAACAATGAAGCCCGGAGGACTAGGGTCGCTCCCTGACTAGAAATATCAAAGCCCTCAGCCTCCTCTATTGTTAGCCAAGCCTCTGCACTAAAAAAGTTGACAAGAGAAGAGCTTCGGGAGCGATCTACGAAGGGGTTATGTTGGCATTGCGACGAGCTGTGGAGCCACAAGCATCACTATAAAAAAGGGAGACTTCTTGTGATTGAACCAGTGGAAGAAGAAGTCATTGAATAGCCAGAAGAGAGACTTGAACATAAAAAAAAAGATATAAAAAAAGAGCCACAATCGACCAACTTTATGGTACACGCATTAGTCGGCTACTCAAATCTACAAACGATGAAAGTTGGAGGCCTTCTCAAATAACAAACGATTATTGTTCTCATCGATACGGGCAACACTAATAACTTCTTAAATAGTAAGGTTGCTGCTCGGATGGTGCTCCACATTAAAGGTTATAGTAAGTTTGACGTAAAGGTCATCGACGATCGAGTCCTAAAGTGTGACCAAAGATGCCTGTAGATGAAACTATTACTACAAGACCAAGAAATTATTGCCAACTTCTTCCTCCACCAATTGATAATTATGAGGTTATGTTGGGCATAGAATGGCTGAAAATGCTAGGTGATGTCTCTTGGAACTTTTCTAAATTAATTATGAAATTCTACTGCAAAGGCAAACAGGTCACCCTACGCAGGAAACGCGAAAGCTACATAACCACCGTTTTGACCCAACGAATGGAGAAAGTTTTATACAAGATAAATAGTGACTTTTTGATGCATCTCCAGCAATAGCTAGAGGAGAAGAAAATAGAAATTGAAGATCAAAATCTCACCCAATTGCTTGCTGAATTTGATGATGTTTTTGCTGAACCATGTGGTCTTCCTCCTACTCAAAAACATGACCACCGAATTCTAATCCTTCCGGGTAAACTACCAGCGAACACTCAGCCTTACTACTATCCTCACTTCTAGAAGGATGAAATTGAGAAGATCGTGAAGGAGATGCTTGAAACATGGGTGATTCGACCAAGCTGCAGCCCCTATTCCTCACCGGTGCTACTTGTACGCAAGAAGGACGGTACTTGACGGATGTGCATCGACTACCGAGCTCTAAATGGCATCACCATCAAGGATAAGTACCCAATACCAGTGGTGGATGAACTTCTTGATGAGTTAAGAGGAGCTCGAGTCTTCACAAAGTTGGACCTCCGATCCGGTTACCACCAAAGTCAGGTATGTGAAAACGACATCCCAAAAATAGCTTTCTGCACTCATAACGGCCACTATGAATTCTTGGTAATGCCTTTTGGACTCACTAATGCTCCTTCAACCTTCCAAAGTCTCATGAACGATATTTTTTGAAGCTTTCTTCACAAATTCGTGCTGGTATTTTTTGATGATATTCTCATTTATAGCCCTTCTCTTGAGACTCACTTTCAGTACTTACGATCTGTTCTGACGATCCTTTGGAAGAATACTCTTTTTGTTAAGCTATCAAGGTGTAGCTTTCTCTAGTAAAAATAAAGTATCTTGGGCACCTAATATCAGAAGGAGTGGCGGTAGACCCAACAAAAATCGAAGCCATGCAGGGCTGGCCGAAACCTACAAATGTGAAATTGCTACATGGGTTCCTTGGACTAACAGGCTACTATCGAAAATTTGTGAAGGACTATGGGAAGATCAGTGCACCCCTCACTTCTTTGCTAAAAAAAGATGTCTTCCAATGGTCAGCTGAAGCCTCCGCTGCCTTCAATAAACTTAAGGCAACCATGACGACGACGCCCACGCTAGCACTACTAGATTTCAGCCGATCCTTCATCATTGAGGTCGACGCATTTGGAGTCAGAATTGGAGCCGTAGCGTACAGACTTAAATTGCTTAAGGATTTCAAAATCCATCATGTCTTCCAAGTGTCATGTCTAAAGCTCAAGATGGGAAAACATGAGTCACCCTAGATTCAATTGCCCAACACCACTACTGATGGAGATATTCAAGCCTAACCACAAGCCATCCTCGACCGTAGAATCATGATGCATCGGCGACGTCCCTCTACTGAAGTACTAATGCATGGGAATAATTTATCACCCGAAGATGCCACATGGGAATCATACGAGGAGCTAAAGACCTGGTTCCCTGAGTTCATGGAACTTCAGCCTTGAGGACAAGGCTGATTTGAAGAGGGTGAGCTTGATAGGACCCTAGCAGGGTTGGGTCCTACTCAACCATGTAGTAGCTAATAAAAACCCTGTGAGAGTGTAATAAACCCCACCTAGCCACCTCTATCCTATAAAGAAGAGAGGCTAGGGTTTACATTTGGGTCTTTGGGCTTCTTAGTCGTCGCCCCCCTTATTACTGGGCCGGTCGACTAAGATTGAGGACAAATTGGGTAGTTCACTTAGGAAGCAACCCCTAGGGCTAGGGTTTGGAGCTCTACATAAGCATGTAGCCTCTATCTCTTTGGAATAAGAAAAGTTCAATCTACTTTGCAGCCATTTGGCTGACTACTAAGGAGTGTGGAACCCCTATAGCGTTCCAAGGGTTGATCCCCCTCAAAGATCAATCTACATAGAATTCCTCTAGGGTTCTATCAATAACATCCTTGGTGTCTCAAGTCTAAGAGCCAGACATACAATTAGGATCACAAAATCATTATCTGACAATGAGGTATCATCAACCATCTAGCATTCCGTGATCGAACTAATCAGTGAACTCATTCTCTAATGAGCACCCGCACTATATCGTAGTGTCTCCACACAAGCAGCTATGAGATCAGTTGCCTCGATCATATGGATAGGTACATAGTACATCGATCTGTTTGGTTATCTCGATGTACCTCTTGACTAATCTATAACCGAAAACAATTATGGTCTGTGTTTATAAGAGAATTGGTCTCTGATAGAACCCCAGAGGAATTCTATAGAGATTGATCTTTGAGGGGGATCAACCCTTGGAACGCTATAGGGGTTCCACCCTCCAAGTAGCCTGGATGCAATTGTAGATGATCTTTCTTATTCCAAAGAGGTGGACATCGAGCTCCAAACCCTAACCCTAGGGGTTATCTCGATGTACCTTTGACTCAATCTATAAGGGGGCGACGGCTAAGAAGCCCAAACAAATATAAACCCTAGCCTCTCTTCTTTATAGGATAGAGGCGGCTAGGTGGGGTTTATTACATTCTCACGAGTTTTTATTAGTTACATGGTTGAGCTAGGGTCCTATTGGTCTCATTATCAAAATCTCATCATGATTCAATTCTCATTGCACAAATCCAAGGACATCACAATACAAGCAACAAATTACATAAAGTGAGAATATACCAATAACAATAATAAGCAAAAAGACTATATAACGTATCTCATATACCATCACTCATATGATTGGCTTGTAGGGCACCTATGACTAGCAGCATGTGATTCATGATGATCAATCTACAACTATCACTACATTGATATATCAATGGCATACGGTGTATCAATACACTATATCATGTGATCAATTTCAGGATTGGATCTGACAAACATATTCTATTGATATACAGATACATAAGATCGAGGACCCTGATCCACTACCCATGGACGCCTATCGTTTGTTTTGGTGGTAAAATTAGGTATATCGACACATGTGATTACTTAATTCATTTGAATTTTGAAGTTTAAGTTGTTTACAAAATAATCTAATAATTCAAATAATTTTTCTGTAGATAATTCAATATTAATGGAAGGACGATTTGGAATTGATACGGTGGGACGATACATAATGGGTTTTGAGAGAAGAAAAGTCGAGAGAATAGCAGTATGCGCAAGAATAAAAGTTCTTTTGGACAGAAAAAGAACAATCTCACGAAAATACTTAAACACAATGGTAAAATAGTTCACCACCAGGTTCAAAATCATATAGGGATACAGAAAACTTCACCACCCTAGAGAAAATGAAACGATGATACAGAACTGAACAAAGAGACTCACCACTCTAGGACGCATCCAAGAGATACAGAGTTTTCTAGAGTACTCCAAGAGAGCTTCAGCCAATATCTTCAGTTTCTAAAAACCTCCTCTAACCCAAAACACCAAAATAAATAGTTGTGCATGAAACAACCCTTCATGCATAGGAAATTTCGAGATAAATGCTTTACAACTGTTAACCACCTTCATTAATATGTTTCTTAGTCATGAAGGAAAGTGCATTGAACCAGCCTTGACTTAGTATAAAGAAGATGCTCATGAGCTGTCATAGTTGAATGTGCTGAGTGGAAGACTGAGGCAACATTGTAGGCTGAAAATTTATCATAGCTTCAGTAAGATCAACATGACTAGATTATAACAAGTTAGCCACTCCTGTGTCATTCTCCCCTGATTGAAAAAGACACTCCATAGGCACTCTTGTCCTCAAGTCATTGTTTGTTTCAGCAATATAATCATGATAAGGACTTAAATCAGCCACATTAAATGTCGAAGACACTCCATAATCTTCTGGTAGCTCGATCTCATAAGCATTATGTCCAATTCTCTTAAGCACCTTGAATGAACCATCAGCTTTTGGTTTCAATTTTCTAAATTTGCCTGGTGGGAACCTCTCCTTTCTTAGATGAATCCATACCAAATCACCTACATTAAACTCCACAAGTTTTCTGTGTTTGTTGGCAACCTGACTATACCTCTCAGTTTGCTTTTCTATGGTTGCTTTAACATCCTCATGTAGCTTCTTTATTTGCTTAGCTCTCTCATCAGCATCTCCACTAAATTGTTTAGTTGCTAAATAAGGAACCAAATCCAAAGGACCAATAGGATTAGTACCATAAACAACTTCAAAAGGACTCTGACCAGTGCTATGATGCAAGGAACGATTGTAGGCAAATTCAATCTATAGAAGAATAAGATCCCATTGCTTGATGTTTTTGCCAACATAACTTCTAAGCAAATTTCCCAAGCTTTTGTTTGTTACATCAGTTTGCCCATCGGTTTGTGGGTGATGTGAGCTGCTAAAATTCAAAGAAGTACCCAGCTTCCTCCATAGAGTTCTCCAAAAATGACTAAGAAATTTTGAATCTCGATCATATACCATAGTTCTTGGTACACCATACAATCTCACAATCTCCTTGAAATACAAATCAATGATATGAGATGCATCATTTGATTTATTGCAGGGGACAAAGTGAGACATTTTTGAAAATCTGTCGATAACAATCATGATAGAATCCTTGTTCCTTTGAGTTCTTAGCAGTCCCAAAACGAAATTAAGACTTACTTCCTCCCATGGAGCAGTAGGCACTGGAAGTGGAGTGTACAAACCAAAATTTTGACTTCTCATTTTTGCTAAATGACACACTCGGCATTACTTCACAAGCCTCTCTACATCTCTGAATATCTTGGGCCAATAGAAATTTGATTGAACAAGAGCTAGAGTCTTGTCCCTACCGAAATGTCCTCCCAAAACACCACCATGAACTTCAGCTAAAATAACTTGTCTCAATAAACAAAATGGAACACACAAGGCATTAGCTTGAAAAAAAAAACCATCAATGATAGAAAATTACTGAAAAGAACTTGATTTGCAATTCTGCCATATTGAGCTGAAATCCATATCATTCTCATAAAGATCTTTGAATGTCTCAAATCCAATTACATTAACTTCCATCGTTGATAATAAAGAATGTTTTCTGCTTAAGACATCAACAACCACATTCTGAACACTAGATTTATGCTTGATTGTAAAGTTATAAGATTGCAAGAACTCCACCCAAGCTGCATGTCTCTTGTTTAGCTTGTGCTAGTGATTAATGAACTTTAATGCCTCATGATCAGAATATAAGACAAATGGCTTAGTAAGAAGATATTGGCTCCAATGAGATAAAACTTGATAAGTGGCATAGAACTCCTTATCATAGGTAGAGTAGCTCTTTCTTGTATCATTCAACTTCTCATAATAAAGGTAATGGGCTTTCCATCTTGACTCAAAACAGCACCGATTCCCACATTAGAGGCATCACATTCAACCTCAAATACCTTGTCAAAGTTAGGTAGCACTAAAATAGGAGCTTCGGTCACCTTTCTTTTCAATAGTTCAAAAGCATCATTAGCCTCACTAGTCCATTTGAATTTATCACCTTTCAAACATTCAGTGATTGGAGCAATAATAGAGCTAAAACTATTGATGAATCTTCTGTAAAAGGAAGTTAAGCCATGGAAACTCCTCACATCATGCAATGAAGTAGGTGTTGATCAATTAAGAATAGCCTCTACCTTACTTTAATCCATCATGATTCCATCTTTTGAAACAATATATCCTAAAAACACAACAGTAGTTATAAAGAAATCACACTTCTTTAGATTAGCATAAAGTTTTTGTTATCTCAAAATAAGAAAAATCTCTTTGAGATGATTTATATGCTTCTCTTCACTCTTGCTGTACACTAATATGTCATCAAAATAAATCATAACAAAAGTCCCAATGCATGACTTAAGTATATGATTCATAAATCTCATGAAAGTACTAGGAGCATTAGATAACCCAAATGGCATAACCAACCATTCATATAATCCTTCTCTAGTTTGAAATGTTGTTTTCCACTCATCTCCAGGCTTCATTCTTATTTGGTGATACCCACTTCTCAAATCAATTTTAGAGAAAATAGAAGCACCACACAATTGGTCAAGTAAATCATCTAACCTTAGAATGGGAAAATGATAGTCAATTGTGATTTCGTTGATGGCACGGCTGTCCACACACATTCTCCAATAATTATCCTTTTTCGGTACCAACAAAGCTGGAACCGCACAAGGACTCATGCTCTCCCGAATCAATCCCTTTTTCACCAACTCATTCACTTGCCTTTGAAGTTCTTCATGCTCCTTGGGACTCATTCTGTAGGCTGCCTTATTAGGTAAAATAGCCCCTGGAATAAGATCAATGTGATGCTGAATATCTCTTAGAGGTGGAAGGCCATGTGGAATCTTTTTTGGTACAACATCTTGAAACTCCTCCAGAATTGATTTCATGATTGTCGGTGTCTCCTTATATCGTTCATTTTCCTCTACAACTAATAAAGCCAAAATATGACCACCTCTTTCTATTTCATCCTTGCATTCACCATAGGACATGAAAGCACTAACTTCCTTCTTTTGTGTACTAATTTCAGGAGGTTACAATGGAGCTAAAATAATCTTTTTTTCATTCACATTAAAAGAATATGTATGTTTGTAGCCATTATATAATAACCTCCTATCATAATGCCAAGGTCTACCCAATAATAAATGACAAGCATCAATAGGAGCAACATCACACCATACTTTATCTTTGTAATACTTGCCAATGGAAAACGAAACTAAACATCTTTTAGTTACCTTGATATCATTCCCTTTTTGCAGCCAGCATAATTGATAAGGATGTGGATGAGGGATTATGTCTAACTTCAACTTCTGCACCATCTCCAAAGATACCACATTCTCAAAGCTGCCACTATCGATAATCACCAAACATACCTTGCCATGAGAAGTGCATTTAGTGTGAAACATATTTTTTCTCACCCAACTTTCATCCTCAGTCATATAGGACACTTGTAAACTACGTTATAGCACAATAGACAAACCATGATTAGCATAATAACCTCTTCCTCATCATCATCATATTTTGGTTTATCCTCGGCTTCATTTTCTTCTTCATCACTATGATTTTCAACTAATATAACAATCCTCCTATTTGGATAATATGAAGCAATATGCCCAAAACCATGACATTTAAAACATTTTCGACCACTTGGCGTAGACGAATCATGTGTTTGTTTGCTGTCAGCAGATCCTTCACCCTTGTCTTGCACCTTTGAGACAATCTTGCTTTGAACAATAGACTTGGAATTTCCTCCTTTTGTATAGCCTTCTTTTGACTCGTACCAAAAACTCTTTTCAAACTTTTATTGCTTTTCAACTTTTAAAGCTAACTTACATCATTTAATGACCAATATGGCTGCAGTTGAATAACTTTAGCAATCTCATATTTCAGACCTCCCAAATATCTTGCAATAGTTTGCTCTTCTGGTTCCACAAGCTCTCCTTTTAACATGAGATTATCAAACTCTACTGTGTACTCTTCCACACTAAGATCTTTTTGTTTGAAATCATTGATTTTGAGAAAGATCTCTTGTCTATAATTGTCATGTAAATATTTTCTCTTCAGCTCCCTTTTCATTTTCTCCCATGTCACAATTTTACTCTTTCCCTCACGTTCTCTTTGCTTCTTCAGATTTTCCCACCAAAAAGATGCATTTCGTCTAAGTTTAAATGCCACAAGCTTTACCTTCTTTTGTTCAGGTGGTTCATGAAAATTGAAAATTCTTTCCACTATATTAAGCCAATCAATAAAGTTATCAATATTAATTTTGCCTTCAAACTCTGGAATATCCAATCTTGGATTGTATTTGTTCAGCCATTTGTTTTTGACTGCATGCCTTGCTCGAAATCTTCTCGACTCCCGAGAGTGAGGAGGTGTATCATCATTAGAACTAAACTGTTGGACATTATTTTCATGCTGGTCATTTCTACTTCGAAGTTCTTCGATAATTTCATTCTTCTCTTGTATACTATTCAGCAATCTACGTAGCTGTAGCTTCAATGATTCAATATCATCTTCGTGGATGCTACCTTCAACAATAATATCTTTTCCATTCCGTCGTACCATGATCTCTAGCATTTAGCTTTGATACCAAACTGATATGGTGGGACGATACGGAATGAGTTTTAAGAGAAAAAAAGTCGAGAGAGTAGCAGTATGCGCAGGAATAAAAGTTCTTTCGGACAAAAAAAGAACAATCTCACGAAAATACTTAAACACAATGGTAAAATAGTTCACCACCAGGTTCAAAATCACATAGGGATACAGAAAACTTCACCACCCCAGAGAAAATGAAATAATGATACAAAACTGAACAAAGAAACTCACCATTCTAGGACACATCCAAGAGATACAGAGTTTCCTAGAGCACTCCAAGAGAGCTTCAGCTAATATCTTCAGTTTCTAAAAACCTCCTCTAACCCAAAACACCAAAATAAATAGTTGTGCATGAAACAACCCTTCATGCATAGGAAATTTCGAGATAAATGCTTTACAGTTGTTAACCACCTTCATTAATATGTTTCTTAGTCATGAAGGAAAGTGCAATGAACCAGCCTTGACTTAGTATAAAGAAGATGCTCATGAGTTATCATAGTTGAATGTGCTGAGTGGAAGACTGAGGTAACATTGTGGGCTGAAAATTTATCATAGCTTCAGCAAGATCAACATCACTAGATTATAGCAAGTTAGGCACTCCTATGTCAGGAATGGATCGAAATTACGAACCTTACACAAGGCTACTCCTCAAAGCTTGAAAAAGATGTGTGGCACTATTTTACCTAATTTATATTAGTTTTGCTAAAGCTATACTAAATGTATATTTATTTTTAACTTAAAAATCCTATCCTAACTTTTTTTTTCCTATTTTTAGATATTTTTAGAGAGTTTTCTGCATATGTTAGGTGTACCATTTGGTATGCCTTGGCGTATCTCTCGATATGTCATATCTACCATACCAAGCAAAGCTCAATATATCTTTACGATACGATGTTTATAACCTTGGTCCAAACCATTATCATTCTTTTTTTTATGTTACAAACTTTCCAAACCATCATCTTATTTTATTCTATTTTACAAAATTTCCTTCACAGGCGCAGGAGTAGCTTTTCCTAATTGTAAGCATTATAGAAAGAAGCTAGAAGTATGGACAATGCTAATGAATGAGATTCAGTTGGATGGAGTTATGATAATTGGTTCTTGCTTGCAAGTAATAAAGTTTTATTCTAGTTGTTAAAGATTTGATCCTAATCTCTAACACAAGATTTTCTTGCTCTTGTGGAAGTAAGAAATTTTCATTTTTGCATTTATGTTACTAGTATTCCTGGTTTGGAAGTAACGTTCAATGATAACTTAATTTTAACCATTTTGATTTTCTAAGTTAATACTGAATTCATGGTTTTGAAATCTTGGTCCAATACAAGTTTTCAACAATTGGACGAATTAGAATGGTATGGTATGACTTTACCACCAAATATCACAAAGAAATAAAAAATAAAATACCAACCATCAGTTCATATAGCATTATGTTGGTCCTTTGTTGGACCATGGATACCAATATGAACCTACTTCTTTGACAGAATTTTGAAACCTTGGTTGAACTTGCATAAAGATCCATCTGCCAAGTGGTAAAACAAGTTTTGCTCAATTTGAGCTCTCTTAAGATAAATCTTCTCTCTTTGGCTTTAATATCGTTGTGGTTACATCTCAAAATAGATTCTTTTATTTGGTTAGATGCTGATGCTGAATAAAATTGTCGTATATTCTAAGACTATGGATCTTTCTTTGACTGCTTTTTGTTGAAGGCTTCTTTTTTATTTTGGAGGTGTTTTTCATCCAACAATGTCGAAGCTGAACTTTCTCTTCATATAAGTTATTCTCTAAACAGTTTTTTCAAGGGAGCGAAGTTAATAGCGTTGGTGGTTGTTCTGCAATCCTTTTCCCTTTCTATTACTGTTTTGGTTGAAAGTGTGTCAGTTTTAACCCTGCATAACTTTGTTAATTTTGTACCTTTTCCTAAGTGACGGCGATAATATGCCAAACCTATATTACTTGGCTAAAAAAAATCTGGATGAAATTTAAATATGTTCTACACATTGAGCCAATTTTATGCTGATTAATTGTTTAACTTACAATATAATCTACAACAAAACCTTCTTTATTAGTTCACCACAACAGGAGAAATCTAAGAATCATTTGTATGGATTTGTATTGGCTGATTTTTTTGTTGGCATAGATTTAAGCTTGCATTTCTTTATTTGATACACCAACCATGTCAAGAAAGAAATTAATTTGAAGCAATTTCATTGTCTTTTGGATTTCCAAGAATGTACAAGTCTAAAGAAATTTGTACATATAGTCTTAATGAGTGCAGAATCTAATGCATGTAATTGACGATCTATTTTTTGTTAAAGAAATATGTACCTCGAATGTGGCTAAACTTATGGTTGCTTGGGGTCTTTTGTTGTGTTATATATGAAGATCATCTTAAAAGAAGTTGTTTGGTGTTTCTTGTATGAAGCTCGTCTTATTGAGAATTTGTTAAATCATCTGAATGTTGCTGCAATCTTTAGATTCAAGAACTGGCTACGAGGATCATTTTTTTAAATTGCTGAATAAGATGTATCGAGATGGAAAACAGTATTGATTCCTTTGTTTCATCAAGCCATTGACTAGTATCCCATTTTGTTTAAGGCAGGCCAGAAAATATCATGAAAAGATTTTGCAAAGCCAAGCCTTTTCTCTGGAGTCAGTTATGCATTAAATATTGCAAAACATGAACAAGAATTCATTTTTTTTCCCTTATGAAAATGATATCTTCAATTTGTCATTGTGCAGGATGGTTCTAATCTTTAGAAGGATGAAATGGAGGACATGCTTGTGGTTAGGGCCTTAAATATTGACTGCTATGGTTGGAGTCATCTCCTATCTATTCTTGAGGGTGCAAAAGAATATATGTAAAAGATATGTGGGGTAGACCTTTAGATAGTTTTATTGACATTAATGATAAAAGCCTAAAAGGTGCTAAACATTATCCACACATAAAATAATATTAATAAAGCTTTTTTTAAATATTGTAGCATGATGATAGATAATTTTGCAAGATAGCTCTGATCTCAAGCAAGATGAAGTGGACATGCTGGTCCAGGTATTGGCTGCTATGTTTTACAATATGCGTTATTGTCCTCAGCTAATTAGGAAGTGTTCTTTTTGGTTTAATAGAGCAATGAAGTTTGCTTACATGATCTAATTATAAAATATGAAACTTAAATGTGGTTTGATTTGTGTTTATTTGGTGTTTTTACTATGTCATTATGAAATTTCCATCAATGAAATTGTTGGTGTTTTCTTGATAACCTGGATTACATAGGAAGAATGCCTTAAGGAAAACTATTTACTCATCTAGCAATTTGTTTCATTCTTTAGACGATCATTGACTCCTGAGTATGAATACTTAAAAAGTATAAGGAAATGCTATAATCAAGCTCCATTGTATCTTTTCTTTTGTTATATTTCCTCTTCCTTTGACGATAATCTAGTTTTGGCAATATCTAGGGTTATTAAGTCTTGAGGGGCTTGAGAAGTGAATTGATGTAAAGGATGAACTAGAGAGTTCTTTGGTTTGACCAATGTTTGGTGCATCTAATCACTAACTGCAAGATAGTACTGTGCCAAAAACTTTTTCCTTATTCATGATATCTGTCTTAACATGAAGAATTATTAGTTTCTTTTTGTCATATTATTTGTTGAGACGTTCTTGATGGTAGTGTATGTAATCTAATCATTGAATTAGTTAAACAAAGGAAAACAGGATTTTTTTTTTTTTTTGTTTTGTTGTGCTTGAATTGTTACTAAAAACCAAGAACTGTTGTAGTGCTCCAAATAGTATGAAACGAGCGATTCATACTAGTCGGAGCATGGGCTGTATGCGGACCACCTGCGTTTCAGACAGCTAGGTCTAGTTAAATAAAAAATAATAAAAAATTATAATTAGAGCTCATGAATCGTTCTTTTCACAGTCAATGCGTCCTCGTTGTCTAGTGACTGCAGTCTACAACATCAGTTATTGTGTTGGAATTATAACATATTATGAATGTCTGGCATGCAATTGACTGTTTGTGCATAACTAGTAGAATTCTGTCCAGTTTGCAAAAGATTTAGGTGCTTTTATACCTCTCTTCAACAGCATAAGATACATTGACTTTTGGTTGTATAAAGGGTTTTCTCGTAGGACTTCTCGTCATCGTTATTAGTTTTATTTTTGAAGTATGGAAGTTGTTACGAGCAATTTTAATAGTAGAATTGAATACTACGAGTTAGGGCACTCAGATTATGCTCAGGTAATTTAGTTTACACATTATTACTTAATCATATCTGGTGTACTATTCTTGGAATGATAATAAAGTAATGATTATTCTGCTGTTCAAAAGTAATAAAGATCTGTGAAGGTTGGTTTGTTCTTAAATTGATAAAGATTCTGGAGTCTTTAACAATCAGTTGCTAAGTGATAATTAACAATGGTACACGGAACATTTAGATAATATAAGTTAAGAATTAAGACTGTTTCCAACCAGATCGGCATGTAATAAATGACAACTGATAGAAAAAATTTGAAGACTGATATTCCAATTTGAAGACATTATATTCTTGTTGTGGCATGCAACATCTAGCTTAGAATGGTTGGCACCACCTTGACCATTAATGTTTTTAGACCTAGGTTTGATTCCAAGCTTTCCCCATTGCAAGTATCAAAGATCATAGTGTTGCACTTAAGCTACATAATTTGATGGGTCAGATTTGCGATTGTCTGGATATGGTTGCGTCTCCAATTACGGTTCACCATTATCTTGCTCCATGCTGCAATTTTGGAATTGTGTGGTTGTGTCGACTATAGATTTGTAATCCTGTATAGAGTACTCTGCCGAGTTTGCTCTCTGCAAGCGTCGACATTTTCTCTTCATTTGCTTGAGTTTGTTTCAAGAAGTTCTCACGGTTTGGAGACGACGGAGCCGAGGAAATTTAGAGGGGGAAACTTACCCAAAAACTTAGCGTATACGTTGGCTTTTTAATCATTTCAAGCCCATATCACCTCGGAAGGATCTGAAGGATTTGTTCTGGATCTTAAATAGTTTGGACTCCAACTTTGTATCTAGTTTTCAGGAGCTAAACTTCCGAACTTCACGAGAGAGAACTCGCCCACAAGGAAGGCGGTGGGGGTTTGATCGATCGAGCAATCGGGGTGCCCCCACTGGTTACTGGGATCAGACTGGAGATATCGAGTGATATTTTGTTACGAAAGAAAAAAAAGCCGAAAAAAGGGAACACTTGACGTTGGGTTTGTTTGGGGTTTGTCGCCAACAAGCAACGAAGGGGCACCAGCCTCCGGGGTTTGCCTGGGAAAACGGAGTCGACAGGTTGATTTGGGAAAACGGAGACGAAGGGGCACCGCCCTTTCTTAGGTTGCTTATGTGTTAAATGTTGGTTCATGTGGATCGTCCCCGGGTGACTTAATAGCCCCTCCTGCGTTCAATTGTGGCAGGCGTCGACTTTCGGACATCATCTTCCTCTGCCTCTCCCCAGGTCCGTGCGAGGGTCAACCACGGCATCAGCCTGCGGAGCCAGGCCCGTGCGCCACCCCTGAAGAGTCTTGTTGAGAGGACCCCCCTTTTTTTCTGGGGACTACCCACTAACTTCCTTATTCTCCGGAGTGGAAGCTGACTTGGGCGTCGGAGGGGTCGGGCAGAGTATCCTCCGACCCACCTTTGTGCAGGGACAGGTCCAGACGACACTCCCGGGAAGCAGAGTCTCTCCCTCTCATCCCTTTCCGACCGGGACCCCGTCGGAGAACCACGACTTCGACCGGCCCGAACCCAACCGCGACGACCTCGGAATCTCGAAGTCAAAGCCGCCCATTCCTAGGTCACAGTAAAAAGTTGTTTGCATTAACAGATTGGCGCTAGAATAAGGGTCATGTCGAGGGGACCACCTGGTTAACCCCGACGAGCACCTGGGCGAGGAGATCCATCTAGAGCGGGCCTCAACGGAGGCCTCCCTTCCCTCCAGAATAAGAATGGAGGACCCCACCTCGACCTCGGAACGCTACTGGCGTTTGTTCAATGATCCCGGACTCCTCCCACCCGAGGGTGTCCCCGCCGTCCCTTTCCCCATCACCGCGGAAGCCTTTCGGGACCTCGCTCAACAGGTCCGAGCGTTAGCCGGGACGGTGCAAGCCGTCGTTCCCCTCCTACCCCGGACGACGGGAGTGCCCGAGAATCAAAGACCCGGGCCTTCCCTTCAGGCCCGCAATACGTCGCCCACGCTACCAGCTTCTCCTACGTCTCACCCGGTCTTGGATGGGATCCGGATTCCCGGAAATCCGGGTATCCCACCCGAGCCCGAGGCGGTATCCTCGGACTCGACAGACTTATTCCGAGCCCAACTTCGTTCCATGTGCCAGCGCCTCGATGAGGTCCAGAGGGACGTCCGGAAGTTAAAGGAGGAGTAGAGGGAGGAGCCTCACTAGGAGTCCCTGTTCACCAGCGACATACGGGATTTCCCGGTGCCCCCGAACTTTCGCCTCCCCTCCATCGATCTTTATGATGGAGCTAGCGATCCGGCAAATCATGTCGCCGCCTTTCGAGCTCAGATGGCCCTATACGGAATCTCCGATGCCTTGATGTGCCGAGCGTTCCCCACCACGTTGAAGGGGCCCGCCCGTGCCTGGTACAGCACTTTGAAGAGTGGGACAATCACGTCTTTTGAACAGCTCGCCAAAGATTTCGAGCTGCACTTTCTGGCGTTCGCACGTCCGAAGCCATCTATCGCGCTCCTTCTGGGATTGAAGCAAGGGGAGGACGAACCTCTCTCCCATTTCTTGCGCCGGTTCACCACGGAGATTCGGGGGTTATCTGACGCACACCCTACACTATTGATGCAGGCATTCATGTGGGGTTACGACCCTCAAGATTTTGCTGGTCTCTCGTAGAGCGACCCCCCGCCTCGGTCACAGAGATGCTTCAACTCGCAAACCATTATGTCTCGGCCGAGGCCTGGATGTCAGAAAGAAGAGAAGAGCGACAAAGAGCGCGCCCAGAATCTTCCCGAGCGGGAACAACATCCAGATAGCAGCCCTCGCAGCCAAGGCGCAGGGTAGATCGCCCCGACATCTCCACGTCGGGGCTCTCGCCTTCCTCCTTAAACGCGTCCCAGACGCAAATATTTATCCAGATAAAGGAGAAGGGGATGCTCAGGCCTCCCCATCCAATGACGAGCCCGCGAGAGTTGGCGGACCGTACCCGCTACTGTCGCTTCCATCGGCAGAATGGGCACGACACCGAAGAGTGCTATGAGTTGAAGTGGCAAATTGAGGAACTGATACGAAGGGGCCATTTAGGTCGCTACTTCCAACGAGACCGGGAGCCCTCCCCGCGTCCCGAAGGCCCTGTCGAGCGGCACATCGATGTAATCATCGGTGGACCAGCCTCCGGAGGAAACAGTACATCAGCACGGAAGGCCTATGCCCGAGCCATTTTGACCGAGGAGCCTGAACCCGCTCCCGAGCCAGAAATAACGTTCCCATCTGAGGACTCAGGACGACCAGAGCATGACGATGCGCTGGTAATCTCGGCCAGGATCGCCAACGCACAAGTAAGAAGGATTATGGTCGACACGGGCAGTTCAGCCGACATACTTTACCTCGACGCCTTTCTGAAGCTGGGGCTACCGGAGGACGCTTTGAAGCCCATACAAATGGCGCTCACTGGGTTCACAGGCGACTCAATCTCGCCTCGAGGTGCGGTCACCCTACCCTTAACACTCGGGGATTCACCAAAGACGAAGACGGTGATGGCGACCTTTCTGGTAGTCGACCTCCCCACGGCATACAACGCTATCCTAGGGCGACCCACCCTCAACAAAATAAGAGCCGTCATCTCCTCTTACCACCGGACCCTGAAATTCCCGACCCGTGATGGGGTCGGGGAGGTCCGGGGAAATCCTCGTGAATCTAGGCAGTGCTACTTGACGGCGGTCTCCCTGGGCAAGAAGAGAAGACCAGAGCAGCCCCTCGACGACCCCTGTGAATCCAAGCGTCTGGCTCAGCGCCCCGAGCCAACAAAACCCACGGTCGATATCCCGCTGCAGGAAAGTCACCCCGACCGGACGGTCGGGATCGGTTCGGAACTCGACACACAGGAGCAGACTCAACTCATCGGCCTCCTCCAAGAAAATGCTGACATCTTTGCTTGGACCCCTGCTGACATCCCGGGAGTCAATCCTAAGGTATCTCAACACTACTTGTGCATTTCCCCGACAGCCCGCTCGGTAAAATAAAGACCAAGGGCTCAGGCCCCTAAACGACAACAAGTCGTGCGAGAAGAAGTGGAGCGACTCTTGGCGGCCGACTTCATTGAGGAGGTCAAGTACCCACGGTGGCTATCTAATGTAGTCCTCGTAAAAAAGCCTAATGGAAGCTGGGGGATGTGTGTTGACTACACCGATCTTAATCGTGCTTACTCAAAAGATTGCTATCCCCTACCAAGGATCGACCAATTGGTCGACTCAACCGCTGGGCACGCCCGTTTCTCATTCATGGATGCCTTCTCCGGCTACAACCAGATCCGGATGGCACCCGAAGATCAGGAGCACACAGCCTTCCTCACCAGTCAGGGAGCCTAATTTTATAAGGTCATGCCGTTCGGATTAAAGAATGCCGGAGCCACATACCAAAGGACCATAAGCAAGATATTCGCCTATCAGATAGGGCGAAACATGGAAGTCTATGTCGACGACATGATCGTAAAAAGCCGGACGGGATCGGCACACCTTGCCGACCTAGCCGAGACTTTTGCCACGCTGAGGAGGTATGGGATGCGCCTTAATCCAGCCAAGTGTGTTTTTGGCGTGACTACAGGCAGATTCCTCGGGTTCATCATACATGAGAGGGGAATCGACGCTAACCCAGAGAAGATCCAAGCGATCATTAATATGCAGGCCCCCCGAACAGTCAAGGAGCTTCAGTGCCTCAATGGAAAGCTTGCAGCCTTGTCTAGGTTTTTATCCCGATCGGGAGATAGATGCCTCCCCTTCTTCCAAATCTTGAAGGACCCGAAGAACTTTCACTGGACAGCGGAGTGCGAAAGAGCCTTCGTGCATCTGAAGCAGCACTTGTCCATCCTTCCTCGCCTCACCTCGGTCTCCACCCAAGAGAAGCTCTACATCTACCTCGCAGCGTCTCGACACGCTGTGAGTTCAGTGTTGGTCAAAGAAGTCCCCGGAAAGCAGCTCCTAGTTTATTACGTCAGTCATGTACTACGGGGACCAGAGGAGCGCTACCCTCCCATCGAGAAGTTGGCGTTTGCGCTCGTTCTTGCAACCCGGAAGCTGCGACCTTATTTCCAAGCCCATACGATCGAGGTAATGACCGATCAACCACTGCGTCAAGTTCTTTCTAAATTTGATGTAGCAGGACGCCTCCTCAAATGGTCGGTGGAGCTGTCCGAATTTGATCTCCAATACAAACCAAGGACGGCCATCAAGGCACAAGCGTTGGCCGACTTCATCTCGGAATTAACTCAATCAGGTGCACAGAGTCCGGAGCAGGAAGACTGTATCCTGCGGGTTGATGGGTCATCCGGCTCGAAAGGTGCCGGAGCTGGACTTATATTAGAGGCCCCTGATGGGCGCTCATTTGAACGCTCTCTCCGCTTTGGCTTTGATGCCACTAACAACGAGGCGGAATACGAGGCACTCTTAGTAGGCCTCCGGCTAGCGGCCGAGATGCAGCTAGGAGCTATCCACGTCCTCACCGATTCACAACTTGTCATCGAACAACTCAACGGAGAATACCGAGCCCGGGATCCAACCATGTCGAAATACCTGATGGAGGTAAGAGCCCAGACCGCTAGTTTTCCCCATTTTACGCTATCTAGAATACCCAGGTGCCAGAATGAGCGAGCGGACGCGCTCGCAAAATTAGCTTCGGGGTCGGACTTCGGGGAACACCCCGAGGTCGAGGAGCTTCTGCATCGAGTTGTAGATGCTATGGTGATAGGCGAATCCGGAGCCCCAGTCTCCCCGATTACATGGACACAGGAGATGCTGAGGTATAAGCGCGAAGGCATCCTTCCTACCGATGACACCGCGACACGACGCCTTCGCCGAACCCAGGCATGGTATTGCGAGATTGGCAACCAGCTCTACAGAAGGTCATTCTCTCGCCCCCTGTTATGATGTTTGGATCCCGACGAGGCAGGCTTGATCCTCGCCGAGGTTCATGATGGGATCTGCGGGGAACATATGGGCAACCGAGCCTTGGCATTCACAGTATTACGTCAAGGCTATTATTGGCCCATGTTACACCGAGATGCCAAGGCTTATGTGCGGCAATGCGACGCGTGCCAGCGCCACGCCCGAGCCCCCCAGCGCCCCGCAGTCCCGCTTACTTCTTTGGATTGCGCCTGGCCTTTCGCACAATGGGGAATGGACCTCCTCGGACCATTTTCCCCGGCGTCTGGGCAATGGAGATATATTATCGTGGGAGTCGACTATTTCACCAAATGGGTGGAAGCCGAGCCGCTGGCGACTATCATGGCCCGACAGGTCGAGCAGTTTGTGTGGAGAAACATCGTGACCCGATTCGGCCTCCCCAGAATCATCATCACCGATAATGGTACTCAGTTTGCTAGTACTCGGTTCAGGAAATTCTGTGCGGCTTACCGGATACAGTTGAGGTTTAGCTCCGTGGCCCACCCTCAGACCAACGATCTCGTTGAAGTAACCAACCGATCGATCCTTGATGGGCTCAAGAAAAGAACCTTGAAAGCCCAATCGAGCTGGGTCGACGAGCTACCAAGTGTCCTATGGTCTCTGCGAACCACCCCGAAAACTGCCTCAGGTGACTCCCCGTACAGTCTCGCTTTTGGCACGGAGGCAGTTCTGTCAGCCGAGGTGGTCATCCCGACTCCCCGGGTGGAAGCCTTTGAAGTAACGACGTCGGCCGAAGGAGTTCGGGCCGGGCTAGACCTGCTCGAAGAACGCAGAGCCGAGGTTCACCTAAAAACCTTGTCCTACAACCAAAGTATCGCCAGAAATTACAACAAAAGAGTTCGCCCTCGACCCCTTGGGTTGGGAGACTTAGTGTTGGGTAAGGCCGAGGTAAGTGACCCAGTCCACTCGAGAGGCAAACTCGCGCCTAAGTGGGAAGGGCCTTACCGCATCGTCAAGGTCGTCCGACCGGGCACATTTCAACTTACGGCTATGTCGGGACAACCTGTGCCGAGGACCTGGAATGCCCAGAACCTCAAGAAATACTTTGTGTAAAGTTTTTCACGACGGAATCAAAGACTAGCAGAAAGGCGAATATTTGATTACTGAAATTTTAAATACAAAATTCATCCACGAAGAAGGGAAAGTACACATAGTCAAAAGAAATCAGATACAAAAATATCCCTTAAAAGCTCGCCCCCTCTAGGCTGTCATCGAAGGGGATCTCTTCGAGCATATTCACCTCCAGATCCTCGGGATAGGAGGTGAAGGGGTTCTCCTCGATCACAAAACCCGGAGGACACGCTCGAAAGCGAGCCAGGGCCACCTTGTATCCATATTCATAGGATACTCGGCCCGTCCGGTCCAAACCAAGAAGAAACCCCTCGATTTTTTTGTAGCGTTCGATCGCCTCCCGCTCCCTCTCCGGTCGGAGGCATTGTTCCTCGGCGAGGGCTTCCGAGGAAGTCTGGGCCTCGGCCTCCTTCGAAGCCAGCTTCGCGGCTAGGTCGGAGGCCTCCGTCTTGCGGACGTGGTTCTCCAGCTTCTCCAACCGCAGTAGCTTCTGCAAGTTGGCTGAAGACGACTTCTCGGCCTCGAGCTCGGTGTTGAGGCGAGCCACCTCCGCGTCCAGGTCGGTCGCCCGTTTCTCCGCCGCTGCGACCGCCTCAGGACCAGAGCCGAGTCGGACTTCCTCCAACTGGCGACGTAATTCGGAATTACGCTCGTAGAGACCGTCGATGATCCGACCGGCATCGCGCGTCCGGTCGATTAAAGCACTGGTGTAGTGGAGGTTCTGCACAAGACAATAAGGTCAGGACCAAACAAAAGTAAAAATTTAAAGGGGATCAGAAACGGCTCTTACCCACAACACCGACTTGGCTGACTTGGCGATTAGAGCCTCCGAGGGGAGCATGTACAAATCCCGAGCTATATCAGGATGAAGCGCCCCCCGGAGGTATGAGGCCGATGGGTTCCCCCCAACCCATACCTTGTCCCCACGTGACAACCCTCCCCAGTGGGCAACTAAAGGGTCGCTCGCCTCCCCCGGTGGGACCTCCCATCACCCGAGCAAGAAAAGGCTCCTCCTTGCCCGGCGGAATCCGACATAGGTCTCTTACGGCCGACGGGCGGAGGTTCTTCCCGGTCGTCGCCTGGTTGGGCCCGGCCCCCTCCTGAAGGATGGGCACTTTCGGGCGATCGGTCTGTTCGCCGATCGCGTCCTCAGGACGGGAATCCGGCGCCTCGGGACCCTGGGTGTCCATGACCTTGGACCTTTTCTTTGGCCGTTCCTCGACCACCAGTGGAGAATCTCTTTCCCCTCGCTTCGAGACAGGTGACGGACGTGGGGATGAACCTGCCGGAGTCGGCCCACTTTGAAGCGCTCGCAAGTTCACTATTTCTGCGAAGAACAAAGAGCCTGTCAAAGTTAGATAGATGCTGTGAATACGTGTACACGATGAACAAGGCAGACCTACCCCGAGAATGCGGGCTGAGTCCCGCTTCGGCTAGCTATCATTTCGACATATTACAGATGGCTTGGGAGGAGGGAAGAATCCCCCTCAGTCTCTCCAAGTATTGACGCTCTGTGGCGTTCAACTTCGGAGCCGTATTATCAATGGCCCTTGCAGACCACCGAACTCCGAAACCCCAATCCCTTTCACAACGGACATAGAAGAAGCGTCTCTTCCACCCTTTATTGTTGGTAGGGGCTCCGCTGACTCAGAATCCTACCCGGGCGGCTAAAAAATATCCCCCCGACCCCTTGAGGAGGCGAAAACACGAGAGGAAGAGGTTTCAGGTCGGGACAATGTCGGCATAGTGGCATTCCCCCAAAAATGCCACGAGATAGCGCCAAGAATTGGGCGTCACTTGCGACGACGAGATCCACCACAAAGAAAGGCAAGAAACTATGACCGAGTGTAGAGGGAGACGTAGGCCTGCCTCAAGGGCATTGTGAGTCAAGGCGAAGCCCCTAGGGACGGGATCATAGGCCCGCTGCCCCACCTCATGGGCCTCTAGGACGTAATCCTCCGGAATGCTATAGCGCTTCCGGAGGATCCCTAAGGAGGAACCACTAATGGTGGAATCTTCATCGTGCGGCCACATTAGGGCCTCCAGCGCGCGCGCCGCCTCCTCATCAGAAGAAAGGTTTGAAGGCGGAGAAGGTGGAAGGGACGGCGACGAGTGGTAACAGAAGGGGAGAAAGAGGAAGAAGTAGAGGAGGAAGAAGTTATTCTGCACTGACCTACGGCGAAAAGGGACGACTGGAGGGTGGCGAGGAACGCTGAAGCCAAGGAAGAAGGTTCGGAAGAAGGAGACGGCAGGACTCGAGACAGAGAACTCCACTGATAAAAAGTTGTAGAGTGTCGCAAACGCGCACTATTTAAAGACGGAAAGGCTTCGCCCTTTTGTCTCCCGAAGTGGGCGACAGCGTATCACCGTGCGTAACTCCCACCTACAGCATCTCAGGCAATCCAAACGATGACACAATAATAATGGGGATGTGACTTGCCGGTCACCCAAGCGGGTAACTTGGGCGACACGACAACACCCCCTCGATTCCCGCAACTGCGCTCGTGCGGACGGTTTTCGAAACAACACCGGGGCCACGGGACTCTCGGCCCCCCTTTTTTTGCCCTAGAGTGGCTGCTCGGTCCTCTCGGTCTTGAGCGGCGGCTCGACCCCTTATCCCGAACGGTGGTTCGGTTCTCTTGGTCTTGAGCGGCGGCTCGACCATTGGCTTTTACGGTCTTGAGCGGCGGCTCGACCATTCCTATCCCGAGCGGCGGCTCGGTCGGCTCGGTCTTCTTGGCCTTGAGCGGTGGCTCGACCATCTATATCCCGAGCGGCTGCTCGGTCCTCTCGATCTTGAGCGGCAGCTCGACCCCTTATCCCGAACGGCGGTTCGGTTCTCTTGGTCTTGAGCGGCGGCTCGACCATTGGCTTTCTCGGTCTTGAGCGGCGGCTCGACCATTTATATCCCGAGCGGCGGCTCGGTCTTCTTGGTCTTGAGCGGCGGCTCGACCATTCCTATCCCGAGCGGCGGCTCGGTCCTCTCGGTCTTGAGCGGCAACTCGACCATTGGCTTTCACGGTCTTGAGCGACGGCTCGATCATCTATATCCCGAGTGACTGCTCGGTCCTCTCGATCTTGAGCGGCGGCTCGACCCCTTATCCAGAACGGCGGTTCGGTTCTCTTGGTCTTGAGCAGCGGCTCGACCATTGGCTTTCACGGTCTTGAGCGGCGGCTCGACCCCTTATCCCGAACGGCGGTTCGGTTCTCCTGGTCTTGAGCGGCGGCTCGACCCCTTATCCCGAACGGCGGTTCGGTTCTCTTGGTCTTGAGCGGCGGCTTGACCATTGGCTTTCATGGTCTTGAGCGGCGGCTGACCCCTTATCCTGAACGGCGATTCGGTTCTCCTGGTCTTGAGCGGCGGCTCGACCCCTCATCCCGGGACGCGGTTGGTTCTCCTGGTCTTGAGCGGCGGCTCGACCCCTTATCGAACGGCGGTTCGGTTCTCTTGGTCTTGAGCGGTGGCTCGACCATTGGCTTTCACGGTCTTGAGCGGCGGCTTGACCCCTTATCCCGAACGGCGGTTCGGTTCTCCTGGTCTTGAGCGGCGGCTCGACCCCTCATCCCGGACGGCGGTTCAGTTCTCCAGGTCTTGAGCGGCGGCTCGACCCCTTATCCCGAACGGCGGTTCGGTTCTCTTGGTCTGAGCGGCGGCTAGACCATTGGCTTTCACGGTCTTGAGCGACGGCTCGACCCCTTATCCCGAACAGCGGTTCGGTTCTCTCGGTCTCGAGCGGCGGCTCGACCATCGGTTTGCTGGGTCTCGAGCAGCGACTCGACCATTTGTATCATGGTAAGTCACCTCCCCAAACACAGTCTCTGCCAGACCGCCCAAATGCGACCGGGTTTCAAAAAATATAACCCCAGCCCTAAGAGCTAGTCCCGCATGAGGGGCTTTCTTCGTGGGGGGCAGTGTTATGGGTATTAAACATGACGTGACGTCGGTTCCTGTGGATCGTGCCTGGGTGACTTCATAGCCCCTCCCGCGTTCAGCTGTGGCAGGCGTCGACTTTCGGACATCATCTTCCTCTGCCTCTCCCCAGGTCCGTGCGAGGGTCAACCACGACATCAGCCTGCGGAGCCAGGCCCGTGCGCCACCTTAAGACGCAACCAGAAACACATCAATCGCCTGATCTATATAAGCCCCTGAAGAGTCTTGTTGAGAGGACCCCCCTTTTTTTCTGGGGACTACCCACTAACTTCCTTATTCTCCGGAGTGGAAGCTGACTTGGGCATCGGAGGGGTCGGGCGGAGTATCCTCCGACCCGCCTTTGTGTAGGGACAGGTCCAGACGACACTCCCGGGAAGCAGAGTCTCTCCCTCTCATCCCTTCCCGACCGGAACCCCGTCGGAGAACCACGACTTCGACCGGCCCGAACCCAACCGCGACGACCTCGAAATCTCGGAGTCAAAGCCGCCCATTCCTACGTGTAAAAAGTTGTTTGCATTAACACCACCATATATTCCTTTCTTATATTTGCTATTGGATTTTCCCTCTACGCTGCCCGACGCGAACCCGTGTGGCGATTGGCTAGACTGGTGGAGCCCGTGGTAGAACCACCTGTGGATTCCGTCGCTTCAAAAGGGTAATGGGTGGGAGTAACAGACCTTGGCGTCCAAATCTCATCGGTATCTGGTGTCAATGACTGCCATGTGTAGTGACGGCCGGGCGATACATCCATACTCAGCCTCTGCTGCAGTCGTCGGGAGAGCCATGGCCTTCTCTCCCTCGGCACCGTCACCTTCCACCCCGCCGCCGCAGCTCCCTCACAAATTGGACACCATACGATCCATGGACGAGCTCAAGCAAATCCAAGCCGCCATCCTCAAGACTCCCTCCCCCCAATCTTCTCCGGTCCTCGCAAAGATCCTCTCCTTCTGTGCTCTCTCCTCCCCACACATCGCCCACGCCCGATCCCTCCTTGCCCACATCGATAACCCGAGCCTGCTCATGTACAACACCGTCTTCCACAGCTTGTCCCGTAGCAACAGAAGCTTGGTCTCCACTTCCATAATGTTCTACGAGGACATGCTCGAAAAGGGCCTTCGTCCTGACAGTTTTACCTTCCCTTACCTTGTGAAGCTCTTCGCCAATTCCCAAGCATTGCAGGCGGGGGAAGCCCTTCATGCTCATGCCATCAAGATGGGGCTCGACGCCAATGTGTACGTTAGGAACAACCTCATGAGCTTGTATGCTGTTTGTGGGGAGGTCCGTTCCATCCGGAAGTTGTTCGATGGATTTCCTGAGAGAGACTTGGTCTCTTGGACCACTTTGATCTCGGGCTATACGAAGGCGGGTTTGGCAAAGGAAGCGGTGGAAGTGTTCAAAGAAATGTTGAGTGAGAACTTGAGAGCGGATGGGGTGACCATGGTGGCGGTGCTGTCGGCTTGTGCGGAACTCGGGGACTTGGAACTGGGGAGGAATCTGCACCGGTACATCGGTGCCCGTGAGGTCGACATGGATGTCTTCGTCGGCAATGCTTTGGTGTACATGTACTCCAAGTGCGGGGACGTCGATTCGGCTTACCAGTTGTTCAACCAAATGCCTGTGAGGAATGTCGTCTCCTGGAACTCCATGATCTCCGGGCTTGTTAACAATAGGGAATTCAAGCAGGCTTTGGAGTTGTTTCGCCAAATGCAGAGCGAAGGCATCGAGCCCGACGCCGTCACGTTGGTCGGGGTGCTCAACTCGTGCGCGAGCCTCGGAGCGCTCGAGCTGGGCCAGTGGGTTCATGCCTACATCAACAGGAACGGCATCGAGGCGGACGGGATCACGGGGAACGCCTTGGTCGACATGTACGCCAAATGTGGAAGGATAGATCGGGCCATGGAAGTCTTCGGCGGCATGGCTCACAAAGACGTGTACACCTACACCAGCATGATCGTGGGGCTTGCCATGCACGGCCGGGGAGAGGAGGCGTTGGACCTCTTCGCCGCCATGTCGTCAGCCGGCGTGAAGCCAAATGAAGTCACGTTCGTCGGCGTCCTGTCGGCGTGCAGCCACGCCGGCTTGGTCGACGTCGGCCTCCGCCACTTCGAGAGCATGTCGGCGGCGTACGGCCTCGTACCGCAGATGGAGCACTACGGTTGCGTGGTCGACATGTTCGGACGAGCAGGGCGGCTGGACAAAGCACAAGACTTCATCTCGAGCATGCCGATGGAGCCCGACGCCTTCATCTGGGGGTCTCTGCTGGGAGCTTGCAGGAAACACGGAGACGTTGCACTGGGTGAGACCGTGGCGAAACGCCTCCTCGATGTCGAGCCTCAAGAGGAGGGAGCTTATGTCCTCATGTCCAACCTCTACACCGCTGGAAATCGCCGCAGCGACGGACTCCGGATGAGGAAAGCAATGAGGGCGAACAAGGTGAGGAAGACGCCGGGATGCAGCCTGATTGAGATAGACGGCGTGATTCACGAGTTCAGGAAGGGAGAGGAGTTGCATCCACTGGCGAAAGAGGTATACGCGATGGTGGCTGAGTTCGCCCGTCGCCTGAACATCGACTCGTCACAGGACGAAGCACGTCACCACAGCGAGAGGTTGGCAATGGCATTCGGTTTGATCGGTACGAGGCCCGACACGCCGCTGAGGATCGTCAAGAACCTTCGAGTGTGCCATGATTGCCACAGTGTGATCAAGTCAGTGTCCAGATTGTACAACAGGGAGATCGTCCTCAGGGATCGCTACAGGTTTCATCGGTTCAAGGATGGGTGGTGTTCATGTAATGAGTTTTGGTAAACAGCAGGTAAATAGAACACGATGGAGATGAAGTAATATACACATTACCGCTGCAGAAGAGGCGGGTCATAACATCGAGCAGGTGGCGGGTCCATAATTTGCATGCCTATCTCCACACAACACCATGCAGGTTGCGGGTTGCGGATCAAGAATAGAATGAATGAGAAATTGATCTAGCAGAAGCGACTGTCATCTGCAGGGGGCTACTCCGTTGGAGACGAAGTCAAAGAGGACAGGAAAGAGATTTGGAGCAAGAAGCGAGAGAGAGAGAGAAGCGATGGGAAGAACGAAGCGACTGATATCGGTAGGAGTTTACCATCATTAAACAAAAAATAAAAAAATATAACTTTACTAAATACAATATTTCAATTATCAAGCACATCCTTATTTCTCATAACCTCTTATCTTTATTTTATTATAACTTATTTCATGGATCGATCAATCATCACCACAAGCAACAAAGTTGAAATCTTAGCTGCATCCTCTATGATCATCTTGGATGATGATTATGATAATAATAATAATGATTAGGAGGAGGAGAAGAAAAATTGAAAGGAAAAAAAGCAATAGGGAAAGAGTAAAAAAAAAATGTTGAAATTAAGTGATAAGTTGTTGATACTTATATTCATCTGCAAAGGATAATTTAGAAATATTAAAAAAAATTAAAATGAGATTGTAAATAACCAAAAAAACACAGAAATCCCCTTTTCTAAAGTAACCTCCTTTCATTCTTTTTAACTAGCAAAAGATGCCCTAAATTTGTCACTCCAAAAATAAGAAAATTATACTTTTTTAAAAAGAATCCCCATCATTCTTTGTAATTAGCATACGAACCCTAAATTTGACTTTGTTGGAGCAAATGATAAAACAGTTTCATATTTCATTAAATAATATCCAAGACATTATACTAGAGTTCAAAATCACAGTTAATAAATTCTTGAGGTTATCAGTTATCTTACATGTGAAAACTTCCACTTTAGATAGAAATGAAATGTTGTGTTCATCACTTATTATTTTTTTTTAAAAATTATTAGATTAATGAATTACATCATTGTTACAATTATGGAAGAAATTCCATCTTTGGCTTTTTTAACTTTTGTTTTTTCTAATGCTCCTAGTAACGCTTGTATGTGTCATCCCATCTGTTATAGGGGTTAGGCTTAGCAGTTATAGATAGTAAATACTCAAAACACTTCAAGGATTTATCCTAACATTTAAGTTACGTGAAAAAAAAAAGGGAAAAACACAAAGACATAGTGCCTCTTTTATAAGAAATAGAAAAGTATTTTAAATTGTTAATAAAAGTTAAATTTTTGACTGGAGAGAAATCTTTCTTATCCTCTTTCCTAATAAATCTCTGTCCAATAAACGCTATAGAAGAAGAAAGGACCTGACCTTATGATGATGTAAAAAATATTAGGTCATGAGGAATTAGGGCTCAAACTAATCACCAACTTTCTTCTTGATATGTACCTATCTGTGCTTGTACCTTCAAACAAGTTCTAAGAGTGAATTTTTGAGAATGCAACTTCTAAAGATAGAAAAAGAAGGCAGAATCAGAAAAAAGGAAGACCTAAACCATAACCTTCAAGTTATACCTGCTCCAACACCATCCAACTACTGCCACAACATTTCCAGCCAAAGCACAACAGTTGTGACAAAATCAATAAGCTGAAGCAATATACAATGCCTTTGTTTCATCAAAACACAACTCAGCAACAAGACCAGGCATATCCAGCACATAATATCAGCAGCAGAGTAAAACAAGCATGACAGTTTGACACAGTCTTGCATGTAATAACACTGTTGCAAGGAAAATACTATACCAGTACATCGGTAAATCAAAGTCTTCCAGAGGATGAAACAGCATTTGAACAGTTCAATAGATACTGAAACTTAGGTACAATACTTCTTAGAAACACATGCTTGCTGTTGGTGATGTAGCTGATGACGAGCCTGGGCCGGCCACCTTAAGCGGAAGAGACTTCCAGACTCTTGCCTCATCATCACTGCAGTTTCCACTTGTTTTGAGACCTATGGCTGCCTGGTTCATGTTGCTTGCGTCCTTGGCTGCTGCTGACTTAAGACGGAGCCTCTCAGCCCTCGAACCAATTGTCTGGCCTAAGATTGAAGCTGCTATGGTTAGTGCCATAGCTGTCTTGGGCATGATGACTGACTTCCTGAGCATCGCAATAAATGGCACAGCTGCATGGACTGCAGCAAACCACTGAGGTGAGAACTTTTTGGCATGCTCTCTCCACACACCAAGGGGCACATTCGCAGCCATGCCTAGTAAAGCAATCGCCAACATTTTTGCTGGCAATGGCTGAGGACGGAGAGTCTTCACCAGGGCAGTATGAGCTAATGCTGCTCGGACAGCCACCACAGCAGGGGGGCATTTGAGTTTAATTCCACGTGGTGGCTGTAGTACCTTTGCTACAAGAGGCAAGATACCACTCACTGCTCTGTAAGACTTTGCAATTGGGCATTGCCCTGTTCTGAGCCACTCATGGCTTAATGATTCATGTGATGTGCTGCCATCTTCCCTCTGAAACAGGTGTACCAAAAGAAAGTGGTTGGGCACAAGTCAAATGATAATATATATGTGCATGTAAAAGAAATTTTGCATCATTTTCTCTGAAAGTTCAAACAAAAAGAATTTGGTGACTTGATCACTCTAGAAGGGGACATCAACTCATATACGTTTCATAAAAAAATTTTAATGTGAAAATTTATGGAATTAACAGTCCAGATGATCACATGTGATGATTATATATTTGGACTGTCAAGTAACTAATGAAGCTAATAAATAGGCAACTTAATTAAAAATCCAAAATGTGGGATGAACAAAGCAAAAGCAGGTTCCTGACCTGTTGAGAATGACCGTTCTTGGAGGATTTCTTATTCCAGTTCCACTTTTTTGAGAAGAAATCAAAACCAAAGGGTCCTCCTAGGCCAAAAGCTGAGAGACCAATTGAGGCAGCTTTCCCTGCCAAGGGGTTAAACTGCATTACAGGCTTAGGTTCCACATTCTCCTCGTGCATATATGATTTGCCTGAAAGTGGGACAACTCCATTGTGCCCATGGAAAAGCTTGAATGCCATATCAAAACTGGGTCCATCTTCAAAGATTGGACCCTTTGCTCCTTGTATCTAGAAAGAAAGATAAAGGAGATAACAGAGCGGAAACACATGCCATCCATGTAACTACTATCGTAGCATGCAAAGATAGAGCATAAACTTACTGGGAAAGGAGAATTAAAAGATGCTGAGAAGGAAAAGTTTGTTGGCTCATTAATATTCCTCAGAAATGGACACCTTTGAGCATCCGGATGAGAGTACAAATTCTCAGATGACCATGATTCACATAGAAAACCACCGAAGAGCTCCATCTTTGAGTATGTCTTATGAGAAAAACAACAATTTGTTTCAGATTATGTTACTAGCAGACATTCTTGGAAAGACAAAAGATAACAACACTCTTCATAAAGTGATCGGCTTTGAAACTTCTAAAGATGCTAGATGCTTACACAAAATTGAGAACAACAACAACAATCTTTGAGCACTGTCCACAGAAAGACAAAAGAAAACAATACACTGCATAAAGTGATCAGCTTTGAAACTTCTAAGTCTAAAGATGCTAAATGCTTCCACAAAAATGAGAACAACAACAACAATCTTTCTGCATTGTTGTAAACACCATACATTTGGGTTGGGCAAGAGCTAGGGGGTGGACTTCTATGTAAATTGCTTGGTGCAGAAATCAACACTAGGGATCAGCTTATCCCTACTGATCTGAGTGCAAACTAGTTCACATTACTGATATGCCATATATAGCTTCTTACTATATTAAACAAAAGTCATTTCACCATAAATGGCAAATCATTGACATGTGGAACTTATAAAACATGTTGACCAAAATCTAATCTAAATACCTCTTGTTCAAGCTCACATGAATCCCGGATATCTTAGTCCATTATTACAAAGAACAAAGACAAATCATATGTGCCATTCCTAACTGCAGGGAACACAGCTTTACGTGAAAAGGAAAGTCATGTACATGAGATGTCTCCCAGTATCAGATGGGCAAATCAATAAATGTAATCCTTACCCCTGCATGCAGAGAGGAAGTCTCATAGTTTACCCAAGTTTTTAATTGCATAGGTTAATAAATGAGGACCATAACAAGTCATTCTAAAATTCAAGAGATGAGGTTAGCAAATATAAGGAAAGAAACAACCACCATACATGTACAACCATATGTAGGCATTGTGATAAGACTGTATATGGAATAAGTTGGGTTCAATCAGAATCCTTCATAATAATATTATTCTTCTCCTATCGTATATGACAATCCCATAGCTAAAATTTTGTATCCAAGCATATCATCATTAGATCATAAACTCTTATTATGGTATATCAATTTTCTCAAAACATATGCAAAATACTATTACTATTTAAAACAATAAACCATATCAAATTATGGTTTTCCACTCAATTTACCTATTACTCAAATGATTAGATAAGGTCATTAACCAAATTATTGGATCAAAATGCTGATCAATATCCAACTAAAATTGGATGGAGTATCATTCAATCAGGTCGTATCAAATTGATTAATAGGCCTAGATACTGCATTTAGTATCTTACAATTCAATCACTTGTATGGGAATAAATGGTGCCACAAACACTGAAAGCAATCATAAAATGGATGACACACTGCATGAGGCCCCTACAATGCAAGCTCTGAATTACCCCCCACAAGGGGTGGGTACGCTTTTACCAGTCAAACTCGAAGTTGGAAGAGCAACCTTATGAGAACATCAACAATCACTCTCTAGCAAAAGGCAAACATGGAACCAAAAGACCCTATGAGATGGTAGATATATTATATTGTATATTTACAATATTAAAAAGAAAATAAACTTCTCTAGCAAAATAAATCCAATTGAACCAACAAGAGTTGTTTACATCACGAATCTAATTAAAGTACACAATGATAAAATACAAAAGACAAAAAGAAACATAGGAAGTTCAACCGAAATTTCTTTCATGGAGATGTATGAAAGCTCAAAAATCGTAGTAGCCGAGAAGGAATTCTTCTAAAGACAAATATGAATATAAAGAATGTGGAAGAGCCTGGCTTCAGGAGTAAAATCAGAATCATTTTATCTGTAACATGAGCCATGGTGAGTACTGAGTACCAATTCCATAATGTCAAAATTGCATGCAGAACTAGGACATGTGGCATACATAACCCACAGAAATAATGAATCCGAGTAATTAAATAAGTTCTGGTTTAGGTGCAATGCTCAGATACTACAGGCTAAGCATTCAGGAAAATTTTGATTGTTGTAATAAATATGTTTCAACTGTTTCATTTGAAAGAGTAGTTGCAGTAACAAAAGAACACTAACCAAACAAACAATCTACCCACATTAATCACTGTGATGGACTTTCTTAATGTTGAGATATTTACCAATTTTACACGTTGGCTATACACATTCAAGAAAGCATTTTCTTCTTAGAGACATTCAACTTAAATGGCATGACTGACAGCCAATTCATGAAATGGAAAAACCCATCCATAACTAAGATAAGAAAGTTAGCTATTTCACTAACCAGTACCCGTTCCTTGCTACAATATAATCTTCACTGTTGGATAATTTTCGTTTTGAAATTATACATGTCAAACAGTATTCCAACAAACGCAACCTAACTTATTACATCCAATCGTATTTCTTGATCAGATCCATGCAAAAGACTTGAAACAACTCAATTATAACCATGGAACAATAACTTATCGATCAACTAGGATAAAACTGCAGGTACTTATATCACCAATTACAAAAAGGAAAAGAAAAGCCGTCCCACAAATTTCATGAAATTTTATCCCTGCAGATTCAGAATAAAAATCTCCAAAGACTAGCAAAGCCACAATTCAGGCATTCATTAGAACACAATCACAACACTGATATGAAATCAAAGGTTTCAAGTTCCTTCTGCATGGGAACTTCGAACTCCATAAACTAGTCAAAGATCCAATCTTTCCTACCAATCTCAAGCCAATTCAACCATCAGACATCAGAAAATCGAAAAATAGGGCAAAAATACTTATGTTAACAATTGCCACCAAAAAAATCAGTAAGAAGTATTCCTGGAAGCGCACAAACTCAGGATTCAAAGAAATGACAAAGATCATACGGCGTCAAATGTAAAGAAGGGAAAAGAACACAATCAAACAAAAACCAAACACCACAAATTGGGGGAAAACGGTAGGCTGCCTCGACGGCGGCGGCCTGAAGAAGAAGCCTTTCGCGAAATCCCACCTTCGATCCGCGTCTCTTCGGAGCGATGGAGACCGAAGAATCGTGTGGAGATCACAAGACGCACACGCCATGCCCTTCCCCTTTGTAGGCCTTCTATGCGGGAAAAAAACCGGTCAAGGGCCGGTCGCCAACCCTCTCATCTGCCCGTGACTGTCGGTGGCCCCCTCTCGCTGTGGTCTTGGCTTCGGTTTGATCACGACCGTCCGCTTGATTGCCACGGCTGATGCTAGCCGTGGATCGTATTTGAGATTTCTCCAAGACTTAGCAAATTCACCAAAAAAAAAAAAGAAAGTTTCACATTGTTTAATCCCACCATAAAAATCAGTTCAAGATTTCTATCAAGGAAATTATTTTTTTGTAACAAAATAGTTACTTTTTGATCAAAAAATTCTTGTAAGTATCATGATTAACAAGGCACCAAAATATTTATGGCTAAATATTTATTTTTATTGGCATTTTCTGATTGGTAATTGTTCTATAAAAAAAAAGGATCTCTTTCCCTCAAATTGATTAACTCAAAAGATCAGTAGCAGAAAATTAGATTGATTGAAACTTGTCTAACCATGCATCACATTCTTGTTATTTTCCTAACCATGATTGATGAAGCCAATCCCAGATATCTCTTGCCACCTAAATCTTCTCCCAACCCTCTGTTAAATGTAATATTAACTGAGCAACAAGCATAACTCTGTTTCAACTCGTAGCTGGGAGCACTATAAGCCAGCAAACACTCAAACAGAGACTCATTTCTGTTGCTAAGTATCAGATGTGGATGTGTGCCAACATGCTACAGATCAATGGATCAGCAGTTTGGCTTTTGGACCAGCACAACTCCAAGTGCGACAATGGAGGCATACACAAAATTGGGCGTTCTCTGCGCCACTTTGCCCACGACCGGAACCCCCTCGGTGGCCCTCTTGGCCAGCAGCGCTACTGTCGGCACCAACACCAGTCCTATTAGTATATTTTGCCCCACCGACATCACGGTATCGGCCGTGAGCTTCCTCATCAGCTCTGCGAACTCCTCGCGGTCGAGCAAGCCGTCCAGGTTGATGTCGTACTCCTGCACGAACATAAAGCGTGGTCCGAAGAACTGTAATGATGGAAGGAGGAGGAGAATTGCCAGCCAAGCTCACCTCCATCATGGCTTTCAGCTTCTCCTTCGAGGGGGGGTCGTTGTGAGGCCCCGGGAGGAACTTGTTGATGTCACTGCAAGGAGCAAGAAGCAGGAAGAGGGTCATCATCGATTCTTCCTTAGAAAGAGTGTGTGAGAGAGCAGGGAGATGGTACTTGTAGGCGTAGAGGACGGCGATGTAGAGGTCTTGGAAGGTGAGCCGGTCGTCGTGCGAATCGGTTCTGATGCGGTCGAAGGCCTCGTCGGCAATCTTCCTCAGCTGCGTCTCGCGCCATCCGTTCCCTACTCCTGCTCATTCAAAGGCGAATAACTCTTAGAAGGAAAGTGAGAGAGGTTTGGGACGAGAAGAGGGAGAGAGAGGGCGCTCACGCTGGAACTTGCCCCTAATGGACGAGAAGAGCTGACCCATGGTGCAGTGGAGGGCAACAGAACTGAGAGAAATAGGGATGGGGGAAGAGAGGCGCCTCGGAGAAATGTTACCTTGGAGCCAGTGAACAGCTGACACACGGCAACAATTGGCAGCATCGGAAGCTAAATATCTGAACGGTAACAAAACACGATCAAATCCAAATAGTTAAGAAATATATATCTAAAGGGATAAATTTCAAAAAAAAAATCTGTCTTTTAAAGATTTTCTCGGCCTCCTATTTTCAGAATTCTCCAACTACGTTTTCTTATCTTTTTATCTACTACCCGAAATACTTCTAACAGTACACCAATTCAGATTTTTAATAATATTTAAAAAAATATATTATATTATTATATATTTATGGTGTGTTATAGTGTTCTCTAACATGTTGAAAACAAAAACACTGTGTCACAGTGTTTTTTTACTACATAATAGTGCAGTGCTTTTCTAATATTATTGAAAACGCTATACCCCAACAAAGAAACACTATAAACATAATGTTTTTTATAAAATTTATAAAAAAATATTATGTTGTAATATTTTTATACTGCATTATAATATTTTTTATATGACGAAAAACATTATAACATAATATAAAAATATTATAATTGGGCTGTTCATTTTATAAACAGATCCGTAGGAAAAAGGAGGAAAAAATATTCTAACTATTAAAAAAAAAGTTAAGGGAAAATAATAGTTTAACTATTAGACCAAAAACCTAAGATTTTTTCTGGAAATTCGTCCTATATAAATTTTATTTTTTATAATATTATTAATAATATTAACTAAATAGGGTGCAAAAAATAACCCCTTGCATCAGGAATTCACCTTTTTAACTTTAACCAGGAATTGAGATCATCTTGTGTGCAGCTGCATCAATGAACAGGAACTGTTCTAGCAGAAACATATTAGTTCGAAGGCAAGACTGCACTAGAATACAATTACTTTGTCAACTCAGAAGCCAAAGAGGAAGAGAGGAACAGATGGAAGAACTTGAGAATGTCGAAGGTGGCTAAGGAGATTAGCAACTGTTCAATCTGCTGAACTGGAATCAAACTCAAACTTGTCTGTCACCGATACCCAGACTCCACTGAAGAACAACGGGGGGCAACAATTACACACACATTCGATCAACACATATAGTTAATTGCAGATAGAATGCAAATTTACTAAATTACAGTGACAAGATCCGAAGCTCATTGATCTTTAACATGAACCATGCTATGAAAACATACCCCCAGTCCAAACGTTGGTGAAAGATTAGATCTTTCGAAGATGCTTTCCACGGTTTAAGCAACATACTGTTCGAGAAAGACCCAAATCCGGTAAAAGAATCTGACATTTCACGAGTTGAGAGATCGGCACGAGGAACAGCAAGAAAGCATACGGTAAGCAAAGAAAAGACTCGCGATCGAACCTTCCGGTAAAGGAGATCCCGCGACGCGGAGCCGCGGAAAGTCGAGATAGATGGTCGCCCTCCGGCTCCGATTCAGTTGGTGCAAGGCGGGATCCGGCCAGTCCGTGGGCGGATCCGGGCGGTCCCGACCTGCACCAAGCGAACCAGAGACGGCGGCGCCAACCGTCGACGACCGGAGGAGAGTGAGCAGGGCGGATCGAGAGGCCGGGTTAGAACGCGAAGCCAAACCCTCCGCCGTGAGGAGTGGTGTTCGCCGCTAAGCACAGTCTTACGGCAATCGACCGGCCGACATGTGGCAAAAAAAAGAAATAAAAATCTTTATTTGAGCCTATTTAATATGTTAGATCACCTTTTTCAGTTCTAACTCTTTTCATTTGTATAATTAATAGTTTTCCAACCTGATTATGTAAATTATATGATTAAGAATATTATTTTTTATGTGATTTAGTTGGGATATTTTCATTATCAAAAAGTACACGATGATGAAGTGCTCCAAACACCCAATAAATTTTTTAATTAAATATTAATCTTATTAATATGTACAGGATGAATTTAAAAAAAATTTAAGTTTGATAATTTTTCGTAGAACGTTTCAGTTTTAAAATTTTTTTTATAAAACACCTGATCATATAAAAAAGATTATCTTACTCCCATGAGTCCATTCGATTAATTGACTCATCGTTATCCGATCCAAATTTTAAACTCTCCTACATTGACTAATATATGAGACCAAATATGATATATAAAAATTTTGGTAGCTTAACATATTGAAATCACAAGAACTAAGTGTTAGAGAAGTTACAAATATTTAGAGCCGTGTGTCCAATAAGAGATGTGCCGTCCTAAAATCTCCCACCAAGAATCGAAGTGTGTCAATGAATGTGAATAGCTTGTGTCCAAAATCCTAAAATCTCCCAACAATAGTTGAATCAAAACCCATAGGAAGCTTTTGCTTTTGCTTGCTCGGCTTCCTTATCCAATTTCACATTTGAACATGCCTCATCTTTGTCATCTTTTGCAAGTGTGCACTCAAGTTTTGTTTTTGTTCGCATCACACATCCTTCATGTCCATCTCAAGTTCAATCAGCCTGTCCAAAAAATAGTTTTCACATATGTTAATAAATTGGTTGACCAAAGTCATGCTTCTATGACCTAATCAATTTTTGATAATAAATGAACCTATATTCTCAAGAAAATGATAAATAGATATCATTGATTCAGACCTTAATCACTCAAATCATAAAGGACCAATCTTCATCTTTTTTTCACAAAATCATATTCCTGTAATCAAGCTACTTTGATTTTTTATTTATGAAAATATTATTTGGATTTACTTAAAATTTGTACTTTATCATGAAACTTCTGTCTTTATGTACACATAAAACTCATCAAAATAGGTTTTATTTACTTCATTATTCATTAAAAGTAAAAATAAATCACCAGATCATATGATTTATTATAAAATGTTATACTATTTAATTATAAAATTACGATCAAACGAGCCATTAATTCTTGACAAAAGAATAAAAGAATTATGTCCGCGTTATAATGCCGTAACAGTCCGTTTTAATGTTTCATTACGGTTTCGTTGGATGCCTAACGGATTCTTTACAACGTAGCGTTGATTGGGACGCTCGGTGCGCTGTGAGCGTGTCGTTTTCGCGGCGAGCCAAACATCGAACATGTGGCGGCCATTCCTCTGCAGCAAGGGCGTGGCACCGGTGCAAGCCGTCCCCTCACCTTCTCCTTCCCGACTCCACCTTCATTGTAAATCGTTTGTCGTCATCAACGCTTCCTCCTTTAATCCACCGCTCGCAGGAACCAACTTTGCTGTATCTGCTGGCGTCGAGCTTCTAGTGGTGGCCGGTGAGCAGCCATGAAGTCCCTCCGCCTCGTCCTTCCCCGTTCCCAAGTCTCTGTGTCATGTGGAATATACAGCAGGCCGAAGCTCGGCCATGGAGTACTCGGAATCCTCTCGGCAGGGCCGAGGCTTGCCTCCTTCGCACCCGTGAAAGCGAGCTCCGGCGCGGCCGAGACTACCTCGGTCTCGTATTCTACCATTGTTCCGGATTCGGCGACCAAACCGGGCCTCCGGAGGGATCCCGTGCTCGATTCATCAGAAGACGCTAACGACATGGAAGAGAAGATCGAAAAGGCCAGTGCTTTCTCCTTTTTGGCTCGACGTCGCTAAACGATTTTGGAATAGAAGTGTTCATCAGTCGATAAGAATTTTTGTGTTGCAGGTGATATATAGGTGCCGGTTTTTCGCGTTTCTCGCGGTGGCTGGTTCTCTGATGGGTTCCGTAATCTGCTTTCTCAAGGTATGATTGCACTTGGTAGACTATTTCTTCGTCCTGTGGTAGTTCTTTAAATCGCATGAGAGGTGTTCGTTATAAGGTCATCACTAACTCGGGTTAATTAGTGGCGAGAAAGATACAGGAGCAGGCATGGAGAAGAAGGTGTAAGCTAGGCCATGCTATAATTTAACCATACTCAATGCTACTTAGAAATGAAAACTAACATATGTGTGTATGTATATATCTATAACAGGTCTATTTTTAGCCCCAAGAAAGGTACCTCCAATTTTTATAAATGTTGATTTTTCATCCTCTTTTTGCAGCTGTGAATTGAATATTTTCTGGCTTTAATTTGACCACTAATTTATATCATGTATTCCATTATTCAAAATTTTTTCTTTACTATGTTCAGGTGGCTTTAGTTGTGGGATTTCTTAAGTAATACTCGCTATGCAAATTATCATGGAGTTCTACAATGAATTGTTGAATGTTGCACATTTTATTTACCAATACAATGCCATGGCCAATTGGCAATCTTTAGTTTGTCAAAAAAATTGTAAGTGTTTTTGTTGTTGTAGAGACATTGACTCATCTTCTGTAGAGAACAGCTGTGATAAGGCCAATAGATTAGTTTCTACATTTCGTTTGGGAAATGGAGACCATTTCTTTTGTTATATTTAAATAGCTCATGTGGGGGTAGTTCAGTTTGATTATACTTAACTTGAAATCATTTTTCTGTCTTCTCATTGTTCTAGCTGGTGTTGAACTTGTTATTAACTAAAAAAGGCAATCTAGATTCTAATTCCGGAGGTCCCTGCTGCTGCAAGGTTTGAGAAGGTTCAAACCTATACAAGGTTAACCTTGCATGAAGAGATGTATGACTTGGACCTTTAGTATCCATGATACTGCAGTCCAACTTTACCATGGTTCCAAGTCTTTGAAGATTATATTTATTATACTAATATCAACTTTTCTTCACTGTGTTACTGTCTTTCTTAACCCATTCTTTATGATCACATTCACATGGTTATTCTAATTAAATTTGTACAGCTTTCAAGCAGTAGCATATGTTATTATGTGCTTTGATCAAATGGTTGAAGCAATAAAACAAGAATTATGATATTTACCATTTAGCTTCCCTGAATCCCTGTGATAAACTTGTTTGGTTATTTAACATCTTGATCTGTTGCTTGTGCATCTGAACTATAATATTAATTAATAAAAACATTTATGTTTTGCTGTTAATTTGAAACAAACGTATGTTGGTCCATCAAGATTACAATGGATGTACAATAAATGACCAAAATATGGGCAGTACATGGCTAGCTAAAATTGGTTTTCAGTTGCATGGAGCTGTATTCACTGGCAAGATATTTTGCAGAAGTTATAGCTTACCATTTTTATTCTCCACGAACAGTTTCTTACACGCTAAAAACAGTCAGCAAAAGTTAACCAGACCAAGTGCTTGTGCAGGGTTGCACATATGTGATAGATTCATTCAGAGAATATTTTTTGAGTGGTGGGAAAGTAATTCTGATGTTGGTCGAAGCCATTGGTAAGCCAATGTATATTTCAAATTTGTATACTTTGAAATAGACAGGAATTGCTTCACACACTACATAAAAGGAAATGATCAAATTACCATATTCTTAGTTTATTGATTATAACATTATTGGGCAACTGGCTATAGACAACTTTTAATTCTTTTAAGATTTCTCCCTTCATTATTCTAAATTATGTGGTGGATGTTAATTTTTGTTATTGTCTAGTCATTAACAAATTAACTTACTGGTGTAAATTGTGCATTAAAATGTGTCATTGTCCTTGACAAGTTAACCTCTGGGCTGCTTACGATCAATATCTCTCTTAGATTATCTCCTAGAACACATTATCTGAATATGTTATTGGTCATAGTGATGCTGATCAACTAGTGCTGAAATAAGCAGGCCTGAGTTTACATTATCTTCTCCTGTAACACTGACATCTTTAACACTTCATATCTTGTACAGCAGACATCTCAGTTGTACATATTCCAAACGAAGCATGGGATCTCTGTATCACAGTTCTTCTGGACAGTCATTCATGTTTGCTCATTCTTTCCTGGGTTCACTTTTTTCCTTTCATTTAATGTTACTTGAATTTTCCATTCTTCCTAAATATCAGTTTGTTGTCTAAACACACCCTTCTTTGTCATAAAACATGGATATCTTCGAGTTTTAAGTTGGAAAATCTAAAATGGCCTATTGTTATCTCCCCGAACACATTTTTTGAACATGTAATTGGACATAGCCTGCCAATCAACTGATGCTGAAAACATTCTTAAGATTTGCTTAGTCGTTTCTTCATTCACATGCCAGAAACTAATACAGCTGTGGATTACTTGGTAGTTTAAGCTCCTCTGAAGAACTGATGTCATTGCAGATGTCACTAGTCTATCACTAACCTTCATGTTGTTCCACTTCAGATATCTATCTTATTGGAACTGTGATGCTCGTCTTTGGAATGGGTCTCTATGAGCTCTTCATCAGTAATCTTGACATTGCAAAGATGTCATCCTATGGATCAAACCTTCTTGGGTTATTCAAACTTCTGGTTTGCCTCATTATTCAGTCATAGTTTAGATTTAGATTGCAGAACAAGTTGCTAAATATTATTACATTAGTTTCTGAACCATTCCAGCTTTAATATGTTCAGGAACGACCGAGGTGGTTACACATACAGTCCGTCAATGAATTAAAGACCAAGCTGGGGCATGTCATAGTGATGGTACTATTGGTTGGGATGTTCGAAAAGAGCAAGAAGGTGACAATATCTTCTACAGCAGATTTGTTATGCTTCGCGGCATCTATTCTGCTCTCTTCAAGTTGCCTTTATCTTCTATCAAAGCTTCACACCACCAAGGGAAGTATGCATGCCTGAGATGGTGATTTGAGATGTATTCTTTTGGCTTGTTCTGTAAGACCAACATATCGTTCACAGTTATTCTATTGTTCATGAGACAAATTTCAGATGCGCGGTCTCATTCACTGGAAGAAGAAATAAATGAGTAAAATGTGATAGCTCCTGGGTTTTAGAGATTATAGACAAATTATTTTACAGAGAGGTATTTTATCTGAAAACAGAATTTATGCTTTTCATGAATGAGTTAGAATCCTTCAGACAAGTTGTAATTATTTTCTTCTGTGAACTATGACTAGATTTCTTTCTGTTTATGTTAACACTAACATCACTTTTACGACAAGATGCTGAAATCCTGATCAACCTCCAGGCTTTGTTGGCAGTTAATCGTCCCATCTAACCCAATTTGTGCATGGGAGCTGAACCAGCACCAAAAAAAAAAAAAAAAAAAAAAAAAAAAAAAAAAAAAAAAAAAAAAAAAGGAATCAGTCCATACGGGAAGAAGGAACAGTAGCCAATTGAGAAACTAATCATAAAATATGAAGTATCCATCACTTGGCAAACTTGTTGATCAGCCATGGGTTATGAATGGATAATTACATTGCTTAACAGAGATCAAAATTACACTTGTAAGAACTTTGAACCTATCCAAATTTGACTAGTCCGAAAAAATAGGAAACTTGGAATCGTGAGCTTTGTAAAAGCTGCATTAGGGGGTATTTCCTTCTCATGCTACTGATCAAGGATGAAACTTTTTGAGAAAATTTTAAGACTTTATCTAAGAAAATAGATAATGATTTAATCGCTTCGAGGAGATTAATTTTTAAATTTGTTAAAGGTTTGAGTTATATTTGATCGCCTGAGAAAGATAATAAAAAATTATATATATATATATATATATATATATATATATATAGAGAGAGAGAGAGAGAGAGAGAGTTATTTGATCCTTAATTAACTAGGATTAGGATTTCTAACAAAAATAAAAATATTAATTCCTAATTTACTAACTCTTAACATAATTAAGAAAAACTCAAAGACTCCAACTATAACTAGGAAAAACCAAATAGAAAAATAAAGATTAATATTAAATCCCTAAAATTAAGAATTCTTAAAATTAAGGAATCCTAACATTTTCTACCTCTCTAAAACAGTCTTGTCCTCAAGGCTAAGTAGCAATGAATTCTAGATACTTTTCCTCAAATACTTTGTAAGACTCTTAAGTGTCATCTTCAATTGCTAAGTTGGTCTATTGAACAAGCACATTAGTGATAAGATATTTATGACACATTATAATACGTCGATCAAGTATAGCTTGAGGTAGGATTTGAACCTCACAAGTAGAAGAAATATCTAATAAATGGTGTTGCACCACATCATCCTTACCTGACTTCATTTTAAGGCAAGAAACATAAAAAACTAGATCTATCTTAGAGCTTGCTCGGAAGTCCAAGCGATAAGCAACTAAGCCAATACATTCTAATATCTTATAAGGCCCAAAAAATCGAAGAGATAGCTTCATAGAAGATCGAACCTTTATAGAAGTTTACTTATAAGGTTGAAGTCGAAGGAAAACTCAATCACCCACTGCAAACTCCCACTCACTATGATGCTTCCACTCACTATGATGCTTATCAGCTTGTTGCTTCATTCTAGCTTATGAGACTACAAGATTATCTCTTAGAAGTTAAATAATCTTATCGCTATCAAACAATTTCTTGTTCACTTGATCAACATTAGAAAAATCAAACATATATTTTGTAATCATGAAAGGAAGTTGACCATAAACCACTTCAGAATGAGTCATTTTAATAGAAAAGTGATAAGTGGTATGTAAGATAAAAACTTAAGAATATAACGTGTTTCTTAATCACTATAATAGAAACACGATGAAACTGAATGCGGAAACAAAATTGCGTACCTCTAGCCATTGTTGTCGAGAAATTTCTGCAGTGGTTTCTCTTGGTGTTTTGGTTCTTCTCGACTCAGAACTCTCACTTTAGATGGTGTAGGAAATCCCTGAAGACTTTCTTGAGAGATCGAGCCAAGGGACCAAAACTTCTCTTTATATAGATGTTCTCCCATCAAGAACATTCATTACCACCAAATTCATAACGTTAAAGAATTAATTCAAGTTTTATAACGTTTGGACCATCATTAAAAAATTTAATGATAATGAATAGAAATTTAATAATAACGGTTAATGAAAAATCGAAATAATTAAATTATAATAAATGGAGAAATGAATGATGAAGTTAATGAGAACGGTTACAATTTCTAAATTCAATGATAATTAATAAGAAACGGTTACATTCTCCCACTTGGTCCATACGTTTAACTTAATAACTTGAATTAATCTTATCGAATATTTTTCTTAAGAAACAAATACATGAATCATAGCGATAAGTCCTCTAAGAGCGAGTATTATCATCCATGTATCACGATGTATTTAGTTTCTTAAGAATCAATCTTAATGTGGTAATATTTCTTAATGAATAAATCTTATGTTTATTCTTGGTCCAACAAAATTATATTTTCTCGAATTAATGTGCACATGAATAAGAAAATATCAGAATGTATATAAGAGTTTCAATACAATTACAAAGTGGAACCAAGTCCCATTTTCTTTACATGATCCTTGAATTTCAGAGGTGGCATGCCTTTAGTCAAAGGATCAGCAATCATCAATTCAGTGCTAATGTGCTCAATGACCACTTTCTTTTCTTTTACACGTTCTCTTATGGCTAAGTACTTAATATCGATGTGTTTACTTCGACTTCCACTTTTATTGTTCTTAGCCATAAAGACAGCAGCTGAATTATCACAGAAAATTCTTAATGGCCTAGAAATAGAATCCATAATTCTAAGCCCTGAAATGAAACTCTTAAGCCATACACCATGCGAAGTAGCCTCAAAACAGGAGACAAACTCAGCTTCCATGGTAGAAGTAGCAGTCAAGGTTTGCTTAACACTTCTCCAAGAAATAGCTCCACCAGCCATCATAAAAATGTATCCTGATGTTGATTTACGAGAATCAACACAACCGGCGAAGTCTGAATCTGAGTAGCCAATCACATCCAGATTGTCTGTATGTCTATACATAAGCATATAATCTTTGGTTCCTTGAAGATACCTCATTACTTTCTTTGCAGCTCTCCAGTGGTCCATACCTGGATTACTCTGATATCGACCTAGCACCCCTACAGCAAATGCAATATCAGGTCTAGTACAGACCTGGGCATACATAAGACTTCCAACGATAGAAGCATATGGGATGTTTTTCATTGATTCCCTCTCAAGGTTGTTCTTCGGGCATTGGTTCAAATTGAACCTATCACCTTTCACAATAGGAGCAACGCTTGGTGAACAATCCTTCATCCGAAATCTCTCTAAAAGCTTATTGATATAGGTTTCTTGTGATAGACCTAAAATACCTCGAGGTCTATCTCTATGGATCTTAATGCCAATGACATAAGATGCTTCACCCATATCCTTCATATCAAAGTTTTTAGAAAGGAATTATTTCACCTCATGAAGCAAACCCTTATCATTGGTTGCAAGCAAAATATCATCTACGTATAAAACAAGAAAACATATTTTACTCCCACTGACCTTCTGATATATACATTGATCCATGGGATTTTCAACAAATCCAAATGATGAAATCACTCCATGAAATTTAAAATACCATTGGCGGGAGGCTTGTTTCAAACCGTATATAGATTTCTTAAGCTTACAAACCAATTGCTCACCAACACTAGAGGAGAAACCTTCAGGTTGTATCATATAAACTTTCTCCTCTAGATCTCCATTAAGAAATGCAGTTTTCACATCCATTTGTTGTAACTCAAGGTCAAAATGAGCAACTAATGCTAAAATAATACTGAAGAGAATCTTTCTTAGAAATGGAGAAAATATCTCTCAGTATAATCGATTCCTTCTTTTGAGTAAATCCCTTTGCAACAAGTCTTGCCTTGTGTCTATAAATATTACCTAATGAATCTTTCTTGGTCTTAAAGACCCATTTGCAGCCAATAGCCTTTACTTCATTAGGCAACTCTACAAGATCCCAGACTTCATTGCTCTTCATGGAATTTATCTCTTCAATCATAGCATTATACCATAAATCTGACTCTTTGCAACTCATGGCTTGTGAAAATGTTTCAGGATCATTTTCAGCTCCAATATTATAGTCAGATTCTTGTAGATATACAACATAGTCACTAGGAATTGCTGATCTTTTATTTCTAGTAGATCTTCTTAATGTTGTACCAATGTTTCCTTGAGGAACTTGTGGTTCAACTAATTGTTCAGGGGTTTGTTGTAATTCCTGAACTGGTTGATCTATTAGAATATTATCAGCAACTTGTGGAATCTCAATGATTGGTTGTTCAACACCAGTTTGTACTTGAGGAGTGTTATGAACTATAACCAATCTATCATTTGATGTGGAAGGTTGAGATTCTATATGATCATGTGCAGAAACTATGTTCCTGAACTGATCGCTCCCACTGATCATGTCATCCTCAAGAAACTTAGCATTTCTTGATTCCACAATCCTAGTTGTATGAGATGGACAATAAAACCTGTAACCTTTGGACTTTTCAGCATATGCAATAAAATATCCACTAATAGTCCTCGGGTCCAGTTTCTTCTCTTGTGGATTGTATATTCTGACCTCAGATGGACATCCCCAAATGCGCATATGTTGCAAACTCGGTTTCCAACCTTTCCATAATTCAAATGGTGTCTTTTGGACAGCCTTGGTTGGAACTCGATTTAATATATACACAGCCGTCTTTAGTGCTTCAGTCCACAAGAATTTAGGAATATTGGAGTTGCTAAGCATACTCCGCACCATGTCTAGTAATGTTCGGTTTCTTCTTTCTGCAACACCATTCTGGTCTGGAGAACCAGGCATAGTGTATTGGGCAATAATCCCATGTTCTTGAAGAAACTTAGCAAAATGACCAGGTGCTTGTCCATTCTCAGTATATCTACCATAATATTCTCCACCTCTATCGATCTCACAATTTTAATTTGCTTACCACATTGGTTCTCAACTTCACCTTAAAGATTTTGAAGGCATCCAATGCATCGTTTTTGTTATGAAGCAAATAAATATGCATATATCGTGAGTAATCATCTATAAAGGAGATGAAGAATTTACTGTCCATAATGCGTCCATGTCGGACAACATATATCAATTATGAATGATCTCTAATATGTCCGAACTCCTATTAGCACCTTTCTTAGACTTGTTGGTCCTGCTTTCCCTTAATACAATCCACACAAGTTCTAAAATCAATAAAATCAAGAGTACTAAGTACTCCATCATTAACTAATATTTTAATTCTCTCTTTGGAGATATGTCCTAATCTAGGTGCCATAACATAGAGGAGTCCTCATTAATATTACACCTTTTAATACCAGCAGTAAATATGCATTGAACTATAAGTGTCATTATTTTGTAATAAAATACGATAAAGACCATCAGACAAAATACCATTCCCAACATAATCATATTTATATAATAAACTAAATGATGTGTTTTGAAAATTAAAGGAATATCCAAATGGTACGAGTGCGAAACAGAAATCAAGTTTCGTGAGAAACTTGGTACATAAAAGGTCCTTTCTAATTTTAAAACAAAACCACTACTTAAAGTTAAAATGCATGTTCCAATTGCCTCCACATGTGAGCCCATCTTATTGCCTGATAAGACACTTTGCTCACTTCCCTTTGGCTTCCTTAGGTTTTGCATACCCCTGCAAAGAGTTTGCAATATGGATTGTTGATCCAGAGTCAATCCACCAGGTGTTAATATTAACATTAACCATATTAGATTCATAACATACAAACGAGGTTGGTTTACCTTTCTTTTCAAGCCATTGTTGGAATTTTAAGCATTCCTTCTTCATGTGTCCCTTCTTTTTACAGAAGAAACACTTTGCTTCTTTCTTGATATCAGCTTGGGGTGATATTTTATCTTTTCCCTGCTGATTGGCTTGATTTCTGTCAATTTTATTCTTCTTGTGAGTGGTTGCCACCAATGCACTCTCACCCAGCTCCATCACTAGCCTTTCTTCTTCTTGAACACACATGGTCATTAATTCATTAATTGACCATTTATCTTTATGTGTATTATATGAAATCTTAAAAGGCCCATATTGATATGGAAGGGTGTTCAGAATATAGTGCACCAGGAAAGATTCTGACATATCAACCTCGAGTTTCTTAAGTTGAGCAAAGCGATATCCCGCATTTGCATTATATGCTCACGCACACCTTTTACGTTGGTGAGTCTAAGGGATGAGAATTTCATTATTAGGTACTTGCTAATGCCTTTTCAAGTGACGAATTGTTCGTCGATAGCATGTAGCAAGTCTCGGACATTCTCATCTTTGGTCAACAGAACCACGTATACCAGCAGTTATTTTAGTTTTGATAAACATCACGCTGAGCCGATTGGATCGCTCCCATCGCTCATATAGCGCGACCTCAGTTGGAGTACTAGTATTAGTGACTGTAGGTGGTTCGTTTTTCCTAATAGCATAATCAATGTCCATCCACCCTAGATGGAGGAGAATCCTTTCTTTCCAAATCTTATAGTTATCACCCCTAAGTTCAGGAATGTCACATCGAATATCAGAGAAATTGATATTTTGAGAAACTGCATAAAATTCAAAATGCTTATGTCAAAAATTTGAGGCTTAATAGTCTAAATTGCATGCTTTACCAATGTGAAACATGCCAAAATTTGAATCTCATGACATAAAAATTGCTGTGGGCTAAATTTTTAATTCAAATAGATTCAATTAATCTTTATGATAAAACTATCAAATTATGTACCAATTCATAATCCTGTGGGTAAATTATGAAAATAATCTGATATTTTATCCTGATTAATTATATAAATATAATAAAAGATCTTGTGGGATAACAATTATTATATTAAATATAATCAATCATAATTTTATGTCTAATTCCTTATATGATCCTAATTTTAACTTTATATATAATTTTAATCAATTAAGGATGCTGTGGCTAGTCCCTAATTAATTAAGATTATATACATCACTAGACATTTTTCTTGAATAAAATTGGCTCATAAGCATAAATCAATATGACTAAATATTCATATAACATATGAGCAATTTTAACTATAATGAATGTATTATTTCATTAAAATTATTGAAAATCTTATGTCTTCATGATCTTCAATATCGAATACATTAAAAGTTTCATAAGAGAAACCTAAATCAAGGCACATTCATGGTATAAAAACCTTTTTCATATCAAGGCAGAGGTTAATTTTGCTCTGATACCAAATGTAAGATAAAAACTTAAGAATATAACGTGTTTCTTAATCACTATAATAGAAACACGATGAAACTGAATGCGGAAACAAAATTGCGTACCTCCAGCCATTGTTGTCGAGAAATTTCTACAGTGGTTTCTCTTGGTGTTTTGGTTCTTCTCGACTCAGAACTCTCACTTTAGATGGTGTAGGAAATCCCTGAAGACTTTCTTGAGAGATCAAGCCAAGGGACCAAAACTTCTCTTTATATAGATGTTCTCCCATCAAGAACATTCATTACCACCAAATTCATAACGTTAAAGAATTAATTCAAGTTTTATAACGTTTGGACCATCATTAAAAAATTTAATGATAATGAATAGAAATTTAATAATAACGGTTAATGAAAAACCGAAATAATTAAATTATAATAAATGGAGAAATGAATGATGAACTTAATGAGAACGGTTACAATTTCTAAATTCAATGATAATTAATAAGAAACGGTTACATGGTATTATATCACCATTCTACCCAAGAAAGCCATTTCATCAACTCTTTTGGTTTATTACTAGTAAAACTTATGATATAGTATTTTTAGACATGTATTCACCACTTTAGTTTACCCATTTGTTTGTGGGTGATAAACAGTACTCATATTCAATTATAAACCCTACAAGTGAAAGAGCTCCTTCCAGAAGGTGCTAGTAAAAATTTTATCTTGATCACTAACAATGAAATGTGAAATTATATACAACTTCACTATATTCTTAACAAAAGTGTGAGCAACACTTGTAGTGGTATAAGAATATCGTATAACACAAAACTAAGCATATTTTACAAAGCAATTAACAACTACAAAGATGATGGTTTTACCTTGAGATGGTGGAATTTTGCTAATAAAATCGATAGATATGTCAATCCAAGCATCATCAATAATAGGAAGAGACTGAAGCAAACCAAGGGTAGCAACTATCTCACCTGTGTTGCTAGCAAACTATTGATCCAAACCATAAGTGGGTTTAGACTGGATGATTTGGGGATTGAGCCTAAATTTAATTTATTATAAAAAAAGAAAGAAAAAAGAAAGTGGAGATGTGCACTAGGTGAGAAGTGAACGAACAGAAAAGTGCGATGGCGTAGAAGAAGAGAGAGAAAGTTACGGTTTTGAGGCTTTTACTAGATGATCAAGCGGCTAAACTTCATTAGTTTTGATCAAAATTTTGTGAGGAGAATCCTTGCAACAAACTCTATAATCCTAACAGAGCCGATCTACTAAGATGCTTTTCTACTATACCCAGTTGATGAGATATAAACTTTTCCTTTCATGAAATCTATCTGTGGTAATGATGATATATTATTGTTGAGCCAAGATTTGTGTTCTTGATGTTATTATGATTCTCTAGTTATTCTGGAGAAGATTTATTATAAAATTATTATCATTATTAATGATAGTGGAGGTTTGAAGTGGACTACTGGGTTTTCTCGTATTAGATTTTTCATATAAAAATTTGGTGTCTCACTTTATGATTGATTCATTGTTTTACTATTTATACTGCTCTGATTAATATTTGTTTTTGGTAAGAAATTGATATTTTGGTGAGGAACTCATTTTGATATACAAAGAGAGAAAAGAATTATTTTGCTATAATAGTTTTTCCCAATACAAACATAATATTTTGCAACAACTTTTTGATGATTTTTTTCATACCATTCCAATAAAAAAGTTAACAGATGCATTTGTATATATATGAAGAAATTCAGAATGACTCACACTTTGTGATAAATGAAACTCGTTCAAAATTATGTTATGGCAAGAAGAATTTAGTGTCAAGATAATTATGCCCTTATAGCACAAATCTATGAGATTCCAACTATAATTAGAAATAAAAGTTGGATCTTCTTCTAGCTTTTTAATAACATCTTGAATTTTAAGATCATCTGACTATTCACTCATAATAAGTTCTAGTGTTTTACAAGTAGAAATAGAAATAGTCATTAGTTTAGCTTGCTCTAAAAGGCGAGAAAGTGCATCTATTACTAAATTCTCACTTCCCTTCTTATAAATAATCTTATAGTCAAAACCTAATAGCTTAGTGATCAATTTAGGTTGCTCTAAAGAAGAAATCCTTTGCCCAAGAAAATATGTTAAGCTTTTGTAACCGGTGCATATTTGAAGCCATTAACTAATTAAGACCTCCACTTAGTGACTATATGAATAATGGCTAATATCTCATTGTCATAAACAGATAAAAACTCAAATGAGATGTGGAAAGTGCCTTACTAGTATAAACAAATGGATAACCTTCTTGCATTAGTAGAGCTCCAATGCCCACTCTAGAAGTATTAGATTCAATTATAAATAACTTGTTAAAATCTGGTAAAGTGAGAATTAGCATAATAGTCATTGCATACTTCAGAGAAATAAAAGCTTGAGTAGATTTTTTTGTCCACTTAAATATATCTTTCTTCAAAAGTGATGTCAAAGGAGCATTAATTTTACCATAGTTCTTCACAAACTTTCGATAATAACTAGTAAGTCCCAATAATCTCCTTAATTGATTTTGGAATTGGCCAATTTTTTATTGCTTGGATTTTGGAAGGATCAATTGCAACACTCTCTCATGAAACAATATGGCTAAGATACTCTATCTCAGATTATGCAAAGCCGTATTTTGATTTCTTAGTAAAAAAATAATGCTCACAAAGAAAGTAAAGACAACCCACAAATGCAATAAATGACTTTATGAAGATGAGCTATATATTAGAATATCATAAAAAAAAATCAGAATAAACTTACGAAGTTAACTCGAAAAATATCATTCATTAAATTCTAAAAAGTAGATGACGCATTAGTTAACCCAAAAGGTATTACCAAAAATTCATAGTGACCATCATATTAAGATTGTAATGGCACTACCAGTAGGGGCGGGGATGTGAGGGTGAATTAGTGCTATAGCAATTTTAATTAATTTAAAATTTTGATTGACAAATCTGTATTGAAAATATGATTAACCACAAGTACAAGTAAGGGTTGCAAATAAATTAGTAAGTAATAGCAAATCAAGGCAAGAGAAGAAATACAAATAAATTTATAGTAGTTCGGTCATCCCAACTTATATTCACTCCCAATTCTTCTTCCCTTGAGATCATTGGCTTTTACTATTGATCTTTTTTCTAATAGGCAGAGGTCAATTACTCTTGTTACAACTCTTCTCCTTTTAACAAGCTTAGGAGAGAACCTTTATACTCACTCTTTTATAAGATACTTCACCTCTTATAACTTAGAATCACCTCTAAACTCAAGGAGGAAAAGACTCAAACAATGCTCAAAAAGAGAGTTTACAATACTTTTATGTGAAAGAATTCTTGCTCTATCAACAAAGTATGAGTGAGGCATTTATAGACCCTAAAAGGTATTAAGAATGGAGCTAAAAATTTAAATCCTCAAAATTTTGAGGTACTGGGGGTACTACTTGCTAGTTATAGGTGACCTACAAGCCAATCACATGAGTGAAGGCACGTGTGACACGATGCGCACTCTTTTTGCTTATTATTTATTTGATATTTTTTACTTTATATATTTTGTTGTATATATTGTGATGTCTATAGATTTATGCAATGAGAATCGGATCATGATGAGATCACGATAATGAGACTGATTTGTCTTTAAACACATATCCTAAATAATCCGAGTCATATATTACTCAAGAGAGACATCGAGATTATTAGGATTGAGTTTGGTACTATGAGGGGGTGGGGGGGGGGGTGAATTAATGCAGTAGTTAAAAATGATGATGTTAGAACCCTCCGCGGATTCTAAGCTTGGGGTTGATCTCTATAGGGGATCGGCCTCCTTGGAACTCTATAGGGGTTTCTTCCTCCAAGTTGCTGCACAAAGGCTGCTAAAGGATTGATCTATTCATTGATTAAAAGAGGATGAATACATGGTTATTTATAGGGCTTCTAAGCCCCAACTCCTAATAGGACTCTTACTCAAGACTCCTACTTCTAACCAACTTCTAATTAGGACTCCTTCTCTAGTAGGATTCCTAATTCTAATAGGACTTTTTCCCTAATAGGACTTCTACTTCTAATAGGACTCTTTCCCTAATAGGACTTCTACTTCTAATAGGACTCTTTTCCTAATAGGACTCCTACTTCTAATAGGACTCTTTTCCTAATAGGACTCCTACTTCTAATAGGACTCTTTTTCTAATAGGACTCTTACTTCTAATAGGACTCTTTTCCTAAGAAGTAACCTAACCCTAACCTAGCCGGCCTCTTCACCTCTTTAATAAGAATTCGGCTAGATAGGATTTACATGAATGCCCTTATCAATGAAACTAAATTAGGACTCTCATAGCTAGAGTCCTACAGACCGCCCTCGTCAAATCAGCCTTGTCCTCGAGGTGACGTTCCATGAATTCTAGGAATTTGATCTTCAAGTCGTCGTAGTTCTCCCAAGTGGCATCTTCTCGCTGGTAGGTTTGCCCCTTTGTATTAACACTTTGAGAGCAGTCGTCGCCGTCGCCGAGTCACGATTTATCGATCAATAATGGCACTTGGTTGGGTCTGGAGCTCTCCTTGAGTAGTTATATTTGGTAGATGGCTTTGGGCTGTCTCGTGTTGTCCCAACTTGAGCTTCAAACATGATACATGGAAGACTGGATAGATTTGGGAGCCGGAGGGTAAGTCCAATCTGTATGCTACTGCTCCGATGCGCTCCAAAATCTGGTAGGGTCCATAGAACCGAGGTGAAAGCTTCATAGACGCTCTGGTTTGGATTGATGTTTGCTTGTATGGCTGGAGCCGTAGGAAGACCTAATCTCCTACTGAAAATTCTCTTTCGCCTCTATATTGATCATATTGCTGTTTCATCCTTGCTTGTGCTGCAGGTAGATTATCTTTTAGCAACTTCAGCATTTTGTCTCTATCTTATAGTTCCCTGTCTACTTGTTCTACTTTAAAGGTGCCCAACACATATTTTGGAATTACAGGGGGGGTCGACCATACATGGCCTCATAGGGAGTACATTTTGTGGAGGAATGATAAGTTGTATTATACCACCACTCGGCCCAGGGAAGCCACTTTGTCCATTCTTTTGGTCGGTCACTGGTGAAGCATCTAAGGTATGTCTCCAAGCACCTGTTCACCACTTCAGTTTGGCCGTCGGTTTGTGGGTGATATGCCGTACTCATATTTAATTTAGTGCCTTGCATCTGGAATAACTCTGTCCAAAATTTGCTCGTGAAGACCCTATCACGATCACTTACAATAGATCTTGGCATCCCATGTAATTTTATAATATTCTCCATAAAGATTCGAGCAATACTAGAAGCAGTGTAGGGATTACGGATGGTACAAAAGTGAGCATACTTTGTAAGGTGATTAACCATGACAAAAATTGTACCTTTTCCTTGTGATGAGGGAAGCCTTTCGATGAAATCCATTGATATATCAGTCCATATTGATTCTGGGATGGGTAGAGGTTGTAACTTTCTAGGACTTGCCACTGTCTCACCTTTGTGTTGTTGACATATATCACATTGTGTTACAAATTCAGCAATAATATTTTTCATCCCTATCCAATAAAAATTTTGCTTAATTCTTTTATAGGTTCTAAGGAACCCGGAGTGCTTGGCCGCAGGTGTGGAATGCATCTCTTGAAGGATGGTCTTTATGCAAGTAGAATTTGGCACAAGCACAATGCGTCCTTTATATCGCAAGTCCTTTGAGTCCCAACTGTAATGAGCCATAGAGCTTGGTGCTTCCTTTAATTTTTTTATGATTTTACTCGTTTCCAGATTATCTTGCCATTTCCTCTTAATATCCTCAAGGAAGTCGCTGGTCGGAAGTGAAATAGCCAAAAATTCAGCTTGCTCGGGTAGCCGTGAAAGCGCATCTGCAACAACATTATCTTTCCCTTTTTTGTAAGTTATTTCATAATCATATCCAAGAAGCTTTGTTACCCATTTTTGCTGCTTAAGTTGTACCAAAAAGCCGCTGTATGCTTTGTGCACAACTTTCTCCATTCGTTGTGTGCAAATTGTCGTTACGTCGCCCCCACGTTTCCCATACAGTATCACCTGTTTCCCCTTGCTGTAAAATTTCATAATTAATTTTAAAAAATTTCAGGAAACATCACCTAATGTCGTCAACCATTCGATGCCAAGCACGGCCTCATAATCATCGAGAGAGAGGAGGAAAAAATCTGCAATTATCTCTTGATCCTATAGCAACAGTTTCACCCGTGGGCACTTACGATCACACTTCAAAATTCGTCCATATGCGAATTTAATATTGAACCTGCTGCAATTCTCAATAGATAAGGCCATCCGGACAGCAACCTTGCTGTTCATAAAATTATTAGTGCTCCCGGTGTCAATAAGAATGGTGATTGGTTGTTGCTTCAGAAATCCTCCCACTTTCATTGTTTGCGGGTTCGCATAACCGGCAAGGGCATGCATCATAATATCAATTGGCTGCTGTTCTTCATCCGTGACCTCTTCCTTATGCTCCTAGACCTCCTCCTCCCTGTCTTCAAGAGGTTTAATCAATAGGAGGTGGCCCCTTTTGCAGCGATGATCGCGGTTCCACGGCTCGTCGCAATGCCAACAAAGACCCTTTGCTGATCGATCACGTAGTTCTTCTCTTGTCAATTTTTTGGGCAGCGAAGGATGGTTGAAAGCAGAAGGGGATTTATATGTTGAGGTTCTAGGAGTGGTTCTCATCCTTCGAGAATCTTGGTTGAGTCATTCTTCTTGTATTCGAGCAAAAGAAATCGCAGCCATCACGGTACGGGGCTGTCGTGCCTTAACTTCCCCTTTTATCTCTGGCTTGAGTCCTTCGATAAATATTCCTAACAATTGACGGTCAGTCCAATCACGAGCAAGGTAAGATAGCTTCTTAAACCTGGTTTGGTACTCTTGAATCGCAGAGGTTTGTCGAATCTTTGCGAGTTGGCCGTCGATATTTTCATACTCTGTAGGTCCGAAATGGTTCAGCAGTGCATTCTTAAATTGATTCCATGTCGGAGCCCCATGATTATATTCCAGCCAATTGTACCATTAAATAGCATCTTCTTCAAGGTGGATGATAGCAATCTCCACCATAGCATTATCCGACGTTCGGTAGTAGCGAAAGTAACGTTCTGCGCGCGAAATCCACCCCGCCAGGTCTCCTTCTTCCCATCGTGGGAAGTCCACCCTCATGCATGGCTAAAGCATGTCTGAGGGCTATCCCTCCTTCTCTGGGGTCCTTTCTAAATTCTCTCCTTAATGCAGTTTGGTTGGACTCGATGGTTGTCCAATTCTGAATTCTGCAAACAAAGCGCGCAATTTGTCTTCCAAGTACGATTCAAGCCGTGATTTAATCTGAGATTCCCATGCTTCAAATTTGGTATCAATTGGATCTTGGGAAGCCATAGCATATGTCTGTAGATCAGAGATGCCCTTGTCTTTTTTCTGTTGATGGGTTAATGGCATGGGGTGGTGGAAGGTTCGGACAATAGATCGGTGATTGAAGGGTTCAGCTGTAATGGTTTACTGTTTTGGGCTGTGATTTTTTATGCTGTTAGGGTTATGAAACTAGGTTATGATGGCTGCATCTTGAGGCTAGAGGGATGCCCTAAAGAGGTCTTGGTTTGTGGCAGCAAGGTGGCTAGGGTTTGGTAGGTTACGGAGAAGAAAAAAGGACCAAGGTGCAATACCAGATTTTTCGCCGAAAAAATTCCAGCAGTAAAGATGTAATTTTTTTAGAAATTTTCAAAAGAGATTCAAGTAAAACTCAAAGGGGATCTACTGATAAGGAAGAGGTAATACTGTAAAAAATTTCGTAGGAAGAAACGACAGCAAGAGGTTTGGCAAAATTGAGAATCACGGAGAGGTATTATAGCAGATTTTTACGTCTAAAGTGCAGCAGATTAGGCGTAAAAGATAAGTGGTTTTTATTGAGAATTTTTTGACAAAACCAAAGGGAAAACCACTGTTAGGAAGTGTCAAAGCCGCTGTAAAAATTCTATAGAGATTTGGATAGAAAAAACGCAGTAGCAAGATCAAAAAGGCAGTGCTATGCGGCTGAAATTCTACAGTGCGACTTTTGTTGTAGAGATGAAAACTTTGCGACGAAAAGTTTACGCAGCAATTATAGGAACAAATTTTTTTGGATTTTTTGAATAAGGATAACTAAATTGCAGCAGCAGTAGGGTAGATAACTAGAACCTGTTGCAATTCACGGGAAGATCAAAGGATGATCTACGGTGGTGGAGATGACGACGGAATTCAGCGATGATCTTCTAAGCAATTGTGGGAATTGCTTTGCGCGGTTGTGGAGGGCTGGTGGATGGCTGTGGAAGGGCAGCAAGACACCAAGAACACTGCTCTGATATCAAATGTTAGAACCCTCCGTGGATTCTAAGCTTGGGGTTGATCTCTATAGGGGATCGGCCTCCTTGGAACTCTATAGGGGTTCCTTCCTCCAAGTTGCTGCACAAAGGCTACTAAAGGATTGATCTATTCATTGATTAAAAGAGGATGAATACATGGTTATTTATAGGGCTTCTAAGCCCCAACTCCTAATAGGACTCTTACTCAAGACTCCTACTTCTAACCAACTTCTAATTAGGACTCCTTCTCTAGTAGGATTCCTAATTCTAATAGGACTTTTTCCCTAATAGGACTTCTACTTCTAATAGGACTCTTTCCCTAATAGGACTTCTACTTCTAATAAGACTCTTTTCCTAATAGGACTCCTACTTATAATAGGACTCTTTTCCTAATAGGACTCCTACTTCTAATAGGACTCTTTTCCTAAGAAGTAACCTAACCCTAACCTAGCCGGCCTCTTCACCTCTTTAATAAGGGTCGGCTAGATAGGATTTACATGAATGCCCTTATCAATGAAACTAAATTAGGACTCTCATAGCTAGAGTCCTAACAGATGATTTCATGATTTTGGAAAACTCGGTTCGTACAATAAAAAAATCATTTTGATTGAAAGCATATTGAAAATCCTTTAGCTTGAGAGTGATTGTAAGAAAGTGATGAGGTAGTAGATTAAGTGATTTGCAAAATGATAAATAACAAGGAATTAAAGGCAAACCAATTTATAGTGGTTCGATCGTTCGACCTACGTCCACTCCCGATTCCTCCTTCGTCGAGGCCATCGGCTTTCACTATCGGTCTTCCTTCAATGGGTAAAGAATAACCACCCTTACAACTCTCTACTCCTTTTACAGGTTTAGGAGAACAACCTCTTACAAGCCCCCTCACCCCTCTCTTAAACTTAGCCAATGCTAAACTAGAGGGGAGGAATTTTGATAAGATTTTAATAGAGTTTTTCTCTTTTTTTTTTCTTTCTTAGTTGGTGTTTTTCTAACTAAGGATGAGAGGGGTATTTATAGGCCCAAGAGGATTCAAATTTGGAGCCCAAATTTAAATCACTTCGGTTTTCAGGATGTTGGCGGTACCATCGCTAGTGCTGGGTGATACCACTGCCTGGCACACTAACATTGGGCAGTATCATTATCCAGTCTAGTGGTACCACCGCCCAAGCAGAATCTCGGTTATTGGACCTAGGCAGTACCACCACCCAGGCTGCCTAACATTAGGTGGTACCACCGCCCAGACTCAGCCTTGGAGGCTGAGCCTTTAGGCAGTTTCATCGCCCACCCTACCGATGTCATCACTTGACGTGGCTCCATATCATTGTTTGGGCCTTTCATTTAGCCCAGCATAGCCTTGATTCAGGCCCAGTTGGCCCCTAATTGAGTTGGCCCACTTTCAATCTAATTAGATCTAATCCTACTTTGATCTAGATAATTATTACATAGTTTTGAATCCATTCGTTATCCGGTATGTCATTGGTATATCGGTGCTTTGTTTGATTCTTCGACGCATTATCCTCTCTTATGGCATATTCTCCAATCGGTAGTTATCCTCTATAACTCCAATCTTCTTGGTGCAACTCTGCTCTTCTTGGCTCGATGCCCAAATCCTTTATCCAAAGCCTTCACCTATATGTTGACCGATCTTTTGCTTGACATCCAATCTTCTGACATGTTCTCCTTCGACGCAACATCGTTTCTTCCTGCTTCAATTATCTAATCCTGATTGAAGGTAGTCCCGCATCACTCAAAATGCAGTTAGATCATAATCACTATCAATTGGTTTTATCATCAAAATATGAGATTCAATAATCTCCCCCTTTTTGATGATAATAACCAATTAATGACAGAGTTAACCTTAACTCCCCCTATCAATATGCCATATTGATAGAAAATTCAAAATTCAAAAATTTGAATAATTATGCAAAATCAAGAAGTTGAATACATCATATAATGCATCTAGCAAGATTTATATTACTTTACAACATTCAATCATAGCAAGTTTTAAAGTCATGCAAGCATAGCAATTTATCACTTATAAGATGTGCAAGTTTGCACTTTATCTTCTTAAGATAGACAAGATAGCACTTTGCTTCTCTTGTGATTGCAAGCTTACAATTTTTGGTGGTGTTCATGATAGCAAGTTCTTTCTTTTATCTTGAGAAGTGCAACCTAGTAATTTCTTTTCTCCCCCTTGTCATTATCAAAAAGAAGAGAAGAATACAAAGTTATAAATATTATCCTTTACATCAATTTTCAAATCATGACAAGTGATATATCAAAAGTTTATATAATGCTTTCAATCATCAAGTCATGTATAGAAAGGAGTATTGAAACATAGGAGAAAAATCAATTTAAGTATACAATGTTTCAATCATCAAAGTCAAGTCATGAATACCAATGCTAGTATATTTTCTTTCCCATTTTTGTCATTAAATGAAAAAATAAAAGGAGAAGGGAAGAATTCAAGGATAGAAATATTTCTATCAAATTCATGAATGAAAAATCAAGTCATGAATCCAAAAGTCATAAATCCAAAAGTCCATTAATCATTTTGACAAGTCTTCTTTTTAGCAAATAATAAGAGGAAGTCTTAGAGATCAAAGATAAAAAAGAATCATAAGTATTAAATATCAAGAAATAAAGATCATGATTCATAAATATAAGTCATGATTCCGAGATATCAAGAGAAGAGTCATGAATAAAATAAATTTCATTCAAATTCAATTTGTCAAAATCATTAAGATCACTTTAAAAATGACAAATAGACTCATAAGATTCACAAAATAACATAAATAGATTTTGGATAAAAAGTCATTATCAAATCATCAAGATCAATTTCATGATTCAAGAGATTCACAAAACATAATATCCATGGATTCATTATTAAGGATCTCTTATGATGAAAACTCGATAAGATAGAGATTGAGAAAATGCATTTTATTTTTATGTGTTTCTATTTATGTGATTTGTTTCTTATAAGCATGCCTTTGCCTTTAATGCTAAATAAAAACAAGTATCAATGTTCAAGAGTAAAAGATAAACTTCGTCATAAAGATAATCAAAGCCAAAAATGTTAGGGATCGAGCAACACTAGGGGGTGAATTAGTGCAGTGGTTAATAACAACAACTTTTCGATGATTTAAAACAACTTCGGAAACTTTGTGCGATAAAAATATATTTCGATGAAATCCAGTTTCGATTGCATATAAATTTAAAATGATTCGTAAGAAAGTGAGGAGGAAGTAGAGTAAGTAAAATAAACAGGTTTGCATAAATTAAAAGAACTAAAAGTAAAGGCAAACTGATTTTATAATGGTTCGGTCATACGACCTACGTCCACTTCCGATTCCTCTTCTCTTGAGGCCACTGGCTTTCCACTAGATGTCTTCATTCTAAGGGCGAAGACCAATTCCCTTTTACAGTGCTTTCTCCTTTTGATGGGCTTAGGAGATAACCCTTACAAGCACTCTCTCAGTTCTTTAGAATCGAATACAAGAGAAAACTAAAGGAAGGATTTCTAGAGAGATTTAAACAGCGTTTTCTAGCTTTCAATATGTATGTGCTTGCATGCTGCAACCCAGGGATGAGAGGGGTTTTTATAGGCTCCAAGAGGATTCAAATTTGAATCTTCTCAGTTTTCTAAGCTACTGGCGGTACCACCACCTAACAGAGTCCTTAAGCTCTGTGCTTTGGCGGTATCACTGCCTGCTAGACATTAAAGTTGGTAGTACCACCGCTGACCTGGGTGGTGCGACACCCAGAACACTTGGGATTTCGGTCCCTGGGCAGTGCCACCGCCTAGGTCTGGCAGTACCACCGCCAGACTATTCCAGCAAGGTTGAATGGGCCCTGACTTCGGCCCAAATTAGCCCAAATAAGGTCCAGTTGACCCGTACAAGGGTTAAACAGGATTATTACCTAATGTTGAAAAATCCACAAAAGGGAGGCGACATCACATGCGCAGCGGAAGAACGGAAAAAACAAAACCCCAAATTTTTCGTAGAAAGTTTTCCTCGTCATACGAAGATCGATGCGGCAAAAACTGCACGTGCAAAAGAAGATACCTAGGGAGATCGTATATCCCTGAATTCCTGTAGATTTGTGGGAGAGGATGAAGGAAGTCAAGTATCCTCCTCTGTAGCGGTATCCACACAGTAGGGATTACGACGATGCACCTCTCTCTCTAGGGAGAGGTGAATAGGAGGTGGCTACCAAAAACCCTCAGCTTATAGAACTTTGGTTCCCTCCTATTTATAGAGGCCCCCCCTCTGAAAACCCTAATGGATTTTTTACCCTATTGGGTATTGGATCTCCATCCAATTACCCAAGCCTCTTGGATTAGTGAGTTTCTACCCAATAATATCTTATTAGCAATTATTGGATCTCATCTCAGGATCTAATAATTCAGGGGCTTAATGGATATCCAATAAGATATGGGGTTCAACAGATATCTCATATCCGAACCTCTACTCGTCGTAATACCTACCATATGTGTGTGACCCTCTAGGCCCAATATCGAGCTGGCCGTGAGTCATACTTGTCAGAACTCCTTCTGACTTAGTGAATTATTATCTCTATAATAATTCACCCAACTCATCGACTACTGGACGTGCAGGTCACTACGCCGCGGCCCCCAGACGATACAGGGGAATCCAATCCTTTGGACCTATCTATCCTCAGTTACCATGTATCTATAATCTCTCATTCATCTAATATCCTAGAGACCCTATACTGGGCATTGTGCTGTCAGGCCCATACAGTCTCTCCTCCAGTCTTGCTCTTGTCAGATTCTATCGGAGAACTCTTTCTCTCTCAATCCGAATAATCTTGGTCAAGGATTTGTTCGAGCAAGAACACATGGGATATTCGTCTCATGATACCGAGAGCGGATGATCCTCTATTGACACTCAATAGCCCTCGTAAGGTTGGCTACCGCTCCCAATGTCCGGCTGTACTAGATATGGAGCTTTCCAAACCTATAAGTCAGGTATCAAAGAGTGGAGTACTCATACAGGACATCCTTGGTGTCTCAAGTCTAAGAACCAGATACACTACTGGGACTACAGAATCGCTGTCTGACATAAGGTATCAATAACCATCGAGCATTCCGTAGGCAGATCAATCAGTGAACTCATTCTCCAATGAGCACCTGCACTGTACCCTTAGTGTCCCCACACGAGTAGCTATGAGACCAGCTACCTCCATCATATGAACGGGTATACAGCACACTAGTCTATCCGGTTATCTCGATATCCTCAAGTAACCTATGACTAGGATAATTTAGGGTCTGTGTTTAAAGGTGAATCAGTCTCATTATCGTAATCTCATCACGATCCAATTCCCATTGCACAGATCCAAGGACATCACAATATACATCTAGATAATGTGAGATAATGCCAATAATCATAAGTAAAGAGATTGACGCAGCGTATTACAGGTGCTATCACTCATGTGATTGGCTTGTAGGGCACCTATAACTAGCAATCTCCCACTTGACCTAAAACCAATCACCAACATATCTGATCCCCATCAGACCTTTGTGACGCTCATAGACAATTTGAGTCAATGGCTTTGTTAGTGGATCTGCAATGTTATCTTCAGATGGAACTCTTTCCATTGCTATATTTTTTCGGGCCACGATCTCTCTAATAAGTTGGAACCTCCTCAGAACACTTCTGATGAGACCTGGGTTCCCTTATTTGAGTAATCATCCCGTATTTATCGCAATATAAAGGAATCAGCTCCTCGCTACTCGGGATGACTCCTAGATCTGTGATAAACTTTTTTATCCAGACTCCCTTCTTTGCTGCTAACTTTTTCATCCAGACTCCCTTCTTTGCTGCCTCTACCGCAGCAATGTATTCCGCCTCTATGGTCGAGTCAGCAGTAGTGTCTTACTTGGAACTCTTCCAGCATACTGCTCCTCCATTCAGGGTAAACACATACCCTGAATTAGACTTGCTATCATCGACATTAGACTAGAAGCTCGAGTCCGTGTAGCCCTCAACCTTGAGGCTACTACCTCCATATACCAGTAAAAGATCCTTAGTCCTTCTCAAGTACTTAAGGATACATTTTACTGCTTTCCAGTGCTCTAAGCCTGGATCTACCTGTTATCTACTCGTGACACTCAGAGCATGCACTATATCAGGCCTGGTACATAGCATAGCATACGTGATAGATCCTATCATTGATGTATATGGCATCATGTCCATTTGTGCCTTTTCTTCAGGAGTCTTTAGGGACATACTCCTAGAAAGTGATATTCCATGTCTCATTGGTATGAGACATCTCTTGGAATTTTCCATGCCAAACCTTTTGACAATGGTGTCTATGTACCTGGATTGGGACAAGCCAAGCATCCTTTTGGATCTATCTCTATAGATTTGTATCCCCAATATGTAGGATGCTTCCCCTAAGTCATTCATGGAGAAGTGCCTAGATAACCAAGTATTTACTGTGGAGAGTATTCCTACATCATTCCCAATGATCAAGATGTCATCCACATATAATACCAAAAAGGTGATAGGGCTCCCACTTAATTTTCTGTACACACAAGGTTCATCTTTGTTCTTAACGAAGTCATAAGATCTGATCGCTTCATCAAATCTTATGTTCCAACTTCGAGAAGCTTGCTTCAATTCATAAATGGACCTAAGCAACCTACACACCTTATCTGGGTTATCCCCGGACACGAATCCCTCAGGCTGTATCATATACACCTCCTCCTCGAGGTTACCATTGAGGAATGCAATTTTGACGTCCATCTGTCAGATCTCATAATCATAGTGTGCTGCAATAGCCAATAGAATTTGAATGAGTTTTAGCATGGCTATAAGTGAGAAAGTTTCGTCATAGTCAACACCTTGCCTTTGACGATACCCCTTAGCCACTAGTCTTGCTTTATAGGTCTCTACCTGTCCATCTACTCCAATCTTCTTTTGAAGATCCACTTGCAACCAATGGGTATAATACCCTTGGGTGCATCAACTAGGTTCCAAACCTTGTTGGAGTACATGGAATATATTTCTGAATTCATGACTTCTTGCCATTTCCTGGAGTCTATGCTCATAATAGCCTCCTCGTAGGTCTGAGGATCAATATCCTCAATATCCTCTCTTCTGATATGTCCCACATATCTCTCAGGAGGATGGGATACTCTATCAGACCTACGTAAAGTTGAAACTTGTGTGTTAGTTATTTGAACAGACTCTGGCTGTGGAATGGTGCTTGAGCTAGGTTCTCCAACCTCACTCAATTTTATCATGCTCCCATTGTCTCCACCAAGAATGTATTCCTTCTCAAGGAACACTGCTCTCTTGGCTATAAAGACCTTTCGGTCCTCAGGGTGATAGAAATAATACCCACAAGTTTCCTTGGGGTATCCCACGAACTTGCACTGTTCCATCCTAGATTCCAACTTGTCAGGGTTGTGTCTCTTAATATGGGCAGGGCAGCCCCAAATCTTAACAACTTTAAGATCGGGTTTCTTCCCATTCCATATCTCATTTGGAGTAGACATCACTGATTTGGTTGGAATTTTGTTCAGAAGGTAATCTGCGGTCTCTAGGGCTTATCCCTAGAATGAGATGGGTAGGTCAGCGAAACACATCATAGAACGCACCATGTCTAACAGTATACGATTCCTCCTTTCTGATACACCATTAAGCTGTGGTGTATAAGGAGGTGTCCATTGGGATCAAATCCCATGGTCTTTGAGGAACTGGGTGAACTCTGTACTCAAGTACTGACCTCCTCGATCTGATTGAAGGATTTTAATACTCTTTCCTATCTGGTTCTCCACTTCTCGTTTCCTCTTAGACTCACTTACAGTCATGATATGTGGAGCTGTATCTAGCATATATAAACCATTATGCAATGTTCCTCTCGTGATGATCACATCATCTAATATTATTGAACAACCATTGTTCTCAAAAACTAATTTATATCCAACAACTGTCAAACATGAAATGGAAATAATATTTTTGATAATAGAAGGTACATAATAGCATGCATCTAATGCAATAATAGCTCCACCAGGCAGATGTAAGGTGATCTTGCCAACAGCCACTGTAGCAACCTTTGCTCCATTGCACATCTTAAGGTCCATCTCGTCTCTGTTCAATCTCCTAGGTCCTGCCAGAACCTGCAATAAATTGCAGATATGATAAGCACTCCAAGTATCCAATACCCTTGTGTTATCATAAGATTCTAACAAATGGAGACTGATCATGAATGTACCTGAAGCTTCTGCAAGCTTCTGTTTCGCCCTCTCTGTAAGGTACTCTTTGCAGTTCCTCTTCCAGTGCCCATCTTTGTCGCAGTGGAAGCACTGACCTTTGTCTTTTGTTGGGTCTTTCTTGGTAACCTTTGCCTTACCCATTTTGCCCTTGCCGTTGCCCTTCTTAAGGGTCTTCTCAGCCTTCCTTTTATTTCTGGTCTCACTAGTGTAGAGAACCGGCTTCTCTTTCTTGATGGTGCTCTCTGCTTCTCTCAATATATTGAGGAGCTCTGGGAGGGTCACCTCAAGTTTGTTCATATTAAAATTTATTATGAACTGAGAAAAGGAATCTAGTAGAGACTGAAGTACAAGATCCACACACAAGTTATCCTCTAGAACCATTCCTAGACCTGTGAGTTTCTTGATATACTCAATCATCTTAAGGACATGGTTCTGAATCGGTGTCCCCTCAGTCATCCTAGCACGGAAAAGACTCTTTGATATCTCATATCGCTGAGTTCTTCCCTGTTCCTCAAACAGTTTACGGAGATGTAGGAGTATGGAATTAGCATCCATATTTTCATGCTGTCTCTGTAACTCAGTAGTCATAGAGGCTAACATATAATACTGAGCAAGAGTGGAATTATCTAAGTACTTCACATAATGAGTGATCTCATCCTCGCTTGCCCCTTCGTCGAGCGTAGGGATCACTGTATCAAGGACATATGCGATTTTCTTCATCGTGAGAGCGATTCTCAGATTGCGAAGCCAATTCGTATAATTTGGACCAGTGAGGTGGTTGGCATCAAGTATGCCACGTAAAGGATTTGAAAGTGACATTTTCTAAAATAAAAGATGTAGCAGAAATAAATAACATGCAGACTTTTGCAGAAATTAAATAATTAAGATAAGGACTTCTATCTTAATGTATTCCCACTAATTTTTCGTGAGACACACAACACCCTCCGGTATGTGAATCGGAGACCCCCGGCAGATCTCTAGTGGGGATCAGGATCCAATCGGCATCTTAACGTAACCTCGAGGGACTCGACCAATCACGTTAAGCTCGTAAAGGTAGACAACTCTTACCAATCACAACTCCTTGTGATTCCCATCCTGTTCGGCCTTCGAATCACCATGGCCTCGAGGGACTCGACCAACCATGATGTTCGGTTAAGTCATTAACATCGTTACTAGATGAGTCTGATTCGGTGATATACTCTCGAGGGACTCGACCAAGTATACCATGTCCTCAGGTCACCTCTGACATCTCTATGTCATAGATAAGATGGCGAGACGCGATATAGGTGAGTCTTGAGGGATTCGACCAACTCAACCTACACCGGGAATCGGCTCCTAGCTATAACGATGGAAGGCCACATGGGTCAATCTAATTACCTCATGTTTACCAGCTTAATATTATTAATGGAGAGGATTTTTGATTTGGTCTCCTAACATAATGTGTCACACACATATGTATTTAATATATATATCTACATCGTATGCAAATATATATATACATATCTTGTAGGTGTATAACTAATCACACATCACATGAGCAATCACACCAGATGATCATGGACCATATCCTAATGTGATCAGACCTGAGCCATTGGGCCCAATCACTCACATCAAGATCTATGTGTACTTCGGTGCATCTCTATGCCCTGTGGTCCATCTCGCTTCATCGGATCCGTCGGCATCTCAACGCATCTCCATGCGTCGGATCGTCCGTCTCGGCCTCGTGAGTCACGCTACCGCTGCGCCTCCTCTGATAATTATAACATAATTACAGGCACACAAGCCCGACAATAAATGAGAAAAATAGAGGCTCGCAGACCCCAATAATAATAATCACATGTACACACATCACATCAAAAGTCCATGATCATCTGTCCACATCATACATCACATGTATATGTTACTTTATAGGACTACTAGATAAATAATAATAGTTAATTAAACTATTTAATTAACTAATATTTCTGAAAGTAGGGACATAGAGGGAATTTTTTGAATTCCCATAGGTATTTTGGTAATTCGGCCAATAATACAGGCAGGTCGTCGGCGCCCCTATGGGCAAGCCGTAGGTCGCCGGCGAGGCGACACACTGCGCCAACCAACCCACCGGTCGATGGCTCTGCGTCAGGTAGGCAGCAAGGCTGCAAGCAGCCTTGCGGCCGCTACACGAGCACAACAAGGGCAGCAATAGTTGTTGCCCTTCTTGGCCCTTTTGCGCCAACGATTTTAGCATCAAAAGCATATCCATAACACAACACACGTAGTTTAAGATATGATCTTCGCACGAACAACCTAGCTCTGATACCACTATTGGGAAATCCGTGCAAGGGGGGCGACATCACATGCGCAACGGAAGAAAAGAAAAACAAAACCCCAGATTTTCCGTAGAAAGTTTCCGTCGTTGTGCGAAGATCGATGCGTCAAAAAACAAATTTTCAAAAACTGCACATGCAAAAGAAGATACCTAGGGAGATCGTATATCCCTGAATTCTTGTAGATCTGTGGGAGAGGATGAAGAAAGTCAAGTGTCCTCCTCTCTAGCGGTATCTACACATCAGGGATTACGACGATGCACCTCTCTCTCTCTAGGAAGAGTCGAATAGGAGGTGGCTACCAAAAACCCTCAGCCTATAGAACTCTGGTTCCCTCCTATTTATAGAGGCCCCCCCTGAAAACCCTAATGGATCTTTTGCCCTACTGGGTATTGGATCTCCATCCAATTACCCAAGCCTCTTGGATTAGTGAGTTTCTACCCAATAATCTCTTATTAGAAATTATTAGATCTCATCTCAGGATCCAATAATTCAGGGGCTTAATGGATATCCAATAAGATAGGGGGTTCAGCGGATATCTCATATCCGAACCTCTACTTGTCGCAACACCTACCATATGTGTGTGACCCTCTAGGCCCAATATCGAGCTGGCCGTGAGTCATACTTGTTAGAACTCCTTCTGACTTAGTGAATTATTATCTCTATAATAATTCACCCAACTCATCGACTGCGGACGTACCAGGCCACTACGCCGTGGCCCCCAGACGATATAGGGGAATCTAATCCTTTGGACTTATCTGTCCTCAGTTACCATGTATCTATAATCTCTCATCTATCTAATATCCTAGAGACCCTATACCGGGCCTGGTGCTGTCAGGCCCATACGGTCTCTCCTCGAGTCTTCTCTTGTCGGATTCTCCCGGAGAACTCTTTCTCTCTTAATCCGAATAACCTTGGCCAAGGATTTGTTCGAGCAAGAATACATGGGATATTCCTCTCATGATATCGAGAGCGAATGATCCTCTATTGGCACTCAATAGCCCTCGTAAGGTTGGCTACCACTCCCAATGACTGGCTGTACTAAATATGGAGCTTTCCAAACCTATAAGTCTGGTATCAAAGAGTAGAGTACTCATACAGGACATCCTTGGTGTCTCAAGTCTAAGGACCAGATACACTACTGGGACTACGGAATCGCTGTCTGACATGAGGTATCAATAACCATCTAGCATTCTCAGTAGGCGGATCAATCGGTGAACTCATTCTCCAATGAGCACACCTGACTGCCCTTTAGTGTCCCCACACAAGTAGCTATGAGACCAGCTACCTCCATCATATGAACGGGTATACAGCACACCGGTCTATCCGGTTATCTCGATGTCCTTCTCGAGTAACCTATGACTAGGATAATTTAGGGTCTGTGTTTAAAGGTAAATCGGTCTCATTATCATAATCTCATCATGATCCAATTCCCATTGCACAGATCCAAGGACATCATAATATACATCTAGATAATATGAGATAATGCCAATAATCATAAGTAAAGAGATTGACGCAGTGTGTTACAGGTGCTATCACTCATGTGATTGGCTTGTAGGGCACCTATAACTAGCACCTAATCCTTACCCTAATTATATGCTAACTATGAAATTGAAACATAATTCTAAGTAAATTAACAACCGACAATGTCGAGTCTTCTTTCGACGAGCTTTCTAGCGAACTTTTGATGGACTTACGACGCACCCTCAGATTTCTTTCGACGGATTCCCAGCAGGCTCTCGGACTCTGTGACGAGTTCGACGAGTCTTTGGCAAGCTTCTGAACCTTCTCGGTGAGCTCTGCGAACCTTTGACGATCTTTCTAATGAACTTCCGAAGCCTTTGACAAGTTCCTGATTCTTTCTCAGTTGGTTCTGGCAGCACCTCCGACGATCCTTCGGACTTTCGATGGACTCTCGAACTCCTAACTACTTGACTTCGGTAATTTACTTTATGTTTTCAAGCTATCGTAGTTAATCCTGCATACTTATCTCAATAATATAGATTAGATCAAATAACCCATCAATTGACTTCATCATCAAAATCCGAGATTCAACAATCTCCCTCTTTTTGATGATGACAATCAATTGATGACGGAGCTAATATTAACTCCCCCTATCTATATGCCATATTATGAGAAAGAAAATGCTTGAATTCAATCTTTTTGAATTCAAACCGAAACCGTTAAGTTTCATCTGTTGAACTTATCATCATACTTAACAAACATATTTTTTCATCAATAAATATGAAACTTCATATTTTTCACAATGTCATGGCATGACATGTATTTTCAAGTCGAATGATAGACATTCATCATTTCAACAAGAGATACCAATTATAGTTTGAAATATAATATGTATCAAATGATATTGATATAAAAACCATAAATGCAAGGCATGATATCATTAAGCGATACATCATCAAATGATAACTTCTCATATCAATGAAAGATACTAATTATTAATCATTGTTAGGTCCGGAGCAGCACTAAGAGAGGGGGATGAATTAGTGCAGTGGATTAAAACTTGACCTTTTAAAAATTGATTCTGGAGATTCGTATAGAAACTTGATATAACTAAAGAGACTTTAACTTGAAGTAATTCAGGTGAATAAAGTCGAAAGTAGGGAGAAGAATTTCAATCAATTTTGCAGCTAAGAAATTTATGAAACAAAAATTCAAATACTCACACAGCAAATGTATGCAGCGATGTATAGTGGTTCGGTCAAATGATCTACGTCCACTCTTGAAGCCTCCTCCAATGAGGCTCCCAACTTCCACTACCAACTCTCTTAAATGGAAAGGATCAAACACCCCTTTACAGCCTTTTACCAGAGGTTCCCTCACTTTACATAATTTTTTACAAGGAGAAGAAAGGAGGTGAACACTTGAGCAATTGAAAGCAGGAATTTGCTATAGCTTAGACTCAATTCTAACACTGCAAAAGGTCCCTCAACTAGCTAGAAGTAAAGGGGTATTTATAGAGCTTTTTGGGATTCAAAAATCCCGCTCAAAGAGGGGTCTCATCCGAAATTTCGGACTGCAAGCGGTACTACCGCCTGGCACTAGCGGGCAGTACTACCACTGACACACCTTTGCGTGTGTTAGTGTCTTTGGCGGTACTATCGCATGGCATGGCTTGGCGGTATCTACCGCGACATAGTGGTTGCAACCACTGTCAAAGTGGTACCACCGCCTGCTTGGGGCGGTGCTACCGTCCGGCTTATGGTCAACAGGCGGTGCTACCGCCTGGCCTACGGTCAACAGGTGGTGCTACCACCTGGGTGCGGCGGTGCTACCACCGGCCCTTGCCAGAACTGTATGGGCCTAACCTTCGACCTAATATAGCCCAATAAAGGCCCAATTGGCCCAATACAGGTCTAGACAGGATTAACACCTAGTCTATACCCTAATTAAGTGCTAAATATGAACATTTAAAGCTAAATTAAACTGACACCATCAAGTTATCTTCCGAAGAGCTTTCCGGTGATCTTCCGACGGACTTCCGACACTCTCTCGGATTCCTTCCGGCGGACTCCCAGTAGGCTCCCGGATTCTATGGCGAGTTCAACAAGTCTTTGGCACCCTTTCGAACCTTCTCGGTGATCTCTACGAACCTCCAACGATCTTTCCAACGAACTTTCGAAACCTTTGGCAAGTCCCCGATTTCATCTCGGTTGGCTCCGGCAGCACTTCTGATGATCCTTCGGACTTCCGGTGGACTCTTGAACTTCCAGCAACTTGACTCCGGTAATTAGCTCTATCATAGTTAATCCTGCACACTTATCTCAAAAATGGATTAGATCAAATAACCATCAATTGACTTCATCATCAAAATCTGAGATTCAACAATCTCCGCCTTTTTGATGATAACAATTAATTGATGATGGAGTTATTCTTAACTCCCCCCATCTATATGCCATATAATGAGAAAGTAAAAATATTTGAATTCAATCTCTTGAATTTAACCAAAAACGATAAGTTACTTGCATTGAACTTATCATCATGCTCAATCAGCATGAGGTTTCATTCGTAAGCAATATCAAAGCATGACATTTAATCGAAAGATGATAAACATTTATCATTTCGTCAAAAGATACCAAAATTTTGAGATTACAATAAGGATCTCATGATTGAAAAAGCGTGACACCATATCAGATAAATCATGAGATGAAAACTTGTCATATCAATCGAAAGATGCCATTTGATAAACATGATATAGTAAGAATCTTTCAACTATAAAATTCAATTGCAATGTGATGTATTGCATTACTTATGGGTTCATTGCAATGCTTTTTAAGGATTGGAACCTATTTTTGACATAAAGCATGGCAAGAGCAATTGAATTGCAATAACAAATCTTATGAGACATTTTTCATTTCATTTAACACTATATAAGTCATTTTTCATTACAATGTATGATATTTATCAAGTCATCAAATTATTTTGCTCATAAAGGCCACATTCAACAAGTCATCAATTTCATATTTTTCTCCCCCTTTGTCATCAACAAAAAGGAGATGCTTGATGAAAGGGTGAAACTTGAGAAAAAGAAAATGACATAAGTGAGAGGAGTCATAAAGTTATTTTTTAATACAATGCATGATATTTATCAAGTCATCAAATTTTTACCAAAATATGTATAAGGATACATCATTGAAGCCAATCATCAACCATATCCAAAAAAATTCATGATGAGATTCAACTTGTTATTTTTATGAAGGAAGAAGATATGAAATCATAAAAACTTGATTAGCACATGAATAAATAATTAAGAGCTTGATTTTTATGCAGAATCCATGACATTAATTTATGCATATGTTAAGCTTATATAATCCATTTAGTCATCACAAAAGAAGGTGAAGATGGTATGAAGTTATACATACATCATTGAAAGACATGATTTTCATTGAAAGTATAAAGGTGAAACTATCAAAATCAAAGTTTAAACGTTTTAGAAATCATGCACTATTAAATATTAGCACAAATTTAGCATGCCTACTTCTCTTCTAATGAAGTTAAATTGTTCTTCATTTAAGGACTTTGTGAAAATGTCCGCTAATTGGTGTTTTGTATCAATAAATTCTAGAGTTACATCATTATTAGCGACATGATCTCATATAAAGTGATGTCTAATATCAATGTGCTTAGTTCTTGAGTGTTGAATGAGATTTTTGGTTAGACAAATAGCACTTGTGTTATCGCATTTTATTAAAATATTTTTTAAATTAATTCCATAATCTTCTAAAGTGTTTTTCATCCAAGCAACTTGTGCACAACATGCACTTGCAGCTATATATTCGGCTTCCATCGTAGATAGTGCAACAAAATTTTATTTCTTGGATGTCCAAGAAATAAGTGCATATCCTAGAAATTGGCATGTTCCGGATGTACTTTTTCTATCGATTCTACATCTGCCAAAATCGACATCCGTATAAGCTTTCAAATCAAGGTTATCAGATTTTGGATACCATAATCCTAGATTAGGAGTTCCTTTAAGATACCTAAGGATTCTTTTAACAGCTTTAAGGTGAGATAACTTAGGATTAGCTTGGAATCTTACACATAGACCTATACTAAACATGATATCAGGTCTAGTTGCAGTGAGATAGAGTAAGCTACCTATCATTTCCCTATATGTTTTTTGATCAAAATTTTCTCCATTTTCATCCAAGTCTAACTTGGTGGAAGTACTCATTGGAGTGTTGATGGCTTTAGAACTATCCATGTTAAATCGTTTTAACAGTTCAAATGTATACTTGGTTTGATTAAGAAATATTTCATCACTAAGTTGTTTAATTTGTAATCCTAAAAAGAAGTTTAACTCACCCATTAGACTTATTTCAAATTCATGACTCATACACTTAGCAAATGATTCACATTGTGATTCATCCGAAGAACCAAAAATGATATCATCAACATAAATTTGAACAATAAGAAAATTATTTTTAAAATGTTTAATAAACAATGTAGTATCAACCTTGCCTTTAGTAAAATTATTTGAAATTAAGAAAGAACTAAGCCTCTCATACCAAGCCCTAGGGGCTTGTTTCAATCCATATTGAGCTTTAGTTAATTTAAACACATGATTAAGAAGAAGAGAGTTTTCAAAACTAGGTGGTTGTTCAACATAAACTTCTTCGAAAATAAAGCCATTCAAAAAAGTACTTTTGACATCCATTTGAAAAAGCTTAAAGTTATTACTACTAGCATAGGCAAGGAGCATCCTAATGGCTTCTAATCTAGCCACAGGAGTGAAGGTTTCTTCGTAATCAATACCTTCTTCGTGGTTGAAACCTTTGACCACTGATCTAGCCTTGTTTCTAACCATGATACCATATTCATCTTGCTTGTTTCTAAAGACCCATTTAGTATTGATAACTAAATGGTCACTTGGTCTAGGAACAAGCTTCCATACCTCATTTCTCTCAAATTGGTTCAATTCCTCTTGCATTGCGATAACCCAAGAATTATCTTTCAAGGCTTTGTCAATGCTTTTAGGCTCAATTTGAGAAAGAAAAGCGACATGAGCACAAAAATTTTTAAATGAAAAACATGTTTGAACCCCTTTCGATGTGTCTCCTATGATTAACTCTTTAGGATGGGCATCTACATACTTCTATTCCTTAGGTAAGGAGAATTCGGAAGAAGATGCTTCCAAGTTGCTATTTTGAGGAGAGGGTTCATTTAAATTCAAATTATCAAAACCAAAATCATCATCAAAATCTTTTTTCTTAAATTCAGAAATTTTATTAAAAACTACATGAATAGACTCTTCTATAACTAATGTTCTTTTGTTAAAAATACGAAAAGCTTTGGAAACAGAAGAGTAGCCAAGAAAGATACCTTCATCAGATTTAGCATCGAATTTTCCTAAAGCATCCTTTTCATTTAAAATAAAGCATTTGCAACCAAAAACTTTAAAGTAAGAAACATTAGGTTTTTTGTCATTCCATAATTCATAAAGAGTCTTGGATAGAGATGGTCTTATTAGAACCCTATTCATGACATAGCAAGCCGTATTAATGGCTTCGGCCCAAAAATATTTGGGTAAACTATGTTCATTTAACATGGTTCTTGCCATTTCTTGTAAATTTCTATTCTTTCTTTCTACTACTCTATTTTGTTGAGGATTTCTTGGAGTAGAGAAGTTGTGGTTATACCCATTTGATTCACAAAAATTTTAGAAGTCACGGTTTTGGAATTCACCACCGTGATCACTCCGAATTGATGAAATCATGAAACCCTTTTCATTTTGAGTAAGTTTATAGAATTTAGAGAAACATTTAAAAGAATCACTTTTGTGAGCTAAGAAATAGGTCCACGTGAATCTACTATAGTCATCTACAATCACAAAGGCATATTTGCTACCTCCTAGGCTTGTTGTATCAATTGATCCAAACAAATCTATATGGATCAATTGTAATGGTCTAGAGGTACTTATTTGATTTTTTGGCTTGAAGCTAGTTTTGATTTGTTTTCCTAGTTGACAAACATCACATACTTTATCTTTAATGAACTTAACCTTAGGAATGCCTCTTACAAGGTTTTTAGATGTAATTTGAGAAATTAGTTTCATACTAGCATAACCTAATCTTCTATGCCAAAGCTAAGCATCATCATTCAAAGCCGAAAAACATATTTCACTACTAAGATCATCAATATTAATAGTGTAGACGTTATTTTGCTTGATTGCAATTATAGATGTATTGTTGTGTGGTTTTTCGACGATGCAAGCATTAGATTCAAATCTTACAATATAACTATTATCACATAATTGACTAATGCTCAAGAGATTATGTTTTAAACCATCTACTAATAACACATTATCAATTGAAAAGGTTGATTTGTTACCTATAGTACCATTGCCAATGATTTTACCCTTATTGTTGTCTACGAAGGTGACAAACCCTTCGTCTTGGCTAGAGAGCTTATAGAATTGAGATGAATCTCTGATCATGTGCCTTGAGCATCCACTATCAAGGTACCATCTCTTGCTCCTAGCTTGTGTGGGTGTTTTTATCTACAAGAAAGGATGGCTTTTAGGTACCCATTTTGACTTGGGTCCCTCAAAAACTGATCTACTAAATTTATCATTATTCAATGAATTCCTAATTGATCCTTTAGGAACCCATACTAATTTATTTGAGCTAAGTTTCCTATATGGACATTTGTAAACAACATGTCCGGATTTGTAACAAAAATTGCATTTCAAATGAGAGGATACATGTAATGTTGGCCCTTTAATGAATGTGGTTTGAGTTTGGTGAGATCCACTCACGAATCCAATTCCACATCTATTTCTGACATGTCCCTTGTTAGCAAGGATCATGTCTAAGCTCTTGCTACCGACCTTAAACTTGTTTAAGGTCTCTTTGAGTAGCAAGTTCTCCTTTTTGATTGCTTCTAAGTGATTACACTTAGAACATGGGAGTAGAGGGAGAGAATCATGCTCAAGACTCTTAAGCTTATCTAGCAATAAAGCATGTTCCTTTTTTAAAGAATAAAAGCTTTTTGTAATAGTTCTACATTCATCAAATAATTCATGGAAAACAATTAAAAGCTCATCGAAAGATAAATCTTCATTAAGTAAATCACTTACCTCTTCTCTCAAAGCCATCAGAGTGAAGTTGGCCTCCTCTTTAATGCTTGCTTCTTCATCCTCGGAATCACTCGAGTTATCCCATGTAGCCTTCAAAGCCTTCTTCTTCTTGAGTTGCTTCTTCTTGGCTTAGGGGCATTCATTTTTGAAGTGCCCTGGCTTCTTGCATTCATAACATATAACTTGGTCCTTTTTTGGTTCAAGTTTGTTCTTGAATTCATTATTAAATTTGCCCTTTTTAATGAATTTTTTAAATTTTCTAGTTAAGAGTGCAATGTCCTCGTCAAAGTCCTCATCACTTAATGTTCCTTTCAAGTGGTCTTCTTGAGTTCTTAATGCCATATCCTTCCTGTTCTTTGGAAGGGGGTTCTCTAGCTTATCATGAGCATGGCATGTCATTTCATAGGTCATTAAAGACCCTATGAGTTCTTCGATAGGAAAAGTTTTAAGATCCTTGGCCTCTTGAATGGCCGTAACCTTTGGATCCCAACATTTCGGAAGAGATCTTAAAATTTTTGTTACTAATTTAAAATTAGAAAAATCTTTACCAAGTGCCTTGAGTCCATTGATGACATCCATAAAGCGAGTGTACATGTCTCCAATGGACTCGCTTGGTTTCATTCGAAAAAGCTCATGAGAATGCACAAGAATGTTGATTTTGGACTCTTTTACTCGGCTAGTGCCTTCATGAGTGATCTCAAGAGTTCGTCAAATATCAAAAGCCGATTCACAAATTGATATGTGATTAAATTCATTTTTGTCTAGTGCACAAAACAAGGCATTCATAGCCTTGGCATTTAAATCAAACACCTTCTTCTCCGACTCATTCCATTCGCTCATCGGAATAGAAGATTTTTGAAACTCATTTTCAACGATATTCCAAAGCTCAAAATCCATAAAAATAAGAAAAATCCTCATACGAGTCTTTCAATACGTATAATCCGACCCATTAAACATAGGTGGACGAGTAATGGAGTGACCCTCTTGCATGCCGGAAAAGACCATCTCTCTTGGGTTTTAAACCAAATATGAGAGTGAACCTCACTCTGATACCAATTGTTAGGTCCGGAGTGGCACTAAGAGGGGGTGAATTAGTGTAGCGGATTAAAACTTGACCTTTTAAAAATCGATTCCGGAGATTCGTATAGAAACTTGATATAACTAAAGAGACTTTAACTTGAAGTAATTCAGGTGAATAAAGTCGGAAGTAGGGAGAAGAATTCTGATCAATTTTGCAGCTAAGAAATTTATGAAACAGAAATTCAAACACTCACACAGCAAATGTATGTAGCGATGTATAGTGGTTCGGTCAAATGACCTACGTCCACTCTTGAAGCCTCCTCCAATGAGGCTCCCAACTTCCACTACCAAATCTCTTGAAGGGAAAGGATCAAACACCCCTTTACAGCCTTTTACCAGAGGTTCCCTCACTTTATAGAATTTTTTACAAGGAGAAGAAAGGAGGTGAACACTTGAGCAATTGAAAGCAGGAATTTGCTATAGCTTAGACTCAATTCTAACACTACAAAAGGTCCCTCAACTAGGTAGAAGTAAAGGGGTATTTATAGAGCTTTTTGGGATTCAAAAATCCCACTCAAAGAGGGGTCTCATCTAAAATTTTGGCACTGGCGGTACTACCGCCTAACACACCTTTGCGTGTGTCAGTGTGCTGGCGGTACTACCGCCTAGCACTAGAGGTACTACCGCCTGACACAGGTGGTTTCAACCACTTGTCAGGCGGTACCACTGCCTGCCTAGGGTGGTGATACCGCCCGACTTATGGTCAACAGGCGGTGCTACCGCCTGGGTCCGACGGTGCTACCGCTTGGCCTACGGTCAACAGGCGGTGCTACCGTCAGCCCTTGCCAGAAACTATATGGGCCTAACCTTCGACCCAATATAGCCCAATAAAGGCCCAATATAGGTCTAGATAGGATTAACACCTAGTCTATACCCTAATTAAGTGCTAACTATGAACATGTTATTGGGAAATCCGTTAAGGGGGAGCGACATCACATGCATAGTGGAAGAGCAGAAAAAAAAACACCCCAGATTTTTCGTAGAAAGTTTCTATCGTCATGTGAAGATCGGTACATCAAAAGCAAATCCATGAAAACTGCACATGTAAAAGAAGATATCTAGGGAGATCGTATATCCCTGAATTCCTGCAGATCTGTGGGAGAGGATGAAGGAAGTCCAGTGTCCTCCTCTCTAGCGGTATCCACACAGCAAGGATTGCGACGATGCTCCTCTCTCTCAGGGGGAAGGAGAACAGGAGGTGGCTACCAAAAGAAACCCTCAGCCTATAGAGCTTTGGTCCCCTCCTATTTATAGAGGCCCCCCTAAAAAACCCTAATGGATCTTTTGCCCTATTGGGTATTGGATCTCCATCCAATTACCCAAGCCTCTTGGATTAGTGGGTTTCTACCCAATAATCTCTTATTAGCAATTATTGGATCTCATCTCATGATCCAATAATTCAGGGGCTTAATGGATATCCAATAAGAAAAGAGGTTCAGTGGATATCTCATATCCGAACCTCTACTCGTCGCAACACCTACCATATGTGTGTGACCCTCTAGGCCCAATATCGAGCTGGCCATGAGTCATACTTATCAGAACTCCTTCTGACTTAGTGAATTATTATCTCTATAATAATTCACCCAACTCATCGACCACGGATGTACTAGGCCACTACGCTGCGGCCCCCAGACGATACAGGGGAATCCAATCCTTTGGACCTATCTGTCCTCAGTTACCATGTATCTATAGTCTCTCATCCATCTAATATCCCAGAGACCCTATACCAGGCATGGTGCTGTCAAGCCCATACGGTCTCTCCTCGAGTCTTACTCTTGTCGGATTCTCCCAGAGAACTCTTTCTCTCTCAATCTGAATAACTTTGGCCAAGGATTTGTTCAAGCAAGAACACATGGGATATTTGTCTCATGATACCGAGAGCGGATGATCCTCTATTGACACTCAATAGTCCTCGTAAGGTTGGCTACCACTCCCAATGACCGGCTGTACTAGATATGGAGCTTTCGAAACCTATAAGTCCGATATCAAAGAGTGGAGTACTCATACAGGACATCCTTGGTGTCTCAAGTCTAAGGACCAGATACACAACTAGGACTACAGAATCACTGTCTGACATGAGGTATCAATAACCATCCAGCATTCCGTAGGTAGATCAATCAGTGAACTGATTCTCCAATGAGCACCTGCACTATACCCTTAGTGTCCCCACACGAGTAGCTATGAGACCAGCTACCTCCATCATATGAATGGGTATACAACACACCAATCTATCCGGTTATCTCGATGTCCTTCTCGAGTAACCTATGACCAGGATAATTTAGGGTCTGTGTTTAAAGGTGAATCAGTGTCATTATCGTGATCTCATCACAATCCAATTTCCATTGCACAGATCCAAGGACATCACAATATACATCTAGATAATGTGAGATAATGTCAATAATCATAAGCAAAGAGATTGACGCAGCGTGTTACAGGTGCTATCACTCATGTGATTGGCTTGTAGGGCACCTATAACTAGCAATCTCCCACTTGACCTAAAGCCAATCACCAATATTTCTGATCCCCATCAGACCTCTGTGATGCTCATAGACAATTTGAGTTAATGGCTTTGTTAGTGGATCTGCAATGTTATCTTCGGATGGAACTCTTTCCATTGCTATATCTCTATGGGCCACGATCTCTCTAATAAGTTGGAACCTCCTCAGAACACTTCTGATAAGACCCGAGTTTCCTTATTTGAGTAATCGTCCCATATTTATCGCAATATAAAAGAATCAGCTCCTCGCTGCTCGGGATGACTCCTAGATCTGTGATGAACTTCTTCATCCAGACTCCCTCCTTTGCTACCTCTACTGCAGCAATGTATTCCGCCTATATGGTCGAGTCAGAAGTAGTATCTTGCTTGGAACTCTTCCAGCATACTGCTCCACCATTCAGGGTGAACACATACCTTGAATTAGACTTGCTATCATCGACATCGGATTGGAAGCTCGAGTCTGAGTAGCCTTCAACCTTGAGACTACTACCTCCATATACCAGTAAAAGATCCTTAGTCCTTCTCAAATACTTAAGGATACATTTTACTACTTTCCAGTGCTCCAAGCCTGGATCTGCTTGATATTTGCTCGTGACACTCAGAGCATACGCTATATCAGGCCTGGTACATAGCATAACATACATGATAGATCCTATCGCTGATGCATATGGCATCATATCCATATGTGCCCTTTCTTTAGGAATCTTTGGGGACATACTCTTAGAAAGTGATATTCCATGTCTCATTGGTATGAGACCTCTCTTGGAATTTTCCATGCTAAACCCTTTGACAATGGTGTCTATGTACCTGGACTGGGACAAGCCAAGCATCCTCTTGGATCTATCTCTATAGATCCGTATCCCTAATATGTAGGATGCTTCCCCTAAGTCCTTCATGGAGAAGTGCCTAGATAACCAAGTCTTTACTGTGGAGAGCATTCCTACATCATTCCCAATGATCAGGATGTCATCCACATATAATACCAAAAAAGTGATAGTGCTCCCACTTAATTTCCTGTACACACAAGGTTCATCTTCGTTCTTAACGAAGTCATAAGATCTGATTGCCTCATCAAATCTTATGTTCCAACTTTGGGAAGCTTGCTTCAATCTATAAATGGATCTAAGCAACTTGCACACCTTATCTGGGTTATTCTTGGATACGAATCCCTTAGGTTGTATCATATACACCTCCTCATCGAGGTTACCATTGAGGAAAGCGGTTTTGACGTCCATCTGCCAGATCTCATAATCATAGTGTGCTGCAATAGCCAATAGAATTCGAATGGATTTTAGCATGGCTACAGGTGAGAAAGTTTCATCATAGTCAGCACCTTGTCTTTGACGATACCCCTTGGCTACTAACCTTGCTTTATAGGTCTCTACCTTTCCATCTACTCCAATCTGCTTTTTGAAGATCCACTTGCAACCAATGGATACAATACCCTCAGGTGCATTAACTAGGTTCCAAACCTTGTTGGAGTACATAGAATCCATTTCTGAATTCATGACTTCTTGCCATTTCCCGGAGTCTATGCTCATAATAGCCTACTCGTAGGTCTGAGGATCAATATCCTCAACATCCTCTCTTTTGATATGTCCCATATATCTCTCAGGAGGATGGGATACTCTATTGGACCTACGTAAAGTTAGAACTTGTGTGTTAGGTATCTGAACATACTCTGGCTGTGGAATGGTGCTTGAGCTAGGTTCTCCAACTCTATCATGCTCCCACTATCTCCACCAAGAATGTGTTCCTTCTCAAGGAACACTGCTCTCTTGGCTACAAAGACCTTTCGGTCCTTAGAGTGATAGAAATAATACCCACAAGTTTCCTTGGGGTATCCCACGAACTTGCACCGTTCCGTTCTGGATTCCAACTTGTCGGGGTTGTGTCTCTTGACGTGGGCAGGGCAGCCCCAATTCTTAACAACCTTAAGATCGGGTTTCTTCCCATTCCATATCTTATATGGAGTAGACATCACTGACTTAGTTGGAATTCTGTTCAGAAGGTAAGCTGCAGTCTCTAGGGCATATCCCCAGAATGAGATGGGTAGGTCGGCGAAACACATCATGGAACGCACCATGTCTAACAGTGTGCGATTCCTCCTTTCTGATACACCATTAAGCTATGGTGTATAAGGAGGTGTCCATTGGGATAATATCCCATAGTCTTTGAGGAACTGGGTGAACTCTATACTCAAGTACTCACCTCCTCAATCTTATCGAAGGGTTTTAATACTCTTGCCTGTCTGGTTCTCCACTACTCATTTCCTCTTAGGCTCATACACTCATGATATATGGAGCTATATCTAGCATAAATAAACCATTATGCAATGTTCCTTTCGTGATGATCTCATCATCTAATATTATTGAACAACCATTGTTCTCAAAAACTAATTTATATCCAATAACTGTCAAACATAAAATGGAAATAATATTTTTGATAATAGAAGGTACATAATAGCATGCATCTAATGCAATAATAGCTCCACCAAGCAGATGTAAGGTGATCTTGCCAACAGCCACTGTAGCAACCTTTGCTCCATTGCACATCTTAAGGTCCATCTCGCCTCAGTTCAATCTCCTAGGTCCTGCCAGAACCTGCAATGAATTGCAGATATGATAAGTACTCCAGTTATCCAATACCCTTGTGTTATCATAAGATTCTGACAAATGGAGACTGATCATGAATGTACCTGAAGCTTCTGCAAGCTTTTGTTTCGCCCTCTCTGCAAGGTACTCTTTGCAGTTCCTCTTCTAGTGCCCATCTTTGCCGCAGTGGAAGAACTGACCTTTGTCTTTTGTTGGGTCTTTCTTGGTAACCTTTGCCTTACCCATTTTGCCCTTGTCCTTGCCCTTCTTAAGGGTCTTCTCAGCCTTCCTTTTATTTCTGGTCTCACCAGTGTAGAGAACCGACTTCTCTTTCTTGATGGTGCTCTTTGCTTCTTTCAACATATTGAGGAGCTCTGGGAGGGTCACCTCAAATTTGTTCATATTAAAATTTATTATGAACTGAGAAAAGGAATCTAGTAGGGACTGAAGTACAAGATCCACACACAGGTTATCCTCTAGGACCATTCCTAGACCTGTGAGTTTCTCGATCTACTCAATCATCTTAAGGACATGGTTCTGAATCGGTGTCCCCTCAGTCATCCTAGCACGGAAAAGACTCTTTGATATCTCATATCGCTGAGTTCTTCTCTGTTCTTCAAACAGTTTGTGGAGATGTAGGAGTATAGAATTAGCATCCATATTTTCATGCTGTCTCTGTAACTCAGTAGCAATAGAGGCTAACATGTAATACTGAGCAAGAGTGGAATCATCTAAGTACTTCACATAACGAGCGATCTCATCCTCGCTTGCCCCTTCGTCGGGCGTAGGGATCACTGTATCAAGGACATATGCGATTTTCTCCGCCGTGAGAACGATTCTCAGATTACGAAGCCAATCCGTATAATTTGGACCAGTGAGGCGGTTGGCATCAAGTATGCCACGTAAAGGATTTAAAAGCGACATTTTTCTGAAATAAAAGATGTAGCAGAAATAAATAACATTCAGACTTTGCTGAAATTAAATAATTAAGATAAGGACTTCTATCTTAATGTATTCCCACTAATTTTTTACGAGACACACAACACCCTCCGGTATGTGAATTGGTGACCCCCGGTGGATCTCTAGTGGGGATCAGGATCCAATCGGCGTCTTAACATAACCTCGAGGGACTCGACCAATCACATTAAGCCCATAAAGGTAGGCAACTCTTGCCAATCATAACTCCTTGTGATTCCCATCCTGTTCGGCCTCCGAACCACCATGGCCTCGAGGGACTCGACCAACCATGATGTTCGGTTAAGTCATTAACATTGTTACCAGATGAGTTTGATTCGGTGATATACTCTCGAGGGACTCGACTAAGTATACCATATCCTCTGGTCACCTCTGACATCTCTATATCGTAGATAAGATGGTGAGACGCGATGCAGGTGAGTCTCGAGGGACTCGACCAACTCAACCTACACCGGGAATCGGCTCCTAGCTATAACGATGGAAGGCCACGTGGGTCAATCTAATTGCCTCACGTTTACCGACTTAATATTATTAATGGAGAGGATTTTTTATTTTTATTTGGTCTCCTAACATAATGTGTCACACATATACGTATTTAATATATATATATATATATATATATATATATATATATCTAGTAGGTGTATAACTAATCGCACATCACATGAGCAATCACACTAGATGATCATGGACCATAACCTAATGTGATCAGGCCCGAGCCAGTGGACACAATCACTCACATCAAGGTCTATGTGTACTTCAGCGCATCTCTATGCCCTGTGATCGTCCATCTCGCTTCGTCGGATCCGTCGGCATCTCAACGATCTCCATGCGTCGGATCATCCATTTCGACCTCGTGATTCACGCTACCGCTGCGCCTCATCTGATAATTACAACATAATTACAAGCACGCAGGCCCGACAATAAACGAGAAAAATAGAGGCTCGCAGACCCCAATAATAATAATCACATGTACACATATCACATCATAAGTCCATGATTATCTGTCCACATCATACATCATATGTATATGTTATTTTATAGGACTACTGATAAAAATAATAATAGTTAATTAAACTATTTAATTAACTAATATTTCTGAAAATAGGGATATAGAGGGAATTTTCTGAATTCCCAAGGGTATTTTGGTCATTCGGCCAAAAGAGACAAAGATTGAAATTTCTCAAATTCTGAGGGTATTTTGGTAATTCTATCAAAGGGGACAGAATCTAGAATTTCTGAAATTCTTAAGGGTATTTTGGTAATTCTGTTAAAGAGGACAGAATCTAGAATTTCTAAAATTCCGAGGGGCAAAATCATTTTTTATCCTGAAACCCTAATCCCTCTGCCCTGTTGCGTTTGCGGCTGCGGTGCGCCGCCGCCACCCAGCCAATGGCGGTGCCGCAGGTGGCATGGTTGTAGCAAAGGGCGTAGAGATTGCGGCGTTGCCCGCGACAACCGCCGGCGCTCTCTGTGGCGCAGCACCCGCCGGCGTTGTCCCACGGGCGCAGCCCTCGCAGGCGCTGCCCCGCGGGCATGCGCCATCGCCCCTATGGCGCTATTCGCTGTGCCCCATGGCAAAGCTGCAGGCGGCTTGTTCTGCGACCAACGACCGCCGACCGGGTTTGACGAACGCAAGGGCAGCAACAGTTGCTGCACTTCCTCGCCCTTTGTGCCAATGATTTTGGCGGCATAACCTGTTCTAGATCACAACACATGCAGTTTAAGATCCGATCTTCGCACGAACAACCTGGCTCTGATACCACTGTTGGGAAATCCGTTAAGGGGGAGCGACATCACATGCGCAGCGGAAGAACAAAAAATAAAACACTCCAGATTTCCCATAGAAAGTTTCCATCGTCGTGCGAAGATCGGTGCGTCAAAAGCAAATCCGTGAAAACTGCACATGTAAAAGAAGATACCTATGGAGATCGTATATCCCTGAATTCCTGCAGATCTGTGGGAGAGGATGAAGGAAGTCAAGTGTCCTCCTCTCTAGCGGTATCCACACAGCAGGGATTGCGACGATGCTCCTCTCTCTCTGGGGGGAGGAGAACAGGAGGTGGCTACCAAAAGAAACCCTCAGCCTATAGAGCTTTGGTCCCCTCCTATTTATAGAGGCCCACCTGAAAAACCCTAATGGATCTTTTGCCATATCGGGTATTGGATCTCCATCCAATTACCCAAGCCTCTTGGATTAGTGGGTTTCTACCCAATAATCTCTTATTAGCAATTATTGGATCTCATCTCAAGATCCAATAATTCAGGGGCTTAATGGATATCCAATAAGATAGGGGGTTCAGTGGATATCTCATATCCGAACCTCCACTCGTCGCAATACCTACCATATGTGTATGACCCTCTAGGCCCAATATCGAGTTGGCCGTGAGTCATACTTGTCAGAACTCCTTCTGACTTAGTGAATTATTATCTCTATAATAATTCATCCAACTCATCGATCGCGGACGTACTAGGCCACTACGCCGCGGCCCCCAGACGATACAGGGGAATCAATCCTTAGGACCTATCTGTCCTCAGTTACCATGTATCTATAGTCTCTCATCCATCTAATATCCCAGAGACCCTATACCGGGCATGGTGCTGTTAGGCCCATACGGTCTCTCCTCGAGTCTTGCTCTTGTTGGATTCTCCCGAAGAACTCTTTCTCTCTTAATCTAAATAACCTTGGCCAAGGATTTGTTCAAGCAAGAACACATGGGATATTCATCTTATGATACCGAGAGCGGATGATCCTCTATTGACACTCAATAGTCCTCGTAAGGTTGGCTACCACTCCCAATGACCGGCTGTACTAGATATGGAGCTTTCGAAACCTATAAGTCCGGTATCAAAGAGTGGAGTACTCATACAGGACATCCTTGGTGTCTCAAGTCTAAGGACCAGATACACTACTGGGACTACAGAATCGCTGTCTAACATAAGGTATCAATAACCATCCAACATTCCGTAGGCGGATCAATTAGTGAACTCATTCTCCAATGAGCACCTGCACTGTACCCTTAGTGTCCCCACATGAGTAGCTATGAGACCAGCTTCCTCCATCATATGAACGGGTATACAACACACCAGTTTATCCGGTTATCTCGATGTCCTTCTCGAGTAACCTATGACCAGGATAATTTAGGGTCTGTGTTTAAAGATGTATCGGTCTCATTATCGTGATCTCATCATGATCCAATTCCCATTGCATAGATCCAAGGACATCACAATATACATCTAGATAATGTGAGATAATGCCAATAATCATAAGCAAAGAGTTTGACACAGTGTGTTATAGGTGTTATCACTAATGTGATTGGCTTGTAGGGCACCTATAACTAGCACATGTAAGGCCAAATTAAACCGACACTATCAAGTTATCTTCCGAAGAGCTCTCCGACGATCTTTCGGCGGACTTCCAACACTCCCTCGAATTCCTTCCGGTGGACTCCCAGCAGGCTCCTGGATTCTATGGCGAGTTCAACAAGTCTTTGGCACCCTTTCGAACCTTCTCGGTGATCCTCGCGAACCTCCAACGATCTTTCCGGCGAACTTCCGAAACCTTCGGCAAGTCCCCGATTTCATCTCGGTTGGCTCCGACAGCACTTCCGATGATCCTTTGGGCTTCCGGTGGACTCTTGAACTTCCAACAACTTGACTCTGGTAATTAGCTCTATCATAGTTAATCCTACACACTTATCTCAAAAATGGATTAGATCAAATAACCATTAATTGACTTCATCATCAAAATCCGAGATTCAACAATCATGACATGATAGCAAATTTTTTTTAAGAAAGCATTTGCGATACATGTGATACATTACTATACATATTTTATTGCGATGCTTTTAAAGATATCAACCAACTTTCAATTATAAAGCATGGAAAAAGCAATTAAATTGTAATATAAAACATATAAGACATTTTCATTCCATCATATTGCAATACACACATATAAGTCATTGCGATACAATATGATATATAAGTCATTTGTTTATTTATCATATTCTTCTCAATACGATGCATGCAAGACATTTTATCAAGTCATTTGCACATGTCATCAATTTATTTGCACATTCTTCTCCCCCTTTGTCATCAACAAAAAGGAGGTGAATTTGATAAAAATGGTCATCATAAGATATCATAATGCATATCATTTATCAACCATAAAAAAATATAAGAGTAGTGATTTATCAAGCATATCAAACACATATGATATATGAGGCTAGTATTTGCTTAGAAATCGAGTTTGAATAATGCAAAATATGTCATCCTTGATGGATAAATCTGAAAAATGTTTTGATCATTTTTAATTATGTTTATGAAATCCGAAAAATGATCAATCATCATTTATCAAGCTATGAAATATTCATTCATGAAAAAAAAGCTTAAGATGCAATCCAATAGTGTTAAGGCCACTCATAAAATATCTCATATCAATTTTATGGTAAAATCCATGAAAAAGAGATGTCAAAATTCATAAAGCTTCAATATTATTACGATAGAAAATGATAGCTTCATTAAAATATTACAATCGAAGGATAAAAATAAGAGCTTCATTCAAAAGATGATATTGTAAAGATGTAATTTTTTTAAAAAATGAAGAGATAATATTAAGATGATACAATGAAAACCGAAGTTGAAAATTTCGAAAAAGAAACATACAACATCTTTATGCATTGGGACAATTTAGCATGCCTAACTCTCTTCTAATAAAGTCAAATTATTCTTCATTTAGGGGTTTTATGAAGATGTCCGCTAATTGGTGTTTTGTATCAATAAATTCTAGAATGACATCATTATTATTGATATGATCTCATATAAAATAATGCCTAATGTCAATGTGCTTAGTTCTAGAGTGTTGAATGAGATTCTATTGGTTGTAGGTGCCATACAAGCCAATCACGTGAGTGATGGCACCTGTTACATGTTACGTCGGTCTCTTCGCATATTATTATTGATATTTTCTCATATTTTCTGGATGAATATTGTGATGTCCATGGATCTGTGCAATGGGAATCGGATCGTGATGAGATTACGATAATGAGACCGATATACCTTTAAACACAGATCCTAAATCATCCTGGTCATAGGTTACTCAATGAGGACATCGAGATAACCGGATAGACTAGTGTGTTGTATACTTATCTATATGATGAAGGTGACTGGTCTTATAGTCGCTTGTGTGGGGACACTAGAGGTACAGTGTAGGTGCTCATTGGAGAATGAGTTTACTGATTGATCAACTTACAGAATGCTATATGGTTAATGATACCTAATGTTAGACAATGATTCTGTAGTCCTAGTAGTGTGTCTGGTCCTTAGACTTGAGGCACCAAAGATGCCTTATTTGAGTACTCCATTCTTTGACGTCGGACTTACAGGTTTGGAGAGTTCCAGATATGGTATAACCGATTCTCGAGAATGGTAGCCAACCTTATGAAGGTAATTGCGTGTCAATAGAGAATCATCCACTCTCGGTATCATGAGAGATATATCCCACGTGTGCTTGCTCAGGCAAAATCCCTGGCCAGGGTCGTTCAGATTAAGAGAGATGGAGTTCTCCGGGAGAATCCGATTAGAGCGAGACTTTGATAGGGTTTCGTATGGGCCTGACTCTACCATGCCCAATATATGGTCTCTGAGATATTAAATGGATGAGGGACTATAGATACATGGTAACTGAGGATAGATAGGTCCGATGGATTATATCCCCCTATACCATCTGGGGACTATGGTGTAGTGGCCTAGTACATCCATAGTCGATGAGTCGAGTGAATTATTATAGAGATAATAATTCACTATATCAGAAGGTGTTCTGAGTCAGAAGAAGTTCTGACGAGAGCGACTCACGGCCAGCTCGGTATCAGGCCTAGAGAGTCACACACATAAGGTGGATATTACGACGAATAGAGGTACGAATATGAGATATCTATGAAGCCCCTAGTTTGGATCCTATGGATGAGATCCAATTGGGTAATTGGATGAGATTCAATTAAATGATTGGATAAGATCTAATTAGATGAGATCAAATTGGATCCTATGGATAAGATTCAACGAGATCCAACTGGATAGAGATCCAGTGTGAACAGGATCTGTTAAGAATAAGCTTCCTCCATCTCTATAAATAGGAGGAACCTCCTAGTTCATAGGCTGAGAGCTCTTGATAGTTATCCTCCTATTCTCCTCAGTCTCCTCCCCTCCTCCTAGTTCATAGGCTGAGAGCTCTTGATAGTTATCCTCATATTCTCCTCAGTCTCCTCTCCTCCTCCTTGGCTCCGGCAACCTTGTGGTGCACATGGAGAGAGATCCTGTGGTGATCTGAGGAGCGTCGTTGCTATGTCCACTGTGTGGATTACTGTTAGAGAGGAGTATGTTAGTGCTCCTTCATCCTCTTCATTGGATCTGAAATTTTCGAGGATATACGATCTCCCTAGGTAAGCTTCTGATATGATACATGTGGATTTTTCAGATTTGCGATTTATACGCACCAATCATCGCACGATGGCCAAGTACGTAATTATGAGAAATCTGATCTTATTTTTATTTTCTGCTACGCATGAGATGCCGAATCTCCCGATTTCCCAATAATAGTATCAGAGCAAGATTCGTCGTGCGATGATTGACTTATAAAATGCATGTATTATGATTTAGAACAATTTTGTTGTCAAAATCGTTGGCACAAAAGTGGTGAGGAAGGGCAGCAACTATTGCTGCCCTTGCTGCGCTCGCAGAATAGCCAAAGGCTGCTTGTAGCCATGGCCTTACACGCAAGGGCCGTCGGGTGGTCGGCACTGGCCGCCAGGCAGGCAACGCCTGCAGGCTGCCTGCATGGGCACCCTACCTATAAGGGGTGCGCGACGCCCACAAGGGCGACCACCACAGCCTGCGGCTAGGCAGGCAACGCTTGCAACCACCCGTAGGGTCGGTGCTCGCGGGGGGCAAGGCTGCCTGAGGAGGCGGCACCCACAGGCTATTCCCCTTAGGGGCAACGCCGTAGGGGTGCTGACGGGGAGCTCGCAGGGTAGCGCCTGCGGGCACTACGCCCGCATGCAGTGGCGTCGCCACCCGTAGGCACGGGGGGCGCCCCCTTTCCCCGCGGCGTCCCACGCGCATGGCCGCCGCCGGCAGGGTGGCGGTGACCGCAGCCACACAACTGCAGAGGAGGTAATTAGGGCTTTCGGGGAAAAAGATAGTTTTACCCTTGAGAATTACAGAAATTTCAGTTTGATCCTTTTGGTCGAATGACCAAAATACCCTTCATAATTTAGAAAATTCCCTATATGTCTCTGATTTCAAATTTTAGTTATTTAAAAGGTTTAAGTAACTATTATTGTTTATCTAGTAATCTTACATGATATATACATGTGATGTGATGTGATGTAGGAAGATGATCATGGACTTTGTGATGTGTGTATGTGATTATTGGGGCCTGCTAGCCTTCATTTTTCGTTGATTGTCGGGCATATATGCATGTAATTATATTATAATTATCCTAGAGGCACGGTAGAAGCCTAGAGGTGGTAGCGGGACTATGGAGATGCGTCGAGGTGCTAGCAGATCCGACGATAACGAGATGGATGATCACCGTACATAGAGATGCACTGATATGCACATAGATCCTGATGTAAATAATTAGGTCTACTGGCTCAGGCCTAATAATATTAGGTTGAAGTCCATGATCATCTGGTGTGCTTGTGCATGTGAATGCTATACACCTACTAGATAAGTATATATATATTTACATGCGATGTAAATATATTAAATATGTATGTGTGTGACATGTCATATCACGAGATCGAACCTAAAACCCCTCCTATGATAATATTAAGTCGGTAAGTGTGAGACAATAAGATTGACCCACGTGACCTTCCATTGTTAGGGGTAGGAACCGATTCCCGACGTAGGCTGAGTTGGTCGAGTCCCTCAAGGCTCATCTATTTCACGTCTCGCTATCTTATCTTCGACATAGAGATGTCACTAGTAACCTGAGGACATGATATGCTTGGTCAAGTCCCTCAAGGGCATATCACCGAATCAGACTCATCTTGTAACGATGGTGATGACTTAACTAGACATCATGGTTGGTCGAGTCCCTCGAGGCCATGGTGGTTCGAAGGCCAAATATGATGGGAATCATAAGGAGTTGTGATTGACAAGAGTTGTCTACCTTTTGGGCTTAGTATGATTGGTCGAGTCCCTCGAGATTGTACTAAGATGTTGATTGGATCTCGATCCTCACTAGAAGTCTGCTGGAGACTTCCATTTCACGTGAATGAGGGTGTCATGTGACTCGCTAGAAAAATTATTAGGAGCATGTCAAGATAGAAGTCCATATCTTGATTGTTTATTTTTTCAAAATCTGTGTGTTATTTACTTATGCTATATCTCCTGTTTATCAGAAACATGTCATCATCAAACCCTCTACATGGTATACTTGATGCCAATCGCCTCACTGGTCCAAATTATATAGATTGGCTTCGCAACCTAGGAATTGTTCTTACAGCGGAGAAAATCGCGTATGTCTTAGATACGGTCATGCCCCAACCTGAGATAGAAGCTCCTTAAGAAGAGTTTACCCAATATGCGATATATATAGATGATTCCACTCTCGCCCAGTGTTACATGTTAGCCTCTATGACTCTTGAGTTACAAGGACAACATGAAAACATGGATGCTCATTCCATACTCCTGCACCTCCACAAACTGTTTGAGGAATAGGGAAAAACTCAATGATATGAGATATCCAAGAGTGTCTTCCATGCTAGGATGACTTAGGGGGCATCGGTTTAGAACCATATCTTGAAGATGATAGAGTGGATTGAAAAACTCATAGGTCTAGGAATGGTCATAAATGATAACCTGTGTATTAATCTTATACTTTAGTCCCCACCATATTCCTTTTCTCAGTTTATCATGAATTTCAATATGAATAAAATTGATGTATCTCTCCCTAAGCTCCTTAATATGTTGAGGGAGGCAAAGTACACTATCAAGAAAGAGAAATTAGTTCTCTATGTTGGGGAGACCAAAAGGAAAAGGAAGGCTGGAAAGACCCTTGAGAAAGGTAAGGGCAAGGGCAAACGATATAAGGCAAAGGTTATCAAAATTGACCCAGCAAAGGACAAAGGCTAGTGCTTCCACTGCGGTCAAGATAGACATTGAAAGAGGAATTGCAAGGTGTATCTTGCAGAAAAAGCGAAATAGAAGCTTGGAAAAACTTCAGGTACTTTCATGATCAATCTCCATATGTCAGATTCTTATGATAATGCATGGGTATTGGATACCGGTAGTGCTTATCATATCTGCAATTCGTTGTGATATGTCGTCCTATGTCAACCTATGCCATAGGTGGTTATTCCTACTTCATTACTTTCACTGATAATTTCTCTAGGTAAGGACATGTGTACTTGATGAAGTATAAGTCTAAAACCTTCGAGAAATTCAAGGAGTATAAGAATAAAGTAGAGAACCAGACTGGAAAGAGTATTAAAACTCTTCGATCAGATCGAGGAGGAGAATACTTAAGTATAGAATTCACCCAGTTTCTCAAGGACCATGGGATTATATCCTAATGGATACCTCCTTATATACTACAGTTCAATGGTGTATCAAAAAGTAGGAATCGCACACTATTAGATATGGTGCGATCCATGATGAGTTTCGCTGACCTACCCATCTCATTTTGGGGATATGCCCTACAGACCATAATTTATCTTCTGAACAAAGTTCCATCTAGATCGGTAGTGTCTACACCATATGAGATATGGAGAGGGAAGAAGCCTGATCTTAAGGTTATTAAGATTTGGGGCTGCCTTGCCCATGTTAAAAGACACGACCCCGATAAGTTAGAATCCAGGATGGAACGATGCAAGTTTATGGGATCCTAAGGAAACATGTGGTTATTATTTCTATCATCCTGAGGACCAAAATGTCTTTGTTGCCAATAGAGCAGTATTTCTTAAGAATGAACATATTCTTGGTGGAAACAATGGGAGTATGATAGAATTGAGTAAGGTTGGAGACCCTAGCTCAGGCACCATTCCAGAGATCGAGTATGTTCAAGTACCTAACACACAAGTTACAATTTTGCATAGGACTGGTAGAGTGTCACACCCTCCTGAAAGATATGTGAGACATATTAATGGAGAGGACATTCAGGACATTGATCCTCAGACCTACGAGGAGGCTATTATGAGTATAGACTCCGGGAAGTGGCAAGAAGCCATGAATTCTAAGATGAAATCTATGTACTCTAATAAGGTTTGCAATCTTATTGATGCACCTGAGGGTATCGTACCTATTGGTTGCAAATGGATCTTCAAGAAGAAGATCGGGATAGATAGAAAGGTGGAGACCTATAAGGCAAGGCTAGTGGCTAAGGGGTCTTGTTAGAGGCAAAGTTTTGACTATGACAAAACCTTTGCACCCGTAGCTATGCTAAAATCTATTTGAATTCTATTAGTTGTTGCAGCACATTATGACAATAAGATCTGGCAGATGGACATGAAAACTATATTCCTCAATGGCAATCTCAAAGAGGAAGTGTATATGATACAGCCTGAGGGGTTCATATCCAAGCACAGTCCAGATAAGATGTGCAGATTGCTTAAGTCCATTTATGGACTAAAGCAAGCTTCCCAAAGTTGGAACATAAGATTTGATGAGGTGATCAGATCTTATGACTTTGTTAAGAATGAAGATGAGCCTTGTGTGCATAGGAAGGTAAGTGAAAGCGCTTTCACCTTCTTGGTGTTATATGTGGATGACATCTTAATCATTGGGAATGATGTAGGAATGTTCTCCATAATAAAAGCTTAGCTATCTAGACACTTCTCCATGAAGGACTTTGGGGAAGCATCCTATATTATGGGGATTCAGATCTATAGAGATAGATCCAAGAGGATGCTTGGCTTGTCCTAGTCCAGGTATATAGACTCCATTGTCAAAAGGTTTGGTATGAAAAATTCTAAGAGAGGCCTCATACCTATGAGACGCGGAATATTACCTTCTAAGAGTATGTCCCCAAAGACTATTGAAGAAAGGGCATACATGGATAGAATACCATCTGTCTCAGTGATAAGGTCTATCATGTATGCTATGCTATGTACCAAGCCTGATGTAGCGCATGCTTTGAGTGTCACGAGTAGGTATCAGGCAGATCCAAGCTTGGAGCATTGGAAAATAGTAAAGTGTATCCTTAAGTACTTGAGAAGGACTAAGGATCTTTTACTGGTATATAGAGGCAGTAGCCTTAGAGTTAAGGGCTACACGGACTCGAGCTTCCAGTCCGATATGGATGATAGTAAGTTGAATTGAGGGTATGTCTTCACCTTGAATGGAGGAGCAGTTTGCAGGAAAAGTTCCAAGCAAGATACTATTGCTGACTCGACCACAGAGGCAAAATATATTGCTACAGCAGAGGTAGCAAAGGAGGGAGCCTAGATGAAGAAGTTCATCGCAGATCTAGGAGTCGTGCTAAATAGTGAGGAGTCGATTACCTTATATTGCGACAATAATGGGGCAAATGCTTAAGCAAAGGAACCTAGGTCTCATCAAAAGTCTAAGCATGTTCTGAGGAGGTTCCACTTGATCAAAGAGATCGTGGCCCGATGAGATATAATAGTAGAAAGAGTTTCATCCTAAGATAACATTAGATCCATTGACAAAGCCGTTAACTCAGATTATATTTGAGCATCACAGAGGTCTGATGGGGATCAGACATGTAGGTGATTGGCTTTAGGTCAAGTGGGAGATTATTGGTTGTAGGTGCCCTACAAGCCAATCACGTGAGTGATGGCACCTATTACATGTTACGTCAATCTCTTCACATATTATTATTAACATTTTCTCATATTATCTGGATGAATATTGTGATGTCCATAGATCTGTGCAATGGGAATCGGATCATGATAAGATCATGATAATGAGACCGATATACCTTTAAACACAGATCCTAAATCATCTTGGTCATAAGTTACTCGATTAGGACATCGAGATAATCGGATAGACTGGTGCGCTGTATACTCGTCTATATGATGGAGGTGACTAATCTCATAGTCGCTTGTGTGGGGACACTAGAGGTACAATGCAAGTGCTCATTGGAGAATGAGTTCACTGATTGATCCGCTTATAGAATGCTATATGGTTAATGATACCTAATGTCAGACAGTGATTCCATAGTCCCAGTAGTGTGTCTGATCCTTAGACTTAAGGTACCAAAGATGCCTTATTTGAGTACTCTATTCTTTGACGCCGGACTTATAGGTTTAGAGACCTCCAGATCTAATATAGTCAGTTCTCGGGAATGACAACCAACCTTATAAAGGTAATTGCGTGTCAATAGAGGATCATCCACTCTCGGTATCATGAGAGATATATCCCGTGTGTGCTTGCTCAAGCAAAATCCTTGGCCAGGGTCGTTCGAATTGAGAGAGGAGTTCTTCGGGAGAATTCGATTAGAGTGAGACTTGGATAAAATTTCGTATGGGTCTGACTCTACCATGCCCAATATATGATCTCTGGGATATTAGATGGATGAGGGACCATAGATACATGGTAACTAAAGATAGACAGGTCCGATAGATTATATCCCCCTGTACCATCTGGGGACTATGGCATAGTGGCTTAGTACATCCATAGTCGATGAGTCAAGTGAATTATTTTGGAGATAATAATTCACTATATCAGAAGGTGTTCGGAGTTAGAAGGAATTCTAACGGGAGCGACTCATGGCCAGCTCGGTATCGGGCCTAGAGGGTCACACACATAAGGTGGATATTGTGATGAGTAGAGGTGTGGATATGAGATATCTACGAAGCCCCAAGTTTGGATCCTGTGGATGAGATCCAATTGGATAATTGGATGAGATCCAATTAAATGATTAGATAAGATCTAATTAGATGAGATCAAATTGGATCCTGTGGATAAGATCCAATGAGATCCAACTGGATAGAGATCCAGTGTGAATAGGATCTGTTAAGGATAAGCTTCCTCCACCTCTATAAATAGGAGGAACCTCCTGGTTCATAGGTTGAGAGATCTTGGTAGTCATCCTCTTATTCTCCTTAGTCTTATCTCCTCCTTTTTGGCTCCGGCAACCTTATGGTGCATGTGGAGAGAGATCTTACGGTGATCTGAGGAGCGTCGTTACTGCATCGCTGTGTGGATTACCACTAGAGAGGAGTACGCTAGTGCTCCTTCATCCTCTTCATCGGATCTGAAATTTTCAGAGATATACGATCTCCTCAGGTAATATTTTTGACATGATATATGTGGATTTTTTGGATTTACGATTTATGTGCACCAATCATCGCACGATGGCCAAGTACATAACTATGAGAAATCCAGTCTTGTTTTTGTTTTCCACTACGCATGAGATGTCGAATCTCTCGATTTCCCAATAGATTCTTGGTTAAACAAATAGCACTTGTGTTATCACATTTTATGAGAATATTCTTTAAATGAATTCTATAGTCTTCTAAAGTGTTTTTCATTTAAATAACTTATGCATAACATGTACTAGCGGCTATGTATTTAACTTCTACCGTGGATAGTACAATCGAGTTTTGTTTCTTGGAAGTCCAAGAAACAAGTGCATGTCCTAAAAATTGGCATGTTCCAGATGTGCTTTTTCTATCTATTCTACATCCGCCAAAATCCACATCCGCATAGGCTTTTAAATCAAAGTCATCGGATTTTGGATACCATAATCCTAAGTTAGGAATGCCTTTAAGATATCTAAGGATTCTTTTAACAGCTTTAAGATAAGACAACTTAGGATTAGCTTGAAATCTTATACAAAGTCCTACACTAAACATGATATCCGGTCTAGTTACGGTAAGGTAAAGTAAACTACCTATCATTCCCCTATATGTTTTTTGATCAAAATTTTCTCCACTTTCATCAAAATTTAACTTAGTGAAAGTGGTCATAGGAGTGCATATAGCTTTTAAACCATTCATGTTAAATCATTTTAACAACTCTAGTGTATACTTTGTTTGATTAAGAAATATACCATCACTAAGTTATTTTCTGACAAACTTCCAAAACCTTCGGCAAGTTCCTGATTCTTTCTCGATTGGTTCCGGCAACACCTCCGACGATCCTTCGGACTTCCGGTGGACTCTCGAACTCCTAACTACTTGACTCCGGTAATTTGCTTTATGTTTTCAAGCTATCATAGTTAATCCTGCATACTTATCTCAATAATATAGATTAGATCAAATAACCCATCAATTGACTTCATCATTAAAATTCGAGATTCAATAATTTTCCCCTTTTTGATGATGACAATTAATTGATGATGGAGTTAATATTAACTCTCCCTATCTATATGCTATATTATGAGAAAGAAAACGCTTGAATTCAAACTTTTTGAATTCAAACCGAAACCGATAAGTTTCATCCGTTGAACTTATCATTATGCTTAACAAGCATATTTTTTCATCGATAAATATGAAACTTCATATTTTTCACAATGTCATGGCATGACACGTATTTTCAAGTCGAATGATAGACATTCATCATTTCGACAAGAGATACCAATTATAGTTTGAAATACTATATGTATCAAATGATATCGATATAAAAACCATAAATGCAAGGCATGATATCATTAAACGAAACATCATCAAATGATAACTTATCATATCAATGAAAGATGCTAATTATTAATCATGACATGATAGCAAATTTTTTTTTAAGAAAGCATTTGTGATACATGTGATACATTATGATCCACATTTTATTGCGATGCTTTTAAAGATATCAACCAACTTTCAATTATAAAGCATGGCAAAAGCAATTAAATTGCAATATAAAACATATAAGATATTTTCATTCCATCATATTGCAATACAGAGCATATAAGTCATCGTGATACAATACGATATATGAGTCATTTGTTTATTTATCATATTCTTCTCAATACGATGCATGCAAGACATTTTATCAAGTCATTTGCACATGTCATCAATTTATTTACACATTCTTCTCCCCCTTTGTCATCAACAAAAAGAAGGTGAATTTGATAAAAATGGTCATCATCATAAGGTATCATAATGCATATCATTTATCAACCATAAAAAATGTAAGAGTAGTGATTTATCAAGCATATTAAACACATATGATATATGAGGCTAGTATTTGCTTAGAAATCAAGTTTGAACAAATGCTAAATATGTCATCCTTGACGGATAAATCTGAAAAATGTTTTGATCATTTTTAATTATGTTTATGAAATCTGAAAAATGATCAATCATCATTTATCAAGCTGTAAAAGATTCATTCATGGAAAAAAGCTTAAGATGCAATCCAATAGTGTTAAGGCCACTCATAAAATATCTCATATCAATTTTAAGGTAAAATCCATGAAAAAGAGATGTCAAAATTCATAAAGCTTCAACATTATTATGATCGAAAATGATAGCTTCATTAAAATATTACAATCGAAGGATAAACATGAGAGCTTCATTCAAAAGATGATATTGTAAGGATGTCATTTTTTTTTAAAAAAATGAAGAGATAATATTAAGATGATAAAATGAAAACCGAAGTTGAAAATTTCGGAAATGAAACATACAACATCTTTATGCATTGGGACAATTTAGCATGCCTAATTCTCTTCTAATGAAGTCAAATTATTCTTCATTTAGGGGTTTTGTGAAGATGTCCACTAATTGATGTTTTGTATCAATAAATTCTAGAATGACATCATTATTATTGACATGATCTCATATAAAATAATACCTAATGTCAATGTGCTTAGTTCTAGAGTGTTGAATGGGATTCTGTTGGTTGTAGGTGCCCTACAAGCTAATCACGTGAGTGATAGTACCCATTACATGTTATGTCAATCTCTTCGCATATTATTATTGGTATTTTCTCACATTTTCTGGATGAATATTGTGATGTCCATGGATTTGTGCAATGGGAATTAGATCATGATGAGATCACGATAATGAAACCGATATACCTTTAAAAATAGATCCTAAATCATCCTGGTCATAGGTTACTCGATGAGTCATCGAGATAACCAGATAGACTAGTGTGTTGTATACTCGTCTATATGATGGAGGCAACTGGTCTTATAGTCGCTTGTGTGGGGACACTAGAGGTACATTGTAGGTGTTCATTGGAGAATGAGTTCACTGATTGATCAGCTTATAGAATGCTATATGGTTAATGATACCTAATGTCAGACAACGATTTCGTAGTCCTAGTAGTGTGTCTGGTCCTTAGACTTGAGGCACTAAAGATGCCTTATTTGAGTACTCCATTTTTTAACGTCGGACTTATACGTTTAGAGAGTTCCAGATCTGGTATAGCTGATTCTCGGGAATGGTAGCCAACCTTATGAAGGTAATTGCGTGTAAATAGAGGATCATCCACTCTCGGTATCATGAGAGATATATCCCGCGTGTGCTCACTCAGGCAAAATCCCTGACCAAGGTCATTCAGATTGAGAGAGAAGGAGTTCTCTAGGAGAATCTGATTAGAGCGAGACTCGGATAGGATTCCGTTTGGGCCTGACTCTACCATGCCCAATATATGGTCTCTGGGATATTAATTGGATGAGGGACTATAGATACATGGTAACTGAGGACAAATAGGTTCGATAGATTATATCCCCCTATACCATCTGGGGACTATGGCGTAGTGGCCTAGTACATCCATAGTCGATGAGTTGAGTGAATTATTATGGAGATAATAATTCACTATATCAGAAGGTATTCTGAGTCAGAAGGCATTCTGATGGGAGCAACTCACGGCCAGCTCAGTATCGGGCCTAGAGGTCACACACATAAGGTAGATGTTGCGACGAATTGAGGTGCAGATATGAGATATCTACGAAGCCCCTAGTTTGGATCTTGTGTATGAGATCCAATTGGGTAATTGGATAAGATCTAATTAAATGATTGGATAAGATCTAATTGGATGAGATCAAGTTGGATCATGTGGATAAGACCCAATGAGATCCAACTGGATATAGATTCAGTGTGAACAGATTTGTTAAGGATAAGCTTCCTCCACCTCTATAAATAGGACGAACCTCCTAGTTCATAGGCTGAGAGCTCTTGATAGTTATCCTTCTATTCTCCTCAGTCTCCTCTCCTCCTCCTTGGCTCCAGCAGCCTTGTGGTGCACATGGAGAGAGATCCCGTGATGATCTGAGGAGCGTCGTTGTTGCGTCCGCTGTGTGGATTATCACTAGCGAGGAGTACGTTAGTACTCCTTCATCCTCTTCATTGGATCTAGAATTTTCAGGGATATACGATCTCCCCAGGTAAGCTTCTAACATGATACATGCAAATTTTTTAGATTTACGATTTATGCGCACCAATCGTCGCACGATGGCCAAGTATGTAACTATGGAAAATCCGATCTTATTTTTGTTTTCCGCTGCGCATGAGATGCCGAATCTCCCGATTTCCCAATAGTGGTATCAGAGCTAGGTTCGTCATGCGATAATTGGCTTATAAACTACATGTATTATGATTTAGAATAATTTTATCGTCAAAATCATTGGCACAAAAGTGGTGAGGAAGGGCAGCAACTATTGCTGCCCTTGCTGTGCTCGTAGAACAGCTAAAGACTGCTTGCAGTTATGGCCTTGCACGCAAGGGCTGCTGGGTGGCCGGCGCTGGCCACCAGGAAAGCAACGCTTGTAGGCTACCTGCACGGGCACCCTGCCTGCAAGGGGCGAGCGACCGCCGCCGCCTACGGCTAGGCAGGCAACGCTTGCAGCCACCTGCAAGGGCGGTGCTCGCGAGGGGCAAGGCTGCTTGAGGAGGCAGTTCCCCTTAGGGGTGGCACCACAGGGGGGCTGGCGGGGAGCTCGCGGGGCAACGCCTGCGGGTGCTGCACCCGCATGCAGTGGCTGCGCTGCCCGCCGACGAGAGGCGCCCCCTTTCCCCGCGGCGTCCCACGCACATGGCCGCCGCCGGCAGGGTGGCGGCGACCGTAGCCATACAATTGCAGAGGAGGGAATTAGGGCTTTCGGGGCAAAAGATAGTTTTACCCCTGAGAATTACAGAAATTTTAGTTTTATCCTTTTAGCCGAATGACCAAAATACCCTTCATAATTTAGAAAATTCCCTATATGTTCTTGATTTCAAATTTTAGTTATTTAAAAGGTTTAAGTAACTATTATTATTTATCTAGTAATCTTACATGATATATACATGTGATGTGATGTGATGTAGGAAGATGATTATGGACTTTGTGATGTGTATATGATTATTGGGGCCTACGAGCCTTCATTTTTCGTTGATTATCGGACATACGTGCCTGTAATTATGTTGTAATTATCCTAGAGACGCGGCAAAATCCTAGAGGTGGTAGTGGGAGCCCTGAGGTCGATTCAGATGATCGCAACGCATGGAGATGCATCGAGGTGCCGGTAGATCCGACGATAACGAGATGGATGATCACCATGCATAGAGATGCACTGATATACACATAGATCTTGATGTAAATAATTTGGTCTACTGGCTCAGGCCTAATAATATTAGGTTGAAGTCCATGATCATCTGGTGTGCTTGTGCATGTGAATGCTATACACCTACTAGATAAGTATATATATATTTGCATGCGATGTAAATATATTAAATATGTATGTGTGTAACATGTCATATCACGAGACTGAACCTAAAACCCCTCCTATGATAATATTAAGTCGGTAAGTATGAGGCAATAAGATTGACCCACATGGCCTTCCATCGTTAGGGGCAGGAACCGATTCCCGACGTAGACTGAGTTGGTCGAGTCCCTCGAGGCTCACCTATTTCGCATCTTGCTATCTTGTCTTCGATATAGAGATGTTACTGGTGACCTGAGGGCATGGTATGCTTGGTCAAGTCCCTCGAGGGCATATCACCGAATCAAACTCATCTTATAATGATGGTGGTGACTTAACTAGATATCATGGTTGGTCGAGTCCCTCGAGGCCATAGTGGTTCGAAGGCCAAATATGATGGGAATCACAAGGAGTTATGATTGGCAAGAGTTGTCTACCTTTTGGGTTTAGTATGATTGGTCGAGTCCCTCGAGGTTGTACTAAGATGTCGATTGGATCCCGATCCCACTAGAAGTCTGCTGGAGACTTCCGTTTCACGTGAATGAGGGTGTCATGTGACTCGCTAGAAAAATTAGTAGGAGCATGTCAAGATAGAAGTCTATATCTTGGTTGTTTATTTTTTCAAAATCTATGTGTTATTTACTTATGCTATATCTCCTGTTTATCAGAAACATATCATCATCAAACCCTCTACGTGGCATACTTGATGCCAACCGCCTCACTGGTCCAGATTATATGGATTGGCTTTGCAACCTAAGAATAGTTCTTACAACGGAGAAAATCGCGTATGTCTTAGATATGGTCATGCTCCAACCTGAGGCAGAAGCTCCTCAAGAAGAGTTTACCCAATATGCAAAGTATATAGATGATTCCAATCTCGCCCAGTGTTACACGTTAGCCTCTATGACTCCTGAGTTACAGAGACAACATGAAAACATGGATGCTCATTCTATACTCCTACACCTCCACAAACTATTTGAGGAACAGGGAAGAACTCAACGATATGAGATATCCAAGAATCTTTTCTGTGCTAGGATGACTGAGGGGACACCGGTTCAGAATCATATCTTGAAGATGATAGAGTGGATTGAAAAACTCACAGGTCTGGGAATGGTCCTAGATGATAATCTGTGTGTTGATCTTATACTTTAGTTCCCACCAGATTCTTTTTCTTAGTTCATCATAAATTTCAATATGAATAAAATTGATGTATCTCTCCCTGAGCTCCTCAATATGTTGAGGGAGGCAAAGTACATTATCAAGAAAGAGAAATTAGTTCTCTATATTGGTGAGACCAAAAGGAAAAGCAAGGCTGGGAAGACCCTTGAGAAAGGTAAGGGTAAGGGCAAACGAGATAAAGCAAAGGTTATCAAAATTGACCCAGCAAAGGATAAAGGCTAGTGCTTCCACTACGGTCAAGATAGACATTGAAAGAGGAATTGCAAGGTGTATCTTGCAGAAAAAATGAAATAGAAGCTTGGAAAAACTTCAGGTACTTCATGATCAGTCTCCATATGTCAGATTCTTGTGATAATACATGGGTATTGGATACCGATAGTACTTATCATATCTATAATTCGTTGCAAGTTCTGAGAAGGCATAAGAGATTGACAAAAGACGATATGGACCTCAAGATGGGCAATAGAGTAAGAGTTGCTGCTGTTGCTGTCGGTGAGGTCACTCTACACCTACTTGATGGAGCTATTATTCCATTAGATGCATGTTATTTTGTTCCCTCTATTATCAAAAATGTTATTTCAATTTCATGTTTAACATTAAATGGTTATAAAGTACTTTTTCAGAACAATTGTTGTTCAATCAGTAAGAATGATAAGATCATTACTAGAGAGACATTGCAAAATAGTTTGTTTATGCTAAATACTGCTTCACACATCATGAATGTAAGCATAGCTAAGAGGAAACGAGAAGAGGTGAACAATGCATATTTGTGGCATTGTAGGCTAGGTCATATCCATGAGGGAAAGATTCAAAAGTTGTTGAAAAATAGATACTTAGATCTATTCGACTATGAGTCATATACAACTTACGAGCCTTGCCTTCGTGGAAAATTGACCAACTCTCCATTTAGTAGGACTGGAGAGAGAGCCATTGAGTTACTAGAACTCATACATAGTGATGTATGTGATCTTATGTCAACTTATGCCATAGGTGGTTATTCCTATTTCATTACTTTCACTGATGATTTCTCTAGGTATGGATATATGTACTTGATGAAGTATAAGTCTAAAACCTTCGAGAAATTCAGGGAGTATAAGAATAAAGTAGAGAACTAGACTGGAAAGAGTATTAAAACTCTTCGATCAGATAGAGGAGGAGAATACTTGAGTACAGAATTCACCTAGTTCCTCAAGGACCATGGGATTCTATCCCAATGGACACCTCCTTATACACCACAGTTCAATAGTATATCAAAAAGGAGGAATCACACACTATTAGATATGGTGCGGTCCATGATGAGTTTCGCTAACCTACCCATCTCATTTTGAGGATATGACCTACAGATCGTAATTTACCTTCTGAACAGAGTTCTATCTAGATCGGTAGTGTCTACACCATATGAGATACGGAGAGAGAAGAAGCTCGATCTTAAGATTGTTAAGATTTGGGGCTGCCCTGCCCACGTTAAAAGACACGACCCTGATAAGTTGGAATCTAGGATGGAACGGTGTAAGTTTATGGGATACCCTAAGGAAACGTGTAGTTATTATTTCTATCATCCTGAGGACCAAAAGGTCTTTGTTGTTAAGAGAGCAGTGTTTCTTAAGAAGGAACATATTCTTGGTAGAAACAGTGGGAGTATGATAGAATTGAGCAAGGTTGGAGAACCTAGCTCAGGCACCATTCCAGAGATCGAGTATATTTAGGTACCTAACACACAAGTTCTAATTTTGCGTAAGACTGGTAGAGTGTCTTATCCTCCTGAAAGATATGTGAGACATATTAGTGGAGAGGACATTCAAGACATTGATCCTTAGACCTACGAGGAGGCTATTATGAGTATAGACTTTGGGAAGTGGCAAGAAGCCATGAATTCTGAGATGAAATCCATGTACTCTAACAAGGTTTGGAACCTTGTTGATGCACCTGAGGGTATCGTACCTATTGGCTGTAAATGGATCTTCAAGAAGAAGATCGGGATAGATGGAAAGGTGGAGACCTATAAGGCAAGGCTAGTGGCTAAGGGGTATCGTTAGAGGCAAGGTGTTGACTATGACGAAACCTTTGCACTCGTAGCTATGCTGAAATCTATTCGAATTCTATTAGTTGTTGCAGCACATTATGACTATGAGATCTGGCAGATGGACATGAAAACTATATTCCTCAATGGCAATCTCGAAGAGGAAGTGTATATAATATAGCCTGAGGGGTTCATGTCCAAGCATAGTCCAGATAAGGTGTGCAGATTGCTTAAGTCTATTTATGGGCTAAAGCAAGCTTCATAAAGTTGGAACATAAGATTTGATGAGGTGATCAGATCTTATGACTTTGTTAAGAACGAAGATGAGCCTTGTGTGTATAGGAAGGTATGTGAAAGTGCTATCACCTTCTTGGTGTTATATGTGGATGACATCTTAATCATTGGGAATGATGTAGGAATGTTCTCCACAGTAAAAGCTGTTGGGAAATCTACAAGGGGAGCGACATCACATGCACAGCGGAAGAACAGAAAATAAAACCCCAGATTTCTCGTTGAAAGTTTCCATCATCGTGCGAAGATCGGTGTCAAAAATAAATCCACAAAATTGCACATGGAAAAGAAGATACCCAGGGAGATCGTATATCCCTGAATTCCTACAGATCTGTGGGAGAGGATGAAGGAGGTCAAGCGTCCTCCTCTCTAGCGGTATCCACACAGTAGGGACTGTATCGATGCACCTCTCTGGGGAGAGGAGAACAGAAGGTGGCTACCAAAAGAAACCCTCAGCCTATAGAGCTTTGGTTCCCTCCTATTTATAGAGGCCCCCTGAAAACCCTAATGTATCTTTTGCCCTATTGGGTATTGGATCTCCATCCAATTACCTAAGCCTCTTGGATTATGGGTCTGTACCCAATAATCTCTTATTAGTAATTATTGGATCTCATCTCAGGATCCAATAATTCAGGGCTTAATGGATATCCAATAAGATAGGGGGTTCAGCGAATATCTCATATCCGAACCTCTACTCGTCGTAACACCAACCATATGTGTGTGACCCTCTAGGTCCAATATCGAGCTGGCCATGAGTCATACTTGTCAGAACTCCTCCTGACTTATCATCTCTATAATAATTCACCCAACTCATCAACTGCGAACGTACTAGGCCACTATGCCACAGCCCTTAGACGATATAGGGGAATTCAATCCTTTGGACCTATCTGTCCTCAGTTACCATATATCTATAATCTCTCATCCATCTAGTATCCCAGAGACTCTATACTGGACATGGTGCTGTCAAGACCATACAGTCTCTCCTCGAGTCTTGCTCTTGTCGGATTCTCCCGGAGAACCCTTTCTCTCTCAATCCGAATAACCTTGGCTAAGGATTTGTTCGAGCAAGAACACATGGGATATTCCTCTCATGATATCGAGAGCGGATGATCCTCTATTGACACTCAATAGCCCTCGTAAGGTTGGCTACCACTCTCAATGACAGGTTGTACTAGATCTAGAACTTTCTAAACCTATAAGTCCGGTATCAAAGAGTGGAGTACTCATACAGGACATCCTTGGTGTCTCAAGTCTAAGGACTAGATACACTACTGGGACTACGGAATCGCTGTCTGATATGAGGTATCAATAACCATCTAGCATTCCGTAGGTGGATCAATCAGTGAACTCATTCTCCAATGAGCACCTACACTGTACCCTTAGTGTCCTCACACGAGTAGCTATAAGACCAGCTACCTCTATCATATGAACGGGTATACAACACACTAGTCTATCCAGTTATCTCGATGTCCTTCTCGAATAACCTATGACCAGGATAATTCATGATCTGTATTTAAATATGAATCGATCTCATTATCGTGATCTCATTACGATCTGATTCCCATTGCATAGATCAAAGGACATCACAGTATATGCAACACAGAAGACAAAGTGATAAAACGCATAATAATACGTAAAGAGAAAAAAATGCTTATCAAGTCACAAGTGCCATCAATTATGTGATTGGCTTGCAGGGCACATATAACAAGCAATCTCCCACTTGACCTAAAGCCAATCACCAACATGTCTGATCCCCATCAGAACTCTATGATGCTCAAAGACGATTTGAGTTAATGGCTTTGTAAGTGGATCTGCAATATTATCTTCGGATGAAATTCTTTCCATTGCTACATCTCTTTTGGCTACGATATCTCTAATAAGCTAGAACCTCCTCAGAACACTTCTGATAAGACCTGGGTTCCCTTATTTGAGTAATCGCCTCATATTTATCATAATTTAAGGGAATCGACTCCTCGCTACTCGAGACGACTCCTGGATCTGTGATGAACTTCTTCATCTAGACTCTCTCCTTTGCTGCCTCTACCACAACAATGTATTCTACCTCTATGGTCAAGTCAACAGTAGTGTCTTGCTTGGAACTCTTCCAACATACTGCTCCTCCATTCAAGGTAAACACATATCCTGAATTAGACTTGCTATCATCGACATCGGACTGGAAGCTCGAGTCCGTGTAGCCCTCAGCCATGAGGCTACTACCTCCATATACCAGTAAAAGATCCTTAGTCCTTCTCAAGTACTTAAGGATACTTTTTACTGCTTTCTAGTGCTCCAAGGCTGGATCTGTCTGATATCTACTCGTGACACTCAGAGCATATGCTATATCAGGCCTGGTACATAGCATAGCATACATGATAGATCCTATTGTTGATGCATATGGCATCATATCCATGTGTGCCCTTTCTTCAGGAGTCTTTCGGGACATACTCCTAGAAAGTGATATTCCATGTCTCATTGGTATGAGACATCTCTTGGAATTTTTCATGCCAAACCTTTTGACAATGGTATCTATGTACTGGACTAGGACAAGCCAAGCATCCTATTGGATCTATCTCTATAGATCTGTATCCCTAATATGCAGGATGCTTCCCCTAAGTCCTTCATGGAGAAGTGCCTAGATAACCAAGTCTTTACTATGGAGAGCATTCCTACATCATTCCCAATGATCAGGATGTCATCCACATATAATACCAAAAAGGTGATAGTGCTCCCACTTAATTTCTTGTACACACAAGGTTCATCTTCATTCTTAACAAAGTCATAAGATCTGATCGCCTCATCAAATCTTATGTTCCAACTTCGGGAAGCTTGCTTTAATCCATAAATGGACCTAAGTAACCTACACACCTATCTGAGTTATCCTTGAATATGAATCCCTCAGGCTATATCTGCTAGTTATAGGTGCCCTACAAGCCAATCACATGAGTGATAGCACCTGTAATACGCTGCGTTAATCTCTTTGCTTATGATTATTGGCATTATCTCACATTATCTAAATGTATATTGTGATGTCCCTAGATCTGTGCAATGGGAATCGGATCGTGATGAGATCATGATAATGAGATCGATTCACCTTTAAACACAGACCCTAAATTATCCTGGTCATAGGTTACTCGAGAAGGACATCGAGATAACTGGATAGACTGGTGTGCTGTATACCCGTTCATATGATGGAGGTAGCTGGTCTCATAGCTACTCGTGTGGGGACACTAAGGGTACAGTGCAGGTGCTCATTGGAGAATGAGTTCACTGATTGATCCGCCTACGGAATGCTGGATGGTTATTGATACCTCATGTCAGACAGTGATTCCGTAGTCCCAGTAGTGTATCTGGTCCTTAGACTTGAGACACCAAGGATGTCCTGTATGAGTACTCCACTCTTTGATACCGGACTTATAGGTTTGGAAAGCTCCATATCTAGTACAGCAGGTCATTGGGAGTGGTAGCCAATCTTACGAGGGATATTGAGTGTCAATAGAGGATCATCCGCTCTCGGTATCATGAGAGGAATATCCCATGTGTTCTTGCTCAAACAAATCCTTGGCTAAGGTCATTCGGATTGAGAGAGAAAGAGTTCTTCGGGAGAATCTGACAAGAGCAAGACTCGAGGAGAGACCGTATGGGCCTGACAGCACCATGCCTGGTATATGGTCTCTGGGATATTAGATGGATGAGAGACTATAGATACATGGTAACTAAGGACAAATAGGTCCAAAGGATTGGATTCCCCTGTATTGTCTAGGGGCCGCGACGTAGTGGCCTGGTACGATTGAGGTCGATGAGTTGGGTGAATTATTATAGAGATAATAATTCACTATGTCAGAAGGAGTTCTGACAAGTATAACTCACGGCCAGCTCGATATTGGGCCTAGAGGGTCACACACATATGGTAGGTGTTGCGACGAGTAGAGGTTTGGATATGAGATATCCGCTGAACCCCCTATCTTATTGGATATCCATTAAGCCCCTGAATTATTAGATCCTGAGATGAGATCCAATAATTGCTAATAAGAGATTATTGGGTAGAGGCCCAGTAATCCAAGAGGCTTGGGTAATTGGATGGAGATCCAATACCCAATAGGGCAAAAGATCCATTAGGGTTTTTCAGGGGGACATCTATAAATAGGAGGGGACCAAAGCGCTATAGGCTGAGGGTTTCTTTTGGTAGCCACCTCCTGTTCTCCTCCCCCCAGAGAGAGAGGAGCATCGTCGTAATCCCTGGTGTGTGGATATCGCTAGAGAGGAGGACACTTGACTTCCTTCATCCTCTCCCACAGATCTGCAGGAATTCAGGGATATACAGTCTCCCTAGGTATCTTCTTTTACATGTGTAGTCTTCGCGGATTTGCTTTTGATGCACCGATCTTCATACGACAACGGAAACTTTCTATGGGAAATCTGGGGTGTTTTGTTTTCTGTTCTTCCGCTGCGCATGTAATGTTGCCCCCCCTTGATGGATTTCCCAACAGTGGTATCAGAGCCAAGTTGTTCGTGCGAAGATTGGATCTTAAACTGCGTATATTGTGATCTAGAATAGGTCTTATCGTCAAAATTGTTGGCGCAAAGGACGAGGAAGGGCAGCAACTGTTGCTGCCCGCTGCGGCCATGCAGGGATAGCAAGGCTGCTTGCAGCCTTGCTGCCTGCTCAGGTAGCAGCCGGTCGGTGGGCTGGGGACGCAAGCAAGCTTCTACGCTGGCGCTTCTTTGCCGCTACAACCATGGCGAGAGGCACCACGCGAGGCGCGCGCCTCGTGAGCAGCGCTGCCTATGGGCGGGTGGTGCCGCAAGGGTGGCCGTCGTCGCCGCCGCGACGAGCGAGTAACGCTGTAGCCACCGCAGGGGTGGTCCCCGGGGCAAGGCCGCTGAGGAGGTGGCGCTGCGCCGCGCATGGCGACAGCGGCGGCAGCGGCGTATGCCAGCGGCAGCTGCATTTGAGCACTGACGGCAGCGCGCTGGCGCTGGGCCCGCCTGCTGCGGCCATGCCGCCCGCGACATCGCCATGGTGGGTGGCGGCGGCGCACTGGCAATCGCAAAACACAAGAGGCAAAGGATTAGGTTTTCGGGCAAAAGATGATTTTGCCCCTTGAAATTTTAGAAATTCCAGATTCAGTCCCATTTGACAGAATTACCAAAATACCCTCAAAATTTGAGAAATTCCAGTCTCTGTCCTTTTTGGCTGAATGACCAAAATACCCTTGGGAATTTCGAAAATTCCCTCATGTCCCTATTTTCAGAAATATTAGTTAATTAAATAGTTTAATTAACTATTATTATTTATCTAGTAATTTTATAAAATAATATATACATGTGATGTATGATGTGGATAGATGATCATGGACTTGTGATGTGATGTGATGTGTGTACATGTGATTATTATTATTGGGGTCTGCGAGCCTCTATTTTTCTCGTTTATTGTCGGGCCTGCGTGCCTGTAATTATGTTGTAATTATCAGAGGAGGTGCAGCGGTAGCGTGACTCACGAGGCCGAGACGGACGATCCGACGCATGGAGATACGTTGAGATACCGACGGATCTGACGAAGCGAGATGGACGATCACAGGGCATAGAGATGCGCCGAAGTACACATAGATCTTGATGTGAGTGATTGGACCCATTGGCTCGGGCCTGATCACATTAGGATATGGTCCATGATCATCTGGTGTGATTGCTCATGTGATGTGTGATTAGTTATACACCTACTAGATATGTATATATATATTTGCATGCGATGTAGATATATATTTTAAATACATATGTGTGTGACACATTATGTTAGGAGACTAAATAAAAAATCCTCTCCATTAATAATATTAAGTCAGTAAACGTGAGGCAATTAGATTAACCCATGTGGCCTTCCATCGTTATAGCTAGGAGCCGATTCCCGGTGTAGGTTGAGTTGGTCGAGTCCCTCGAGACTCACCTATATCACGTCTCGCCATCTTATCTACGACATAGAGATGTCAGAGGTGACCTGAGGACATGGTATGCTTGGTCGAGTACCTTGAGAGTATATCACCTAATCAGACTCATCTGGTAACGAGGTTAATGACTTAACCGAACTTCATGGTTGGTCGAGTCCCTCGAGGCCATGGTGGTTCGGAGGCCGAACAGGATGGGAATCACAAGGAGTTGTGATTGGCAAGAGTTGTCTACCTTTACGGGCTTAATGTGATTGGTCGAGTCCCACGAGGTTACGTTAAGACGTCGATTGGATCCTGATCCCCACTAGAGATCCGTTGGGGGTCTCCGATTCACATACTGGAGGGTGTTGTGTGTCTCACAAAAAATTAGTGGGAATACATTAAGATAAAAGTCCTTATCTTAATTGTTTAAATTTCTACAAAGTCTGCATGTTATTTATTTCTGCTACATCTTTTATTTCAGAAAAATGTCGCTTTCAAATCCTTTACGTGGCATACTTGATGCCAACCGCCTCACTGATCCAAATTATACGGATTGGCTTCGCAATCTGAGAATCATTCTCATGGCAGAGAAAATCGCATATGTCCTTGATACAGTGATCCTTACGCCCGATGAAGGGGCAAGCGAGGATGAGATTGCTCGTTATGTGAAGTACTTAGATGATTCCACTCTTGCTCAGTGTTATATGTTGGCCTCTATGACTACTGAGTTACAGAGACAGCATGAAAATATGGATGCTAATTCCATACTCCTACATCTCTGCAAACTGTTTGAGGAACAGGGAAGAACTCAGCGATATGAGATATCAAAGAGTCTTTTCCGTGCTAGGATGACTGAGGGGACACCGGTTCAGAACCATGTCCTTAAGATGATTGAGTGGATCGAGAAACTCACAGGTCTAGGAATGGTCTTAGAGGATAACCTATGTGTGGATCTTGTATTTCAGTCCCTACCAGATTCCTTTTCTTAGTTCATAATAAATTTTAATATGAACATGTTGAATCTCGGATTTTGATGATAAAATCAATTGGTGAAATATTTGTTCTAATATATATTGTCAAAGATAAGTGTGCAAGATTAACTACGATGGGTCAGAAACATAAAGTGATTTGTCGAGGTCAAGTCTGTTGGGTGTTCAAGAGTTCATCGGAAGTCCGAAGGATCATCAGAAGTGTTGCCGGAACCAACCAAGATCGAATCAGGGACTTGCCGAAGTTTTCGGAAGTTCGTCACAAAGATCGTTGAAGGTTCACGGAACTTTGCCGAGAAGGTTCAGAAGCTTGTCGAAGACTCGTTGAGCGTGCCATACAAGTCGGGAGCATGTTGGGAATCCACCGGAAGAAATCCGAGGGAAATATCGGAGGGCCGCCGAAGTCTCATCGTAAAGCTCGCCGGAATAAGACTTGAAGAATGTCGGTTTAAATCACTATTAATTATGTTTTAATTTCGTAGTTGGCACATACTCAGGGCAAGGATTTCGAATAATCCTACTCTAAATTGGTAGGGGCCAACCGGGCCCTTATTGGGCTTTTTGGGCCTTGAACAGGGCCCATTCAAAGAAAGCTGAATGGGCAGGTAGCACCGCTTTGGCAGCCATGTCTTTGGCGGGTGCTACCATACTGGCTGGTAGTACCGCCCGGCCACAGATATCTGATGGTGGTAGTATCGCCTGCTCGAGCGATAGCACCCTGCGTGCCTTTGTCGATCGACGACCGACAAAGCAGTAGCACCACCTATGACAGGCGATAGCACCGCTAGCACTGGGAACTCCAATTTGATTTCAAATTTGGAGCCCAAATTTGAAACCATTTTGGATCTATAAATACCCCCCCCTTTCTCAGTTGAAAAGGCACCCTTTTGAGAGTTAGAATCTTGAGTTTAAGTCTTTGAATAGTCTTGAAAAGCTTTATCTCTTGCTAAGTGTTCACCTCCTTCTTCTTCTTGAGAAATCTTGTAAGAGTGTAAACCTCTTGTAAAGGGTTGTAAAAATGGGTGTTTGGTCCTTCCCCTTCAAAGGATTTGCTAGTGGAAGTGCGGACCCTCATCGTGAAGGCTTTAAGAGTGGATGTAGGTCATTTGACCGAATGATAGAACCCCAGAGGAATTCTATAGAGATTGATCTTTGAGGGGGATCAACCCTTGGAATGCTATAGGGGTTCCACCCTCCAAGTAGCCTGGTGGCTGCAATTGTAGATTGATCTTTCTTATTCCAAAGAGGTGGAGGCTACAAGCTTATATAGAGCTCCAAACCCTAGCCCTAGGGGCTGCTTCCTAAGTGAACTAACCAATTTACCCTCAACCTTAGCGGGCCGGCCCAATAACAAGGGGGGCGGCGGCTAAGAAGCCCAAAGAACCAAATATAAACCCTAGCCTCTCTTCTTTATAGGATAGAGGCGGCTAGGTGGGGTTTATTGTATTCTCACAGGGTTTTTATTAGCTGCTACATGGTTGAGTAGGACCTAACCCTGCTAGGGTCCTATCAAACCCGCCCTCTTCAAATCAGCCTTGTCCTCAAGGCTGGGGTTCCATGAACTTAGGGAACCGGGACTTCAGCTCCTCATATGATTCCCATGTGGCATCTTCGAGTGGTAAATTAGTCCAATGTACTAGTACTTCAGTAGAGGGACGTCGACGACGTATCATGACTCTGCGGTCGAGGATGGCTTATGGTTGGGCTTGAATATTTCCATCATCGGTGGTGTTGGGGCGGTTGGATCAGGGTGTCTCGTGTTCTCCCAACTTGGGCTTCAAGCATGACACGTGGAAGACAGGTGAATTTTGGCATCTTCGGGTAATTTAAGTCAGATGCCCACGGCTCCAATACGCTCTATGATCTGATAGGGCCCATAAAAACATGGAGATAGCTTCATGGAGGCTCGTGTGTTGATGGATAGTTGCTTGTATGGTTGTAGGCGAAGATAAACCCAATCTCCTACTAAAAATTCTCTTTCACTTCTTCGTGTGTCAGCTTGCTGCTTCATTCTAGCTTGAGCAGTAGAGAGATTATCCTTTAGCAAATTTGTGGGAGTTTGTCCTATCAATTAAATCTTGATCGACTGATCTACCTTAGCCGAGCCAATTACATACTTTGGAATCACAGGAGCCGGCCGACCATATAATGCTTCATATGGGGTACATTTTGTAGATGAATGATATGTAGTATTGTACCACCATTCGGCCCAGGGGAGCCATTTCGTCCACTCCTTTGGTCGATCACTAGTGAAACACCGAAGGTATGTCTCTAAACATCTGTTCACCACTTCTGTTTGGCCGTCAGTTTATGGATGGTATGCAGTGCTCATCTTGAGTTTGGTGCCCTGTAACTGAAATAACTCGGTCCAAAATTTACTAGTGAAGATCCTGTCACGATCACTTACAATGGACCTTGGCATCCCATGCAGTTTAACAATATTTTCTATGAAAATCTGAGCAATACTAACAGCAGTGTAGGGATTGCGCACAGCACAAAAATGAGCATATTTCGTAAGTCGATCAACCACCACAAGGATTGTGCTTTTACCTTTGGAAGGTGGCAGCCCTTCGATGAAGTCCATGGAGATGTCAGTCCACACCAAGTCTGGTATGGGTAGTGGTTGTAGTTTCCCTGGACTCGCCACTGTTTCACCTTTTTGCTATTGACATACATCACATTGTGCTACGTATTCAGAAATAATTTTTTTCATCCCTTTCCAATAAAAGTTTTGCTTCACTCTTTTGTAGGTTCTTAGAAATCCGGAGTGCCCTGCTTGAAGGTGTGGAGTGCATTTCATCGAGAATGACTTTGATGCAAGGGAGTTTGGTATAAGCACAATACGACCTTTATAGCATAGATCCCTCGAATCCCAAGTATAGTGAGCTATTGCACTTGGATCCTCCTCCAATTTTTTGATGATGTTGCTGGTTTCTGGATCCTTCTTCCATTCCTCCCTAATGCCCTCGAGGAAGCCAGTGGCAGGAAGAGAGATAGCTGAAAATTTAGCTTGCTGAGGGAGCCATGAGAGTGCATGAGACTTTGCGAAGAAAGCTCCAAAAAATGTCATTCATGAGACTTTGGAAGGTTGAAGGAGCATTAGTGAGTCCAAAGGGCATTACCAAGAATTCATAATGCCCGTTGTGAGTGCGGAAAATAGTTTTTGGGATGTCGCCTTCACATACCCGAATTTGATGATAACCGGATCGAAGGTCCAACTTCGTGAAGACTCGAGCTCCTTTTAATTCATCAAGAAGTTCATCCACCACTGGTATGGGGTACTTATCCTTGACGGTGATGTCATTTAGAGCTCGGTAGTCGACGCACATCCGCCAAGTTCGTCTTTCTTGCGCACAAGTAGCACCGGTGAGGAGTAGGGCTGCAGCTTGGTCGAATCACCCTGTTTCGAGCATTTCCTTCATGATTTTCTCAATTTCATCCTTCTAGACATGAGGATAGCGGTAAGGCTGAGTGTTTGCTGGTGGTTTGCCCGGAAGGATTGGAATCCGGTGGTCATGTTCTTTGAGTAGGAGGAAGACGCGCGGTTCAAAGCAAAAACATCATCAAATTCAACAAGCAGTTGGGTGATATTTTGATTTTTAATTTCTGTTTTCTCCCCCTTTGGTTGCTGCTGGAGATGCATAAGAAAGCCACCATTTATCTTGTGTAAAACTTTCTCCATTCGTTAGGTTGAAACGGTGGTTACGTTGCTTCCGCGCTTCCCGCGTAGGGTGACCTGTTTACCTTTGCAATAGAATTTCATAATCAATTTGGAAAAGTTCCAAGAAACATCACCTAGTGTCGTTAGCCATTCTATGCCCAGCACAGCCTCATAATCATCAATTGGTAGGAGGAAGAAGTCGGCAACAATTTCTTGGTCCTGTAGTAATAGTTTCACCTGCGGGCATCTTTGGTCGCATTTTAGGATTCGGCCGTCGGCGACCTTTACGTCAAACTTGCTGCAACCTTCAATGTGGAGCGCCATCCGAGCAGCAACTTTACTGTTTAGAAAGTTATTAGTGCTGCCTGTATCGATGAGAACGGTGATTGATTGTTGTTTGAGCAGGCCTCCAACTTTCATCGTTTGCGGATTTGAGTAGCCGGCTAGCGCATGTACCATAAAGTCGACCGATTGTGGCTCTTCTTCCACATCTTCATCCTCATGTCCAATAATTTCTTCTAGTTGTTCACTGATCTCTTCTTCCACTGGTTCAATCACAAGAAGTCTCCCCTTTTTACAGCGATGCTCGCGGCTCCACGACTCATCACAATGCCAACATAACCCCTTGGCAGATCGGTCTCGAAGCTCTTCTCTTGTCAACCTTTTTGGTGCAGGAGCTCAGATGACAGTAGGAGGGGCTGAGGGCTTCAATATTGCTGGTCGGGGAGTGACCCTAGTCCTCTGGGCTTCGTGGTTCAATCGCTCCTCCTGAAGTCGTGCGAAAGAGATGGCTGCCCATAAGCGTTTACGGTTGTCGTGCTTTAACTTCTCCCCGGATCTCTGGCTTCAAGCCCTCAATAAATGTCCCCAATAACAATTTTTTAGACCAATCATGAGTTTGATTAGATAATCTTTCAAACCTAGTTTGATACTCCTAGATGGTGGAGGTTTGTCGGATCTTTGCTAGTTGTCCGTCGATGTTCTCGTAATCTGTTGGTCCGAAGCGGATCAGCAGTCCTTCTTTGAATTGTCACCATGAGAGGACTCCATGAGTGTGTTCAAATCAATCAAACCATTGTATGGCATCCCCTTCAAGATGTATAGCTGCAATTTCCACCATAGATGCGTCCACGGTTTTGTGATACCGAAAATATCGCTCCGCGCGCGAGATCCAACCAATCGAGTCTCCTTCTTCCCATCTAGGGAAGTCCACCCTCATGTGTGGATAGTAGGGATCAGTCATAGAGCCTCCCCTCTCCTGGAGGTCATCTCTTCGATTAGAGCTCTCCCCTTGATGTGATTTCTTTGGGCTCGGTGGTCGACCCAAACTAAGTTCGGCAAAGAGAGTCCGAATCTTCTCCTCTATTCGTGTCTCGAAGGCTTCGAATTTAGCATCAATTGCCTCCTCAGATGCCATAGCATATGTCTCCAAATCTGTAATATTAAGATCTCTTTTTTTGCTGTCGAGTTAAAGGCATGTATTGGTTGAGAGAAGTGGTGGTTGAAAGGGTTGGTGGATTGGTGAATGTAGGCTGCGGTTTAGGCTTATTTTGTGGCTGTTTTGGGTGCTATTTGGGGCTGTGATTTGATGGAGTTTTGGGCTGAGATGGTAGTGGATGAAGGTTAGGGAAGAGGGTTTTATATCTGTGGTAGCTCGCAGCAAAGATTTGACAAAAATTAGTAGAAATTGCTGCCTATATGCGCTGTCTCATAAGAGCAGAATTGTCATCAAAGAAATAACGATTTCTCGATGAAATTTCCAACGAAAACTCAGGGGTTTGAGGAGGGGGTTTGATGGTAGAATCTTAGTTTAGATAGCAACATGGATAACAAATTGGATCAAGAAATTTCGGCAGCAAAGCAGTAAAGAAATCGGTGCAAGTTACGATAGCAGAATTCTCATCAAAAAATTTCAGCAGTTTGTGACGAGAGATTGCAGCAACACACGAATTTGTTTTTGTGATGAATTCCACAATAGATCAATCATGGATGGGAGCCAAGATGATCTATGAGGTGCACAAAAAATTTTGTTCAAAAAGGATAACAATTAGATCGGTTAAAGGCAGCAACACACGGCTGAAATTTTCTGCAGCAATCCTACGTTCGCAAAGATGGTAACTTTTGCGACGCAAGGAATTCGCAGCAAGGGATCAATAGAAAAACTTCTTTTTGATATTTTAGATGAAAAATTGCAGCAGTAAAAGGTATTGGTGGTAGAAAAATACCAAATCTCTGATGCAATTAGAGGTGGCGATAGTAGATTGATTTGATCTACGTCAGGAGATGACGGTGGAGATGATAACGTCAAGAGCAATTGTGGGAATTGCTTGGCTGATGGTGGGCGGCAGGGATGGCAGCAAAAGCAGCAAGATCGCTGCTCGATACGAGATGATAGAACCCGGAGGAATTCTATAGAGATTGATCTTTGAGGGGGATCAACTCTTGGAACGCTATAGGGGTTCCACCCTCCAAGTAGTCTGGTGGCTGCAATTGTAGATTGATCTTTCTTATTCCAAAGAGGTGGAGGCTACAAGCTTATATAGAGCTCCAAACCCTAGCCCTAGGGGCTGCTTCCTAAGTGAACTACCCAATTTACCCTCAACCTTAGCGGGCCGACCCAGTAACAAGGGGGGGCGGCTAAGAAGCCCAAGACCCAAATATAAACCCTAGCCTCTCTTCTTTATAGGATAGAGGCGGCTAGGTGGGGTTTATTACATTCTCACAGGGTTTTTATTAGCTGCTACATGGTTGAGTAGGACCTAACCCTGCTAGGGTCCTATCACCGAACCACTATACATCATTGTGTTCATGAATGTGTGAGTGTTTACATTTCTGAATCATTTTATTACTTAGCTGCAAATTGCTTTGTTCCTTGCTATTTCCTTTACTCAAGTAACTTCTTACAAGTTCTCTTTCATCGAATCGAAATCTTCCTACGAACTTGTCTTTGTACGAAGTTGGCTTCAAAGTTACGTTTTTAATCCCCTGTACTAATTCACCCCCCCCCTTTTAGTGCCTTTTCGATCCTAACAATTGGTATCAGAGTGAGGTTTACTCTCATATTGGTTTAAAACCCAAGAGAGATGGCCTACTCCGGTATGCAAGAGGGTCACTCTATTACTCGTCTGCCTATGTTTAATGGGTCGGATTATATGTATTGGAAGACTTGTATGAGGATTTTTCTCATTTCTATGGACTTCGAACTTTGGAACATTGTTAAAAATGGCTTTGCAAAATCTTCTCTTCCGATGAGTGAGTGGAATGAGTCGGAAAGTAAGATTTTTACTCTCAATGCAAAGGCTATGAATGCCTTATTTTGTGCGCTTGATAAGAATGAGTTTAATTGGGTTTCTATTTGTGAATCAGCATTTGATATTTGGCGCACTCTTGAAATCACTCATGAAGGCACTAGCCGAGTGAAAGAGTCCAAAATCAATATTCTTGTGCATTCTTATGAACTTTTTCGGATGAAACCAAATGAGTCCATTGGAGACATGTACACCTGTTTTACGGATGTCATCAATGGACTTAAAGCTCTTGGTAAAGGTTTTTCTAATTTTGAGTTGGTAACTAAAATTTTAAGATCCCTTCTAAAGAGTTGGGATCCAAAGGTTACGGCCATTCAAGAGGCTAAGGATCTTAAAATATTTCCGCTTGAAGAACTTATTGGGTCTCTAATGACCTACGAGATGATGTGTCATGCTCATGAAGAGCTTGAGAACCCCCTTTCAAAGAAGAGGAAGAATATGGCACTTAGAACACAAGAAGACCACTTGAAAGGAACATCAAGTGATGAGGACAGTGACAATGATATTGCACTTTTAACTCAAAAGTTTAAGAAATTTATAAGAAAGAATAAATTTAAAAATGACACAAAAAATAAATTTGAACACAAAAAGGACCAAGTTATTTGCTACGAATGCAAGAAGCCGGGACACTTCAAGAATGAATGCCCTCAAGCCAAGAAGAAGCAATTCAAGAAGAAGAAAGCTTTGAAGGCCACGTGGGATGATTCAAGTGACTCCGAGGTTGAAGAAGCTAGCAACAAAGAGGAGGCCAACTTCGCGCTAATGGCATTAGGAGAAGAGGTTAGTGAGTTATTTAATGAAGAGTTATCTTTCGATGAACTTTCTATCACTTTTCATGAGTTATTTGATGAATGTAGAACTCTTAGAAAGAAGTTTAATTTGCTTAAGAAAGAGCATGCTTTATTACAAAATAAGTTCAATAGTCTCCAAACCCCTTCTCTACCCCCATGCTCTAAGTGTGAACACTTGGAAGCAACAAAAAGGGAGAACTTGCTACTCAAAGAGACCCTAAACAAGTTTAAGGTCGGTAGCAAGGGCTTGGACATGATCCTTGCTAACAAGGGTCACGTCGGAAATAGGAGTGGAATCGGATTTGTGAGTGGATCTCACCAAAATCCCACCACCTTCATTAAAGGACCTACATTGCATGTATCACCCCATTTGAAATATAATTTTTATGGTAAAACGGGACATGTTGCTTACGAATGTCCATTCAAGAAATTTAGTCCACAAAAATTGATATGGGTTCCTAAAGGAACCATAAACAACTCAATGTTGAATTACAAATTAAGTAGATCAATTTGTAAGGCACCTAAAATCAAATGAGTACCTAAAAACCATCCTCTTTTGTAGACAAACTCACAAGCTAGGAGCAAGAAATGGTATCTTGATAGTGGATGCTCAAGGCACATGACTGGAGATCCTTCCCATTTCTCTATGCTCACTAGCAAAGAAGAAGGGTATGTCACCTTCGGAGACAACAACATGGGTAAAATCAGGCAAGGGGACCATAGGTAACAAATCAAGTTTTTCAATTGATGATATGTTGCTAGTTGATGGTTTAAAACATAATCTTTTAAGCATTAGTCAATTATGCGATAAAAGTTATGTTGTTAGATTTGAATCTAATGTTTGCATTATTGAAAAACCAAACAATGACATATCCATGATTGCTTTAAAACAAAACAATGTCTACACCATAAATATTGATGAATTAAGTAATGAAATATGCTTTTCGGTTTTGAATGATGATGCTTGGCTTTGGCATAGGAGATTAGGCCATGCAAGCATGAAACTAATTTCTAAGATTTCATCTAGAGAGTTAGTAAGAGGTATCTCAAACATGAAATTTATCAAGGACAAGGTATGTGATGCATGTCAACTAGAAAAACAAATAAAAACTAGTTTCAAATCAAAAAATCAAATTAGCACCACTAGACTATTGCAATTGATCCATTTGGATTTATTTGGACCAATTGACATAACAAGCCTAGGAGGTAGCAAATATGCCTTTGTAATTGTGGATGACTATAGTAGATACACTTGGACCTATTTCTTGGCTCACAAAAGTGATTGTTTCAAATGTTTCTCTAAATTTTGTAAACTCACTCAAAATGAAAAAGATTTTATGATCTCATCGATTCGAAGTGATCACGGAGGTGAATTTCAAAATCATGACTTCCAAAATTTTTGTGAAATAAACGGATATAACCATAACTTCTCTACTCCAAGAAATCCACAACAAAATGGAGTAGTGGAAAGGAAAAATAAAAATTTACAAGAAATGGCTAGAACCATGTTAAATGAATATAATTTACCAAAATATTTTTGGGCCGAAGCCGTGAATACGGCTTGCTATGTTATGAATAGAGTTCTAGTGAGACCATCCCTATCTAAAACTCCATATGAATTATGGAATGATAAAAAACCCAATGTTTCTTATTTTAAAGTTTTTGGTTGTAAATATTTTATTTAAAATGAAAAGGATGCCTTAGGAAAATTCGATGCAAAATCCAATGAAGGCATATTTCTTGGTTATTCTTCCGTTTCTAAGGCTTTTTGTTTTTTCAACAAAAGAACCTTAGTTATAGAAGAATCTATTCATGTGGTTTTTAATGAAATTTCTGAATTTAAGAAGAAAGATTTTGATGATGATTTTGGCTTTGATAATTTGAATTTGAATGAACCCTCTCCTCAAAATGACAACTTGGATGCATCTTCGTCCCAAACTTCCTTACCCAAGGAATGGAAGTATGTAGATGCTCATCCCAAGGAGTTAATTATAGGAGATGCATCGAAAGAGGTTCAAACTCGCTCTTCTTTCAAATATTTTTGTGCCCATGCCGCTTTTCTTTCTCAAGTTGAACCAAAATGTATTGATGATGCCTTGAAAGATGATTCTTGGGTTATCGCAATGCAAGAAGAATTGAATCAATTTGAGAGGAATAAGGTATGGAAGCTTATTCCTAGACCTAATGACCACTTAGTTATTGGTACTAAGTGGGTCTTTAGAAACAAGCAAGATGAATATGGTATCATGGTTAGAAACAAGGCTAGACTAGTGGCCAAAGGTTTCAACCAAGAAGAAGGTATCGATTACGAAGAGACCTTCGCTCCGGTGGCAAGATTAGAAGCCATTAGGATGCTCCTTGCCTATGCTAGTAGTAATGATTTCAAATTATTTCAAATGGATGTCAAAAGTATATTTTTAAATGGTTTTATTTCTGAAGAAGTGTATGTCGAACAACCACCCGGATTTCTAATATCAAGTTTGTCAAGGACAAAGTATGTGATGCATGTCAACTAGGAAAACAAATAAAAACTAGCTTCAAATCAAAGAATCAAATAAGCACCTCTAGACCATTACAATTGATCCATATGGATTTATTTGGACCAATTGACACAACAAGTCTAGGAGGTAGCAAATATGCGTTTGTCATTGTAGATGACTATAGTAGATACACTTGGACCTATTTTTTGGCTCACAAAAGTGATTGCTTTAAATGTTTTTTTAAATTTTATAAACTTACTCAAAACGAAAAGGGCTTCATGATTTCATCGATTCGGAGTGATCATGGTGGAGAATTCCAAAACCATGAATTCTAAAATTTTTGTGAATCTAATGGGTATAACCATAACTTCTCTACTCCAAGGAATCCTCAACAAAATGGAGTAGTAGAAAGAAAGAATAAAAATTTACAAGAAATGGCAAGAACCATGTTAAATGAACATAGTTTACTCAAATACTTTTGGGTCAAAGCCGTTAATATGGCTTGCTATGTCATGAATAGGGTTTTAGTAAGACCATCTCTATCGAAAACCCCTTATGAATAATGGAATAACAAAAAACCAAATGTTTCTTATTTTAAAATTTTTGGTTGCAAATGCTTTATCTTGAATGAAAGGATGCCTTAGGAAAATTCGATGCTAAATCTGATGAAAGCATTTTTCTTGGTTACTCTTCCGTTTCTAAAGCTTTTCATATTTTTAATAAAACAACGTTAGTTATAGAAGAGACTATTCATGTAGTTTTTAATGAAGTTTTTGAACTTAAGAAAAATGATTTTGATGATGATCTTGGTTTTGATGGTTTGAATTTAAATGAACCCTCTCCTCAAAATAGCAACTTAGATGCATCTTCTTCCCAAATTTTCTTACCCAAGTAATGGAAGTATGCAGATGCCCATCCAAAAGAGTTAATTATAGAAGACACATCGAAAGGAGTTCAAACTTGTTCTTCTTTTAAAAAATTTTGTGCCTATGCCACTTTTCTTTCTCAAATTGAACCTAAGTGCATTGACGATGCCTTGAAAGATGATTCTTGGGTTATCGTAATGCAAGAAGAATTGCATCAATTTGAGAGGAATGAGGTATGAAAGATTGTTCATAGACCTAGTGATCATTTAGTTATTGGTACTAAATGGGTCTTTAGAAACAAGCAAAATGAATATGGTATCGTGGTTAGAAACAAAGCTAGATTAGTGGCTAAAGGTTTCAACCAAGAAGAAGGTATCGATTACTAAGAAACCTTTGCTCCTATGGTAGGATTAGAAGTCATTAGGATGCTCCTTACCTATGCTAGTAGCAATAACTTTAAGCTTTTTCAAATGGATGTCAAAAGTGCTTTCTTAAATGGCTTTATTTCCGAAGAAGTGTATGTTGAACAACCACCCAGATTTGAAAACACTCTTCTTCTCAATCATGTGTTTAAACTAACTAAGACTCTCTATGGGTTAAAACAAGCTCCTAGAGCTTGGTATGAGAGGCTTAGTTTCTTTCTTATTTTAAATAATTATACTAAAGGCAAGGTTGATACTACATTATTTATTAAATATTTTAAAAATAATTTTTTTATTATTCAAATCTATGTTGACGATATTATTTTTTGTTCTTCGAATGAATCACTATGTGAATCATTTATCAAATGTATAAGTCATGAATTTGAAATAAGTCTAATGGGTGAATTAACTTTCTTTGTAGGATTGCAAATTAAACAACTTAGTGATGGTATATTTTTTAATTAAACAAAGTATACACTAGAATTGTTAAAATGATTTAACATGAATGGTTCAAAAGCTATATGCACTCCTATGAGCACTTCCACTAAGTTAGATTTGGATGAAAGTGGAGAAAATTTTTATCAAAAAATATATAGGGGAATGATAGGTAGTTTACTTTACCTCATCGTAGCTAGACCGGATATCATATTTAGTGTAGGACTTTGTACAAGATTTCAAGCTAATCCTAAGTTATCTTATCTTAAAGCTGTTAAAAGAATCCTTAGATATCTTAAAGGCACTCCTAACTTAGGATTATGGTATCCAAAATCTGATGATTTTGATTTAAAAGCTTATGTAGATGTGGATTTTGGCGGATGTAGAATAGATAGAAAAAGCACATCTGGAATATGCCAATTTTTAGGACATGCACTTGTTTCTTGGACTTCCAAGAAACGAAACTCGATTGTACTATCCACGACAGAAGCCGAATACATAGCCACTAGTGCATGTTATGCACAAGTTGTTTGGATGAAAAATACTTTAGAAGACTATGGAATTCATTTAAAGAATATTTCCATAAAATGTGATAACACAAGTGCTATTTGTTTAACCAAGAATCTATTAGGAAATTGAGAGATTCGACATCTCATACATAGCGAAAAACAAAAACAAGATCGGATTTTCCATAGTTACGTACTTGGCCATCGTGCGATGATTGGTGCGCATAAATCATAAATCTGAAAAATCCGCATGTATCATGTCAAAAACATTACTTGGGGAGATCATATATCTCTGAAAATTCCAAATCCGATGAAGAGGATGAAGGAGCACTAGCGACTCCTCTCTAGCGGTAATCCACACAGCGGATGCAGTAACGATGCTTCTCAGAGCACCGTGAGATCTCTCTCTACATGCACCACAAGGCTACCAGAGCCAAGGAGGAGGAAATAAGACTAAGAAGAATAGGAGGATGACTACCAAGAGCTCTCAACCTATGAACCAGAAGGTTCCTCCTATTTATAGAGATAGAGGAAGCTTATCCTTAATAGATCCTATTCACACTGGATCTCTATCTAGTTGGATCTCATTGGATCTTATCCACAGGATCCAATTTGATCTCATCCAATTAGATCTTATCCAATCATTTAATTGGATCTCATCCAATTACCTAATTGGATCTCATCCACATGATCCAAACTAGGGGCTTCGTAGATATCTTATATCCACACCTCTACTCGTCGCAACATCCACCTTATGTGTGTGACCCTCTAGGCTCGATACCGAACTAGCAATGAGTCACTCCCGTCAGAACTCCTTCTGACTTAAAACACCTTATGATATAGTGAATTATTATCTCCATAATAATTTACTCGACTCATCAACTATGGACGTACTAGGCCACTACGCAATAGTTCCCAGATAGTACAGGGGGATATAATCCATCGGACCTGTCTATCTTTAGTTACCATGTATCTATGGTCCCTTATCCATCTAATATCCCAGAGATCGTATATTGAGCATAGTAGAGTCAGGCCTATACGGAATCTTGTCTGAGTCTCGCTCTAATCAGATTCCCTTGGAGAACTCCTCTCTCAATTCGAACGACCCTAGCTAAGGATTTTGCTTGAGCGAGCACATGCGGGATATATCTCTTATGATACCGAGAGTGGATGATCTTCTATTGACATGCAATTACCTTTATAAGGTTGGCTACCATTCCCGAGAACTAGCTGTACCAGATCTGGAGCTCTCCAAACCTATAAGTCTGGCGTCAAAGAATGGAGTACTCAAAGAAGGCATCTTTGGTACCACAAGTCTAAGGATCAGACACACTACTGGGACTATGAAATCGCTGTCTAACATTAGGTATCATTAACCATATAACATTCTATAAGCGGATCAATCAGTGAACTCATTCTCCAATGAGCACATACACTATACCTCTAGTGTCCCCACATAAGCGACTATGAGACTAGTCGCCCCCATCATATAGACGAGTATACAGCGCACCAGTCTATCCAATTATCTCGATGTCCTCATCGAGTAACCTATGACTAGGATGATTTAGGATCTATGTTTAAAGGTATATCAGTCTCATTATCGTGATCTCATCATGATCCGATTTTCATTGCATAGATCTATGGTCATCACAATATTCATCTAGATAATGTGAGAAAATATCAATAATAATATGTGAAGAGATCAACGTAACATGTAACAGGTGTCATCACTCACGTGATTGGCTTGTAGGGCACCTACAACCAATAATCTCCCACTTGACCTAAAACCAATCACCTGCGTGTCTGATTCACATCAGACCTCTGTGATGCTTAAATATAATCTAAGTTAATGACTTTGTCAATGGATCTGTAATGTTATCTTCGGATGGAACTCTTTCCGCTGTTACATCTCTTCGGGCCACGATCTCTCTGATCAAGTGGAACCTCCTCAGAATGTGCTTAGACTTCTGATGAGACCTAGGTTCCTTTGCTTGAGCAATTGCCCCATTATTATCGTAATATAAGGTAATCGGCTCCTCGTTATTTGGCACGACTCCTAGATCTGCGATGAACTTCTTCATCTAGACTCCCTCCTTTTCTGCCTCTACTATAGCAATATATTTTGCCTCTATGGTCGAGTCAATAGTAGTATCTTGCTTGGAACTTTTTCAGCAAACTGCTCCTCCATTCAAGGTGAAGACATACCCTCAATTCGACTTATTATCATCAACATCGGACTGGAAGCTCGAGTCCGTGTAGCCCTTAACTCTGAGGCTACTACCTCCATATACTAGTAAAAGATCCTTAGCCCTTCTCAAGTACTTAAGGATACACTTTACTATTTTCTAATGCTCCAAGCTTGGATCTACCTGATAACTACTCGTGACACTCAAAGCATGCTCTACATTAGGCCTGGTACATAGCATAGCATACATGATAGACTTTATCACTAAGGCATATGGTATTCTATCCATGTATGCCCTTTCTTCAGGAGTCTTTGGGGACATACTCCTAGAATGTAATATTCCACGTCCATAGGTATGTGACCTCTCTTGGAATTTTTCATGCCAAACCTTTTTACAATGGAGTCTATATACCTGGACTAGGACAAGCCAAGCATCCTCTTGGATCTATTTCTATAGATTTGAATCCCTAGAATATATGATGCTTCCCCTAAGTCCTTCATGGAGAAGTGTCTAGATAACCAAGCTTTTGCTAGTCATATGTGCCCTGCAAGCCAATCACATGAGTGATGGCACTTGTGACTTGATATGCATTTTTTCTCATTGCGTATTATTAGGCGTTTTATCACTTTATCTTGCGTGTTGCATATACTGTGATGTCCTTGGATCTGTGTAATGGGAATCGGATTGTAATGAGATCATGATAATAAGACCGATTCATCTTTAAACACAGACCTTAAATTATCCTGGTCATAGGTTATTCGAGAAGGACATCGAGATAATCGGATAGAATGGTGTGCTGTATACCCATTCATATGATGGAGGTAACTGGTCTCATAGCTACTCATGTGGGGACACTAAGGGTACAGTGCAGGTGCTCATTGGAGAATGAGTTCACTGATTGATCCGCCTACGGAATGCTGGATGGTTATTGATACCTCACGTCAGATAGCGATTCCGTAGTCTCAATAGTGTATCTAGTCCTTAGACTTGAGACACCAAGGATGTCTTGTATGAGTACTCCACTCTTTGATACCGGACTTATAGGTTTGGAAAGTTCCAGATCTAGTACAACCGATCATTGGGAGTGGTAGCCAACCTTATGAGGGCTATTAAGTGTCAATAGAGGATCATCCGCTCTTGGTATCATGAGAGGAATATCCCATGTGTTCTTACTTGAATAAATCTTTGGCCAAGGTTATTCGAATTGAGAGAGAAAGGGTTCTCCAGGAGAATCCGACAAGAGCAAGACTCGAGGAGAGATCGTATGGGCTTGACAGCACCATGCCCGGTATAGGGTCTTTGGGATCCTAGATGGATGAGAGATTATAGATACATGGTAACTGAGGATAGATAGGTCCAAAGGATTGGATTCTCCTATATCGTCTGGGGGCTGCAGCGTAGTGGCCTGGTACGTCCACAGTCGATATGTTAGGTGAATTATTATAGAGATAATAATTCACTATGTCAGAAGGAGTTTTGATAAGTATGACTCATGGCCAGCTCGATATTGGGCCTAGAGGGTCACACACATATGATAGGTATTGCGACGAGTAGAGGTTCGGATATGAGATATTCGCTGAACCTCCTATCTTATTGGATATCCATTAAGCCCCTGAATTATTGGATCCTGAGATGAGATCCAATAATTGCTAATAAGAGATTATTAGGTAGAGACCCACTAATCTAAGAGGCTTGGGTAATTGGATAGAGATCCAATACCTAATAGGGCTAAAGATCCATTAGGGTTTTCAAGGGACCTCTATAAATAGGAGGGAACCCAAACTCTATAGGTTGAGGGTTTCTTTTGGTAGCCACCTCCTGTTCTCCTCTCCCCAGCGAGGTGCATCGACACAGTCCCTGCCGTGTGGATACCGCTAGAAAGGAGGACGCTTGACCTCCTTCATCCTCTCCCACAGATCTGTAGGAATTCAGGGATATACGATCTCCCTAGGTATCTTCTTTTACATGTGCAGTTTTGCGGATTTATTTTTGACGCACCGATCTTCGCACGACGATGAAAACTTTCTACGGGAAATCTGGGGTTTTGTTTTTTTTTCTTCCGCTGCGCATGTGATGTCGCCCCCCTTGTGGATTTCCCAACAGTGGTATTAGAATTCTCTTCTCCCTAACCATGTGTTTAAGCTAACTAAGGCTTTATATGGTCTAAAACAAGCCCCTAGGGCTTGGTATTGAAGGCTTAGTTCTTTTTTAATTTCAAATGATTTCACTAAAGGCAAGGTTGATACTATATTGTTTATTAAATATTTTAAAAATAATTTTCTTATTGTTCAAATTTATGTTGATGATATTATTTTTTATTCTTCTAATAAATCACCATGTGAATCATTTGCCAAGAATATGAGTGATGAATTTGAGATGAGCCTAATGGGAGAACTAAATTTCTTTTTAGGATTGCAAATTAAGCAACTAAGTGATGGTATACTTCTAAATCAATCAAAGTATACATTAGAATTGTTAAAACGATTTAACATGGATGGATTAAAAGACATTAGCACTCCTATGAGCACCTCCACTAAGTTAGATATAGATAAAAAAGGAGAAAGTTTTGATCAAAAAACATATAGGGGCATGATAGGTAGCTTGCTTTATCTCACTACAACCAGACCTGACATCATGTTTAGTGTCGGGTTATGTGCAAGATTCCAAGCTAATCCTAAGCTATCTCACTTCAAAGCCGTTAAGAGAATCCTTAGATATCTTAAAGGGACTCCGAATCTTGGATTATGGTATCCAAAATCCGATAACTTTGATTTGAAAGCTTATGCAGATGCGGATTTTGGTGGATGTAAAATAGATAGAAAAAGTACATTCAGAACATGCTAATTTTTAGGACATGCACTTGTTTCTTGGACTTCCAAGAAACAAAATTCAGTTGCACTATCTACGGCAGAAGCCAAATACATAGCTGCAAGTGCATGCTGTGCACAGGTTATTTGGATGAAAAATACGCTAGAAGACTATGGAATTTATTTAAAGAATATTCCTATAAAATGTGATAACATGAGTGCTATCTGTCTAACTAAAAATCTGATTCAACACTCTCGAACTAAGCACATTGACATTAGGCATCATTTTATACATGATCATGTCAGTAGTAAAGATGTCACCCTTGAATTTATTGATACAAATCATCAATTAGTGGACATTTTTACAAAACCCTTAAATGAGGAACAATTTGATTTTATTAGAAGGGAATTAGGCATGTTAAATTATCCTAATAAATGAGCTTTATTGTATGAGATTTTTCTTTGAAATTTCGGTTTTCGTCGATTTGACTTCCTCTCGGATTTCTTTTGAAATTTTGGATTTCTTTTTGACATCATCCCATCCTTAAAATCTTTGAAAATAAATTCAAAATAATTTTTTTTAAAAAAAAAAAATTGTGGGGCCAGCGGTAGCATCGCCTGGTTGGCGGTAGTATCAGCTTAACACCCCATATTAAAGGGGTGTTAGGGTCGGTGGTAGAACCGACCGAAAACTCTCTCCCTTTCATTCTTCTTCCTCCTAAGCACCTCTAAGCCTTCTCCTCTCCATTCTTCCTCCTCCTAAAGGGCAATCAAAGGCATTTTTGTGATCCAAGCTCCTTACCTCTCTAGGAAACACAAACAAGGTAATAGCTGAAATTTTCTCTTCTACTCACAATTGCTTGTCTTTTTCTTATTATTTCCTTTTGTTTGTTCATCATGAATAGATATAGACATGGCTCCTAAGAAATCAACAAGAGGAAAAGGGAAAAGGTTGGAAGGAGATTTATTTGACCCAACCCTTTTTAGATCTAATGAGGTAGCCTTAAGATACCCAAATTTTGATTGTAAAACTATACATAAGGGTAAACATGTTGATCTAGGTGAACTAGGAAACCTAGAACCTATTAGATGGTTTGCTAATCTAAATGCTCTACCTATATTGCAAATTAATGAACCAATCTACCCTAGGTTTGTTAAGCTATTTTATGCTAACATGATTATTAAAGATGATGTTTTGTCCACCTATGTGTTAGGAACCACAATTCAGATTTCTGATCATATCATATGTGAGTTACTTGGAATTGAAGAAACGAATAGAGGATGTTATTTTAGAGGGCAATGGGATATGGATGCAATCGGAGCAACCCACTCCGATGCCTTAGAAATGATTTTTGCTAATCCTAACCTAGGCATTATCCCTAAAAGCTGCGAGCACTTATTACCTTTTAACTCGAAATTACTTCATCACATTATGATAAGCATTCTACTTCCGAAGTAGTTTCATCCTGATGAAATGAGTATGTTGGAACTGAGTATGATATATTGGATTATGACTAGACAAAACAACTGCTTTGGTTATTTGATTAGATAACATATGATAGAAATTTTCTCTAGAGATTCGATGTTGTCATATGGTGGGTTGATCACTAGACTCATTTTTGCCCATGACATTTGTGTGTCACCTAACGAGGAAGTAATGAAAGTTGATAGATATAACACAATTAATAGAAGTCTCCTAAAGCGGCTTAGATGCACCTTTAGAGATGACATATGGATTAGGCAACGTAGAAGGGTTGATATAGTTCCTCCACCAGTAGAGCAACCTGAAATACCAATTTTTAGGGAAAATGAATCTCCTCCGCCTAGTCCCGTTGATCCAGCACCGTTTGAGCCAGCTCTTGCTACATCTACTGAAGATCCGATCATGCGTGCCTTGAATCAAATCACATCACAACAAACTGAAATTTTGAAGGAAGTGCAATAAATGAACCGCAAAATAGATCACTTGTATAGGCATCTTGGCGTTCCTCCACCGGAGTAGTTGTTGTTTTCTTTTTAAACACTTGTCCTGTTATACTTATGACTACTATGGATGATGTTGTAACTTTCATTTCATCTACTCAGCTTTTGCGTGAACTTTTTTTCGATTTGGTCGTAATTTTGACTTGATACCTTCTTCCTTGTGACTACTATGGATTACACTTTTATATCATTTTATGACGTGATACTTTCCTCGAATGGTTTCTTGCTCTCTCCATGACAATGAATGGTTTCTTCACCTTCATTATTTTTGTTGATGACAAAGGGGGAGAAAAATGTAAATTGCTATGATGGAGTAATTGTTGCTATGTTGGAATAAATATGAATCAATTGTATCGCATTGCAAATGCTTAAGAACTCTTATTCTTGAGATAAGCTACTTTTTCATGTGATATCATGACTTGATATTAAAACACTCTTTTGGATATCACTTGATCTTTATCATGTTTGAATTAATATTTCTGGTTATTATAGGTGTAAATACTTTGACATTGTTTAAAATACATTGCTTTGAGTATTTATGCCTAAGCTTGCTTATTAAGCTTTATGTTGAATGAAATCTATTCGATTTGGCTTAAATTCAAAAGATTGAATTTAAGTGCTTTTTACCTTCTAATGATATGGCATATAGATAGGGGGAGTTGAGTTTAACTCCATCATCAATTGATTGTCATCATCAAAAAGGGGGGAGATTGTTGAATCTCGGATTTTGATGATAAAATCAATTGGTGAAATATTTGTTCTAATCTATATTGTCAAAGATAAGTATGTAGGATTAACTACGATGGGTCAGAAACATAAAGTGATTTACCGAGGTCAAGTTCGTCGGGTGTTCAAGAGTTCATCGGAAGTCCGAAGGATCATCAGAAGTGTTGTCAGAACCAACCAAGATCGAATCAGGGACTTGCCAAAGTTTTCGGAAGTTCATCGCAAAGATCGATGAAGGTTCGCATAACTTTGCCGAGAAGGTTCAGAAGCTTGTCAAAGACTCGTTGAGTGTGCCATACAAGCCGGGAGCATGCTGGGAATCCGTCGGAAGAAATCCGAGGGAAATATCGGAGGACCGCCGAAGTCTCATCGTAAAGCTCACTAGAATAAGACTTGAAGAATGTCGGTTTAAATCACTGTTAATTATGTTTTAATTTTGTAGTTGGCACGTACTTAGGGCAAGGATTTCGAATTAATCCTGCTCTAAATTGGTAGGGGCCAACCAGGCCCTTACTGGGCTTTTTGGGCCTTGAACAAGGCCCATTCAGCTTGCATCTGGCGGCAGTAGTGTCTTTGGCGGTGCTACCGCTTAGCTCTGGGCGGTAGTACCGCCACTGGGCGATATTACCACCGCTGCCAAGCGGTAGCACCGCATGCTTCAGCGGTAGCACCACCTGCATCATCAATCAATCGACAATGACAAAGCGATAGCAGTAGCACCGCCAAAGACAAGGAACTCAATTTGATTTCAAATTTGGAGCCCAAATTTGACACCATTTTAGATCTATAAATACCCCCCCTTTCTCAGCTAAAAGGGCACCCTTTTGAGAGTTAGAATCTTGAGTTTAAGTCTTTGAATAGTCTTGAAAAGCCTTATCTCTTGCTAAGTGTTCACCTCCTTCTTCTTGAGAAATCTTGTAAGAGTGTGACTTGTAAAGGTTGTAAAAAGGGGTTTTTGGTCCTTCCCCTTCAAAGGATTTGCTAGTGGAAGTGCGGAGCCTCATCGTGAAGGCTTCAAAAGTGGATGTAGGTCATTTGACCGAACCACTATACATCATTGTGTTCATGAATGTGTGAGTGTTTACATTTCTGAATCATTTTATTACTTAGCTGCAAATTGCTTAGTTCCTTGCTATTTCCTTTACTCAAGCAACTTCTTACAAGTTCTCTTTCATAAAATCGAAATCTTCCTATGAACTTATCTTTGTACGAAGTTGGCTTCAAAGTTACGTTTTTAATCCACTGCACTAATTCACCCCCCCTCTTAGTGCCTTTTCGATCCTAACATAACAAACTTGAGGTGACCCTCCTAGAGATCCTCAATATGTTGAGAGAAGCAGAGAGCACCATCAAGAAAGAGAAGCCGGTTTTTTACACTAGTGAGACCAGAAAGAAAAGGAAGGCAGAGAAGACCCTTAAGAAGGGCAAGGGTAAGGGCAAAATGGGTAAGGCAAAGGTTGCCAAGAAAGACCCAACAAAGGACAAAGGTCAGTGCTTCCACTGCGGTAAAGATGGGTACTAGAAGAGGAACTGCAAAGAGTACCTTGTAGAGAGGGCGAAACAGAAGCTTGCAGAAGCTTCAGGTACATTCATGATCAGTCTCTATTTGTCAGAATCTTGTGATAACACATGGGTATTAAATACCAGGAGTGCTTATCATATTTGAAATTCGTTGCAGGTTCTGACAGAACCTAGGAGATTAAAAGAGGCGAGATGGACCTTAAGATGGGCAATGGAGTAAAGGTTGCTGCACTAGCTATTGGCAAGGTCACCTTACATCTGCCTGGTGGAGCTTTTATTGCATTAGATGCATGCCATTATATTCCTTCTATTATCAAAAATATTATTTCCATTTCATGTTTGACAGTTGTTGGATAGAAATTAGTTTTTGAGAACAATGGTTGTTCAATAATATTAGATGATGAGATCATCACGAGAGGAACATTGCATAATGGTTTATTTATGCTAGAAATAGCTCCACATATCATGAGTGTAAGTGAGTCTAAGAGGAAACAATGAAGTGGAGAACCAGACTGGAAAGAGTGTTAAAACCCTTCGATCAGATCGAGGAGGTGAGTACTTGAGTATAGAGTTCAACCAGTTCCTTAAAGACTATGGGATATTATCTCAATGGATACCTCCTTATACACCACAACTTAATGGTGCATCAGAAAGGTGGAATCGCACACTGTTAGACATGGTGCGTTCCATGATGTGTTTCGCTGACCTGCCCATCTCATTCTGGGGATATACCTTAGAGACCGCAGCATACCTTCTGAACAGAATTCTAACTAAATCAGTGATGTCTACTCCATATGAGATATGGAATGGGAAGAAATCCGATCTTAAAGTTGTTAAGATTTGGGGCTGCCCTGCCCACGTTAAGAGACACAACCCTGATAAGTTGGAATCTAGGATGGAACGGTGCAAGTTCGTGGGATACCCCAAAGAAACTTGTGGGTATTATTTCTATCACCCTGAGGACCGAATGGTTTTTGTAGCCAAGAGAGCAGTGTTCCTTGAGAAGGAACATATTCTTGGTGGAGACAATGGGAGCATGATAGAGTTGAGCGAGGTTGGAGAACCTAGCTCAAGCACTATTTCAGAGTCTGTTCATATACCTAACACACAAGTTCCAACTTTATGTAGGTCCAATAGAGTATCCCATCCTCCTGAGAGATATGTGGGACATATCAGAAGAGAGGTTGCTGAGGATATTAATCCTCAGATCTACGAGGAGGCAATTATGAGCATAGACTCTGGGAAATGGCAAGAAGCCATGAATTCAGAAATGGATTCCATGTACTCCAATAAGGTTTGGAACCTAGTTGATACACCCGAGAGTATTGTACCCATTGGTTGCAAGTGGATCTTCAAAAAGAAGATTGGAGTAGATGGAAAGGTAGAGACCTATAAAGCAAGGCTAGTTGCTAAGGGGTATCGTCAAAGGCAAGATGTTGACTATGACAAAACTTTCTCACCTGTAGCCATACTAAAATCCATTCGAATTCTATTGGCTATTGCAGCACACTATGATTATGAGATCTGGTAAATGGACGTCGAAACCGCTTTCCTCAATGGTAACCTCGATGAGGAGATGTATATAATACAGCCTGAGGGATTCATGTCCAAGGATAACCCAGATAAGGTGTGCAAGTTGCTTAGGTCCATTTATGGATTGAAGCAAGCTTCCTGAAGTTGGAACATAAGATTTGATGAGGCAATTAGATCTTATGACTTCGTTAAGAACGAAGATGAACCTTGTGTGTACAGGAAATTAAGTGGGAGCACTATCACCTTTTTGGTATTATATGTGAATGACATCCTGATCATTAGGAATGATGTAGGAATGCTCTCCACAGTAAAGACTTGGCTATCTAGGCACTTCTCCATGAAGGACTTAGGGGAAGCATCCTACATATTGGGGATACGGATCTATGGAGATAGATCCAAGAGGATGCTTGGCTTGTCCCAGTCCAAGTACATAGACACCATTGTCAAAAGGTTTGGCATAGAAAATTCCAAGAGAGGTCTCATACCAATGAGACATGGAATATCACTTTCTAGGAGTATGTCCCCAAAGACTCCTGAAGAAAGGGCACACATGGATATAATGCCATATGCATCAGCGATAGGATCTATCATATATGCTAGGCTATGTACCAGGCCTGATATAGCGCATGCTCTGAGTGTCACGAGCAGATATCAGGCAGATCTAGGCTTGGAGCATTGGAAAGCAGTAAAATATATCCTTAAGTACTTGAGAAGGACTAAGGATCATTTACTAGTATATGGAGGTAGTAGCCTCAAGGTTATAAGCTACTCGAACTCGAGCTTCCAGTCCGATGTCGATGATAGCAAGTCTAATTCAAGGTATGTGTTCACCCTGAATGGAGGAGCAGTATGCTGGAAGAGTTTCAAGTAAGACACTACTGCTGACTCGACCAAAGAGGCAGAATACATTACTGCGGTAGAGGCAGCAACGGAGGGAGTCTAGATAAAGAAGTTCATCACAGATTTGGGAGTCATATCGAGTAGTGAAAAGCTGATTCCCTTATATTGTGACAACTATGGGGTGATTACTCAAATAAGGGAACCCGGGACTTATCAGAAGTGTTCTGAGGAGGTTCCAACTTATTAGAGAGATGTAGTAATGGAAAGTGTTCCATCCGAAGATAACATTGTAGATCCACTGACAAAGCCATTGACTCAGATTGTCTTTGAGCGTCACAGAGGTCTGATGGGGATCAGACATGTTGGTGATTGGCTTTAGGTCAAGTGGGAGATTGCTAGTTATAAGTGCCCTACAAGCCAATCACATGAGTGATAGCACCTGTAACATGTTGCGTCAATCTCTTTGCTTATGATTATTGGCATTATCTCACATTATCTAAATGTATATTGTGATGTCCCTAGATCTGTGCAATGAGAATCGGATCATGATGAGATCATGATAATGAGATCATGATAATGAGATCAATTCACTTTTAAACACAGACCCTAAATTATCCTGGCCATAGGTTACTCAAGAAGGACATCGAGATAACCGGATAGACTGGTGTGCTGTATACCTGTTCATATGATGGAGGTAGCTGATCTCATAGCTACTCGTGTGGGGACACTAAGGGTGCAGTCAAAGTGTGCTCATTGGAGAATGAGTTCCCTGATTAATCGCCTATGGAATCTTGGATGGTTATTGATTCCTCACGTCGAGACAGCGATTCCGTAGTCCCAATAGTGTATCTGGTCCTTAGACTTGAGACACCAAGGATGTCCTGTATGAGTACTCCACTCTTTGATACCGGACTTATAGGTTTGGAAAGCTCTATATCTAGTACAGCCGGTCATTGGGAGTGGTAGCCAACCTTATGAGGGCTATTGAGTGTCAATAGAGGATCATCCGCTCTCAGTATCATGAGAGGAATATCCCATGTGTTCTTGCTCGAACAAATCCTTGGCCAAGGTCATTCGGATTGAGAGAGAAAGAGTTCTCCGAGAGAATCCGATAAGAGCAAGACTCGAGGAGAGATCGTATGGGCCTGATAGCACCATACCCGGTATATGGTCTTTGGGATATTAGATGGATGAGAGACTATAGATACATGATAACTGAGGACAAATAGGTCCAAAGGATTGGATTCCCCTGTATCGTCTGGGGCTACGGCGTAGTGGCCTGGTACGACCGCGATCGATGAGTTGGGTGAATTATTAAAGAGATAACAATTCACTATGTCAGAAGGAGTTTTGACAAGTATAACTCACGGCCAGCTCGATATTGGGCCTAGAGAGTCACACACATATGGTAGGTGTTGCGACGAGTAGAGGTTTGGATATGAGATATCCGCTGAACCCCCTATCTTATTGGATATCCATTAAGCACCTGAATTATTGGATCCTGAGATGAGATCCAATAATTGCTAATAAGAGATTATTGGGTAGAGGCCCACTAATCCAAGAGGCTTGGGTAATTGGATGGAGATCCAATACCTAATAGGGCAAAAGATCCATTAGGATTTTTCAGGGGGGCCTTTATACATAGGAGGGGACCAAAGCTCTATAGGCTGAGGGTTTCTTTTGGTAGCCACCTCCTGTTCTCCTCCCCCCAGAGAGAGAGGAGCATCGTTGCAATCCCTGCTATGTGGATACCACTAGAGAGGAGGACACTTGACTTCCTTCATCCTCTCCTACAGATCTACAGGAATTCAGGGATATACGATCTCCCTAGGTATCTTCTTTTACATGTGCAGTTTTCGCAGATTTGCTTTTGATGCACCGATCTTCGCACGATGACGGAAACTTTCTATGGAAAATCTAGGGTGTTTTGTTTTCTGTTCTTCCGCTGCGCATGTGATGTCGCTCCCCCCTTGATGGATTTCCCAACAATATCATATACACCTCCTCCTCGAGGTTACCATTGAGGAATGCGGTTTTAACGTCCATCTGCCAGATCTCATTATCATAGTATGCTGCAATAGCCAATAGAATTTGAATGGATTTTAGCATGGCTACAGGTGAGAAAGTTTTGTCATAGTCAACACCTTACCTTTAACGATACCCCTTAGCCATTAATCTTGCTTTATAGGTCTCTACCTTTCCATCTACTCTAATCTTCTTTTTGAAGATCCACTTGCAACCAATGGGTGCAATACCCTCGGGTACATCAACTAGGTTCCAAACCTTGTTGGAGTACATAGAATCCATTTCTAAATTCATGGCTTCTTGCCAATTCCCAGAGTCTATACTCATAATAGTCTCCTCGTAGGTCTGAGGATCAATATCCTCAACATCCTCTCTTCTGATATGTCCCACATATCTCTTAGGAGGATGAGATACTCTATTAAATCTACGTAAAGTTGGAACTTGTGTACTAGGTATCTGAATAGACTCTGGCTGTGGAATGGTTCTTGAGCTAGGTTCTCCAACCTCACTCAACTCTATCATGCTCCCACTGTCTTCACAAAGAATGTGTTCCTTCTCAAGGAACACTGCTCTCTTGGCTACAAAGACCTTTTGGTCCTCAGGGTGATAGAAATAATACCCATAAGTTTCCCTCAGGGTATCCCATGAACTTGCACCGTTCCATCCTAGATTCCAACTTCTCAGGGTTGTGTCTCTTAACGTGGGCAGGGTAGCCCCAAATCTTAACAATCTTAAGATCGGGCTTCTTTCCATTCTATATCTCATATGGAGTAGACATCACTGACTTAGTTGGAATTCTATTCAGAAGATAAGCTACGATTTCTAGGGCATATCCCCAGAATGAGATGGGTAGGTCGGCGAAACACATCATGGAACGCACCATGTCTAACAATGCGCAATTCCTCCTTTCTGATACACCATTAAGCTATGGTATATAAGGAGGTGTCCATTGGGATAATATCCCATAGTCTTTGAGGAACTGGGTGAACTCTATACTCAAGTACTCACCTTCTCAATCTGATCGAAGGGTTTTTAATACTCTTTCCAGTCTGGTTCTCCACTTCATTTTTATATTCCCTGAATTTCTCAAAAGCCTCAGACTTGTACTTCATCAAGTACACATGTTCGTATCTTGAGAAATCATCAGTGAAGGTAATAAAGTAGGAGTAACCACCTATGGCATGAGTCGACATGGGACCACATACATCATTATGTATGAGTTCCAGTAACTCAATGGCTCTCTCTCCAGTTCCACTAAATGGAGAGTTGGTCATCTTTCTCCGAAGGCAAGGTTCACAAGTCGCATATTACTCATAGTCAAATGAATCTAGATATCCATTCTTCAGCAGCTTTTGAATCCTTCCCTCATGGATGTGACCTAGCCTACAATGCCAAAGATATGCATTGTTCACCTCTTTTCGTTTCCTCTTAGACTTGCTTACACTCATGATATGTGGAGTTGTATCTAGCATATATAAACCATTATGCAATGTTCCTCTCGTGATGATCTCATCATCTAATATTATTGAATAACCATTGTTCTCAAAAACTAATTTATATCTAATAACTATCAAACATGAAATTGAAATAATATTTTTGATAATATAAGGAACATAATAGCATGCATCTAATGCAATAATAGCTCCACCAGGCAGATGTAAGGTGATCTTGCCAACAGCCATTACAGCAACCTTTGCTCCATTGCCCATCTTAAGGTCCATCTCGCCTCTGTTCAATCTCCTAGGTCCTGCCAGAACCTGCAACGAATTGAAAATATGATAAGCACTCCCGGTATCCAATACCCATGTGTTATCATAAGGTTATGACAAATGGAGACTGATCATGAATGTACCTGAAGCTTCTGTAAGCTTCTGTTTTGCCCTCTCTGCAAGGTACTCTTTGTAGTTCCTCTTCTAGTGCCCATCTTTGCCGCAGTGGAAGCACTGGCCTTTATCCTTTGTTGGGTCTTTCTTGGCAACCTTTGTCTTACCCATTTTACCCTTGCCCTTGCCCTTCTTAAGGGTCTTCTCAGCCTTCCTTTTCTTTCTGGTCTCACCAGTGTAGAGAATCGGCTTCTCTTTCTTGATGGTGCTCTCTGCTTCTTTCAACATATTGAGGAGCTCTGGGAGGGTCACCTCAAGTTTGTTCATATTAAAATTCATTATGAACTGAGAAAAGGAATCTGGTAGGGACTGAAGCACAAGATCCATACACAGGTTATCCTCTAGGACCATTCTTAGACCTGTGAGTTTCTCGATCCACTCAATCATCTTAAGGACATGGTTCTGAACCGGTGTCCCCTCAGTCATCTTGGCACTGAAAAGACTCTTTGATATCTCATATTGCTGAGTTCTTCCCTGTTCCTCAAACAGTTTACGGAGATGCAGGAGTATGAAATTAGCATCCATATTTTCATGTTGTCTCTGTAACTCAATAGTCATAGAGGCCAACATTGAGCAAGAGTGGAATCATCTAAGTACTTCACATAACGATCGATCTCAACCTCGCTTGCCCCTTCGTCGGGCGTAGGGATCACTGTATCAAGGACATGCACGATTTTCTCTACCGTGAGAATGATTCTCAGATTGCGAAGCCAATCCGTATAATTTGGACCAGTGAGGCGGTTGGCATCAAGTATGCCACGTAAAGGATTTGAAAGCGATATTTTTCTGAAATAAAAGATGTAGCAGAAATAAATAACATGCAGACTTTGTAGAAATTTAAACAATTAAGATAAGGACTTCTATCTTAATGTATTTCCACTAATTTTTCACGAGACACACAACACCCTCTGGTATGTGAATCGGAGATCCCCGGCGGATCTCTAGTGGGGATCGGGATCCAATCGGCATCTTAATGTAACCTCGAGGGACTTGACCAATTACGTTAAGCCCGTAAAGGTAGGCAACTCTTGCCAATCACAACTCCTTGTGATTCCCATCCTGTTCGGCCTCTGAACCACCATGGCCTCGAGGTACTCGACCAACCATGATGTTCAGTTAAGTCATCACCATCGTTACCAGATAAGTCTGATTCAGTGATATACTCTCGAGGGACTCGACTAAGCATACCATGTCCTTAGGTCACCAATGACATATCTATGTCATAGATAAGATAGCGAGACACGATATAGGTGAGTCTCGAGGGACTCGTCCAACTCAACATACATTGGGAATCGGTTCCTAGCTATAACGATGGAAGGCCACGTGGGTCAATCTAATTACCTCATGTTTACCGACTTAATATTATTAATGGAGAGGATTTTTGATTTGGTTTCCTAATATAATGTGTCACACATATACATATTTAATATATATATCTACATCGCATGCAAATATATATATATACATATCTAGTAGGTGTGTATCTAATCACACATCACATGAGCAATCACACCAGATGATCATGGACCACATCCTAATGTGATCAGGCCCGAGCCAGTGGGCCCAATCACTCACATAAAGATCTATGTGTACTTCAGCGCATCTCTATGCCCTATGATCATCCATCTCGCTTCGTCGGATCCGTCGGCATCCTAATGCATCTCTATGCGTCGAATCGTCTATCTCGGCCTTGTGAGTCACGCTACTGCTGCGCCTCCTCATGTAATTACAACATAATTACAGGCACACAAGCCCGATAATAAATGAGAAAAATAGAGGCTCGCAGACCCTAATAATAATAATCATATGTACACACATCACATTACAAGTCCATGATCATTTGTTCACATCATACATTACATGTATATGTTACTTTATAGGACTACTAGATACAAAAATAATAGTTAATTAAACTATTTAATTAACATATTTAATTTTCTGAAATCAAGGACATAGTGGGAATTTTTTGAATTCCTAGGGGTATTTTGGTAATTCGGCCAAAAGGTATTTTGCTAATTCTGTCAAAGGGGACAGAATCTAAAATTTTAGAAATTCTGAGAGTATTTTGGTAATTCTGTCAAAAGGGACAGAATCTAGATTTTTTAAAATTTCGAGGGGCAAAATCATCTTTTGCCCTAAAACCCTAATCCCTCACCCTTACTGTGCTTGCGACCGTCGCCACCTAGCCAGCGGCGGCGCCGCAGGCGGCACGGCCGTAGCAGGCGGGTGCAGCACCGCAGCGTGCACGTAGGCGCGGTGGCGCTGCTCGTCGCGGCGCCACCCACGGGTAGCGCCACACGCCTTGCCGTGGGCACCCGCATGGCAACCTGCCGGCGCCCCTGTGGCGTTGCTCCGTGAGCACAGGCATCCAGTGCCGGCGCCTCTGCGGCGCTGGCCCGCAGGTGCGGGCGCGGGCGCCCAGCGCCAAGACCTCTATGGTGCGGCCGTTGCGCGACGAAAGCAGCAAAGAAGGGCAAAGATTCTTTGCCCTTCACTTCCGGCCCTTTTGCGCCAACAATTTTAGCATCAAAAGCAGATCTAAAACATAATACACGCAGTTTAAGATCCGATCTTCGCACGCGTACTAGTCCTCTAGATAAAATTTTAGATATTAGTTTCATGCTTGCATGGCCTAATCTCCTATACCAAAGACAAGCATCATCATTTAAAATAGAAAAGCACATTTCATTACTAAGTTCTTCAATGTTAATAGTGTAGACATTATTTTGTTTTAACATAATTATGGATATGTTATTGTTTGGTTTTTCAATGATGCAAGCATTAGATTCAAATCTAACGATGTAACCTTTATCGCATAATTGACTAATGCTCAAAAGATTATGTTTTAATCCATCAACTAGTAATACATCATCAATTGAAAAACTTGATTTGTTAACTATGGATCCCTTGCCAATGATTTTACCCTTGTTGTTATCTCTGAAAGTGACATACCCTTCTTCTTTGCTAGTGAGCATAGTGAATTGAGATGGATCCCCGGTTATGTGCCTTGAGCATCCACTATCAAGATACCATCTCTTACTCCTAGCTTGTGATGGTGAGTGTCTACAAAAAAGGATGGTTTTTAGGTACCTATTCAACTTGGGTGCCTCAAATATTGATCTACTAATCTTGTCATTGTTCATTGAGTTCCTTATCATTCCTTTAGGGACCCATATTAACCTTTGTAGGCTAATTTTTTTTTTATAGACATTTGTAAGCCACATGTCTGATTTTGTAACAAAAATTATATTTCAAATAAGATGATATATGTAGTGTGAGTTCTTTAACGAAGGTAGTAGGATTTTGGTGAGATCCACTCACAAATCCAATTCCATTTCTATTTGCGACGTGACCCTTGTTTGCAAGGATCATGTCCAAGCCCTTGCTATCGACCTTAAACTTATTTAGGATCACTTTAAGTAACAAGTTCTCATTTTTTATTGCTTCCAAGTGTTCATACTTAGAGCATAGAGGTGAAGACAGAGTTTGAAGACTATCAAGTTTATCTAGTAATAAAGCATGCTCCTTTAGTAAATTGAACTTCTTACTAATAGTTCTACACTCTTCAAATAATTTATGAAAGCGATAGAAAGTTTATCGAAAGATAAATCTTCATTAATTAAATCACATACCTCTTCTTCTAAAGCCATTAGCGCAAAGTTGGTCTCCTCTTTGTTGCTTGCTTTTTCATTCTTGGAGTCACTTGAGTCATCCCACGTCACCTTTAAAGCTTTCTTCTTCTTCGGTTGCTTCTTCTTGGCTTGGGAGCATTCATTTTTGAAGTGCCCTGACTTCTTGCATTTGTAACATGTGACTTGGTCCTTTCTTGGTTCAAGTTTGTTTTTTGTGTCATTTTTAAATTTATTCCTTCTTATAAATTTTTTAAATTTTCAAGTCAAGAGTGCAATGTCATCGTCACTGTTCTCATCACTTGATGTTCCTTTCAAGTGGTCTTCTTGTATTCTTAATGCTATATCCTTCCTGTTCTTTGGAAGGGGGTTCTCGAGCTTTTCATGAGCATGACATGTCATTTCATAGGTCATTAGAGACCCAATAAGTTAAGATTCTTGGTCTCTTAAATGGCTGTAACTTTTGGATCCCAACTCTTTGGAAGGGATCTTAAAATTTTAGTTATAAGTTTAAAATTAAAAAAACCTTTACTAAGTGCTTTGAGTCTATTGACAGCATCCATGAAATGGGTATACATGTCTCCAATAGACTCACTTGGTTTCATCCGAAAAAGTTTATAAGAATGCATGAGAATGTTGATTTTGGACTCTTTCACTCGGCTAGTCCTTCATGAGTGATTTCAAGAGTACACTAAATATCAAAAGTCGATTCATAAATCAAAACGGGATTAAACTCATTTTTATCAAGTGCACAAAATAAGGCATTCATAGCCTTTGCATTTAAAGTAAAAACCTTCTTCTCCAATTCATTCCATTCGCTCATCAAAAGAGAAGATTTTTAAAATCCATTTTTAACGATATTTCAAAGTTCGAAGTCCATGGAAATAAGAAAGATCCTCATACGAGTCTTCCAATACGTGTAATCTGACCCATTGAACATGGGTGGACGTGTAATTAAATAACCCTCTTGCATGTCGGAATAAGCCATCTCTCTTGAGTTTTAAACCAGATGAGAGTGACCAAGATCTAATACCAGCACTAAGAAGTGGGGAGGGGGGTGAATTAGTGTAGCAGTTAATAATGATAACTTTTTGACGATTTAAAATAACTTCAAAAACTTTATGCAACAAAAATATGTTTCGATGAAATCTGGTTTCGATTGCGTATAAACTTAAAATGATTCGTAAGAAAGTGAGGAGAAAGTGGAGTAAGTAAAATAAATAGGTTTGCAGAAATTTAAAGAACAATAAGTAAAGGCAAATCGATTTTATAGTGGTTCGATCATACGACCTACGTCCACTCTCGATTTCTCTTCTCTTGAGGCTACTATTTTTCTACTAGGTGTCTTCCTTCCAAGGGTGAAGACCAATTCCCTTTTACAATGCTTTCTCCTTTTGATGGACTTAGGAGGCAACCCTTACAATCACTCTCTTCTTTCTTTAGAATCAAATACAAGAGAAAACTAAATGAGAGATTTCTATAGAGATTTGAATAACGTTTTCTAGCTTTCAATGTGTATATGATTACATGCTGCAACCCAAGGATGGGAGGAGTTTTTATAGGCTCCAAGAGGATTCAAATTTAGAGCCCAAATTTAAATCTTCTTGGTTTTCCAGGCTACTGGCGGTACCACCACTTAACATTGGCGGTACCACCGCCTGACAGAGTCCTCAGGCTCTGTGGTCTAACGGTACCATCGCTTGCCAGGTATTAAAGTTGATGGTACCACCGCTGACCTAGGACGATGCCACCACCCAGAACACCTAGGATTTTGGTCCTTGGGTGGTGCCATCACCTAGGTCTGGTGATGCCATCGCTAGACTATTCCAGCAAGGCTGAATGGGCCTTGACTTTGGCCCAAATCAGTCCAAATAAGGCCCAATTGGCCTCTATAAGGGTTAAATAGGATTATTACGTAATCCTTACCCTAATTATGTGCTAACTATGGAATTGAAATATAATTCTAAGCAAATTAACAACCAATAATATTGAGTCTTCTTCCGGCGAGCTTTCCAGCGAACTTTCGATGGACTTCCGACGCACTCTCAGATTTCTTCCGACGGATTCCCAATAGGCTCTCGGACTCTATGGCGAGTTCGACGAGTCTTTGGCAAGCTTCTGAACCTTCTCGGTGAGCTCTGTGAACCTTTGATGATCTTTCTGGCGAACTTCCAAAACCTTCGGCAAGTTTTCGATTCTTTCTCGGTTGGTTCCAGCAGCACCTCCGACGATCCTTTAGATTTCCGGTAGACTCTCAAACTCCCAACTACTTGACTCTGGTAATTTGCTTTATGTTTTCAAGCTATCATAGTTAATCCTACACACTTATCTCAATAATATAGATTAGATCAAATAACCCATCAATTGACTTCATCAACAAAATCTGAGATTTAACAAAAAATATAACACGTCATCTTAAAAACGATTAAGACTAAACACATAAAGCATCTTCAAGTAAAAGATTTGATTCTTCATGATAATACAATTTTTTTTCTATTTTTATGTGTTTTAATTTAAGTGAGCATGTTCAAAATTTTCATTCAAAGGTCAAGCATCATGTTTAGAATCGAAAAGCAATGTAAAAACATCAAGATACACATATATGGATTAATCCTATTAGGTGTACAAGCATTATCACAAATTATACAAATATCATTCATAATTTTTTAATATTTAAAAATCACTAGTGAGAAAAGCATGATATATTTTTGTAAAATTCTTTATTTCCTACAAACTAAGTTAAGTAACTTATGAAAAAATATCAAGTAATTTCATAATAATGTAAAAACATTTTGGGTGAGTTACGTATCTTATTATTGAAGGCTGTCAAAACGTAGTTTGCAACTATCACTTGATTCATCCTTGGGTGCCTTTTTTTTCTTTTGTTACAGACATTTGCTTTTGAGGTGCCTCGGATTCTTGCATTCATAGCAAGAGGTTGTGTCCAAATTGAGTTTATTTTTATTCTTTAATTCTTATTTTATAAACTTTTTAAATTTTATTGTCAAAAGTTCAAGATTCTTATCATCATCACTTGAGTTATCACTCAAGTGCTCTTCTTCCGTTCTAAGTGCAATTACCTTCCTGTTCTTTTAAAGGTAGTTCTCATGTTCATCAAGTTCAACACAAGTTATTTCATAAGTCATTAAAGACCCGATTAGTTCTTCAAGAGAATAATAGTTCAAGTCTTTAGACTCTTGTATAGCCGTTACTTTTGGATACCAACTTTTTGGAAGAGATCTTAAAATCTTGTTTACAAGTTCAAAACCCGAAAAATATTTACTAAGGGCTTTTAGACCATTGACGACATCCGTAAACCAGATGTACATGTTTCTAATGGTCTCACTTGGTTCCATTCAAAAAAGCTTAAAATCATTCATCAAAAGGTTTATTTTCGAGTCTTTGACTCTATTAGTGCCTTCATGTGTGACTTCAAGAGTGTGCCAAATCTCTTATGCAGTTTCGCAAATAGAAATCCGATTAAACTTATTTTTGTCCAAGGCACAAAACAAAGCATTCATAGCCTTTGCATTCAAGGAAAATAATTTTTTCTCAAAATCCATCCATTCATTCATAGGTTTCAAGGGATGTTGAAAACTGTATTCGATAATATTCCATAAATCAAGATTCAAGAAAAGTTAAAACACTCTCATTTGAGTTTTCTAATAAATGTAGTCTGTATCATTGAACATGGGAGAACGAACGATAGAATGACCCTCTTGAAAGCTTAAAAGAGTCATTTCTATTAGGTGTTAATCCAAATAAGAAACACTAAGGCTCTGATACCAATTGTTAGGATTGAGTCTGGCACTAAGAGGGGGTGGGGGGTGGGGTGGGGTGAATTAGTGTAGTGGTTAAAAACGATGATTTCACGATTTCAGAAAACTCGATTTGTATAATGAAAAAATCATTTCAATTGAAAGCATATCAGAAATGCTTTAGCTTAAGAGTGATTATAAGAAAGTGATGAGGAAGTATATAAAGTGGTTTACAGAATGATAAATAGCAAGGAATTAAAGGCAAATCAATTTATAGTGGTTCAATTGTTTGACCTACGTCTACTCCCGATTCCTCCTTCGTTGAGGCCATCGGCTTTCACTATCGGTCTTTCTTCAATGGGCAAAGACCAACCACTCTTACAGTTCTCTACTCCTTTTATAGGTTTAGGAGAACAACCTCTTACAAGCCCTCTCACCCCTCTCTTATGCTTAGCCAACACTAAACTAGAGGAGAGGAATTTTGACAAGATTTTAATAGAGTTTTTTCCTTTTTTTTTCTTTCTCAATTGGTGTTTTCAAGGTGTTGGTGGTACCATCGCCTGACACACTAGCACTGGGCGGTACCACCGCTCAAGTAGAGTCTCAACTACTAGACCTGGGTGGTATCATTACCTAGTCTAGTGGTACCACCGCCTAGGCTGCCTGACACTAGGTGGTATCACTTCCTAGTTTAGGCGGTACCATTGCTCAAACTCAGCCTTGGAGGCTAAGCCTTCAAGCGGTTCCATGCCCACCCTAGAGGTGCTATCGCTTGATGTGGCTCTAGGTCACTATTTGGGCCTTTCATCTGGGCCAACATAATGTTGATTTGAGCTCAATTGGCCCCTAATTGAGTTGGCCCAATTTTAACCTAATTAAACCTAATCCTACTTTGATCTAGACAATTATTATAAAGCTTTGAATCTATTCATTGTCTAGCATGTCATTGGTCCCATCAGCGCTTCGTCTTATTCTTCGACACATCATCCTCTCTTGCGGGCTATTGCTCAATCGACAGTTGTCCTCCGTAACTTCGATCTTCTTGGTGCAACTTTACTCTTCTTAGCTCGATGCTTGAATCCTTTATCTGAAGCCTTCTGTCGATACGTCGACCGATCCTTCGCTTGACGTCCAATCTTCTAACATGTTCTCCTCTGACGCAAAATCGATTCTTCCTGTTTTAATTGTCTAATCCTAATCGAAGGTAGTCCCACATTACTCAAAAGACAGTTAGATCATAATCACTATCAATTGGTTTTATTATCAAAATCCTAGATTCAATCGAGATAACCAGATAGACTAGTGTGATGTATACCCATTCATATGATGGAGGTAGTTGGTTTCATAGTTGCTTGTGTGGGGACACTAGGGATATAATGTAGGTGCTCATTGGAGAATGAGTTTACTATTGATCCACTCACCGAATACTGGATGGTTGATAATATCTCATTATCAGATAATGATTCTGTCATCCTAGTTGTGTATTTTGTCCTTAGATTTGAGATACTAAGGATATCCTATATGAGTACTCCACTCTTTGATACTGGACTTATAAGTCTAGAAGCTCCAGACCTAGCACAGTTAGTCATCAGAAGTGACAGCTAACCTTATAAGAGAAATTGAGTATCAATAGAGGATCATCCACTCTCGATGCCATGAGAGGAATATCTTATGTATTCTGATAGAACCCTAGAGAAATTCTATGTAGATTGATCTTTGAGGGGGATCAACCCTTAGAACACAATAGGGGTTCCACCCTCCAAGTAGCTTAGTGGCTACAATTATAGATGATTCTTCTTATTCCCAAGAGATGGAGGCTACATGCTTATATAGAGCTCCAAACCCTAGCCCTAGGGGCTGCTTCCTAAGTGAACTACCCAATTTGCCCTCAACCTTAGCGAGCCGGCCCAATAACAAGGGATGCGATGGCTAAGAAGCCCAAAGACCCAAATATAAACCCTAGCCTCTTTTCTTTATAGGATAGAGGCGGCTAGGTGGGGTTTATTACACTCTCACAGGGTTTTTATTAGCTGCTACATAGTTGAGTAGGACCCAACCCTGCTAGGGTCCTATCAAGCCCGCCCTCTTCAAATTAGCCTTATCCTCAAGGCTAGGGTTCTATGAACTCAGGGAACTGGGTCTTTAGCTCCTCATATGATTCCCATATGGTATCTTCGAGTGGTAAATTAGTCCAATGTACTAGTACTTCCGTAGAGGGACGTCGATGATGCATCATGATTCTATGGTTGAGGATGGCTTATGGTTGGGCTTGAATATTTTTATCATTAGTGGTGTTGGGCAGTTGGATCTAGGGTGACTCATGTTCTCCCAACTTGGGCTCTAAGCATGACACGTGGAAGACAAGGTGAATTTTGACATCTTCAAGTAATTTAAGTCTATACGCCATAGCTCCAATACGCTCTATGATCTGATAGGGCCCATAAAAACGTGGAAATAGCTTCATGGAGGCTCGTGTGTTGATGGAGAGCTGCTTGTATAGTTGTAGGTGAAGATAAACCCAATCTCCTACTGAAAATTCTCTTTTGCTTTGTCGTGTGTCGGCTTGCTATTTCATTCTAGCTTGAGCGGTAGAGAGATTATCTTTTAGCAATTGTAGGTGTTTGTCCCTATCAATTAGATCTTGGTCGACCTGATCTATCTTGGCTGAGCCAATTACATACTTTGGAATCACAGGAGCCGGCCGACCATACAATGCTTCATATGGGGTACATTTTGTAGATGAATGATAAGTAGTATTATTATACCACCATTTGGCCCAGGGAAGCCATTTCATCCACTCTTTCGGTCGGTCACTAGCGAAACACTGAAGGTACGTCTCTAAACACCTATTCACCATCTCTGTTTGGCCATTAGTTTGTGGATGATATGCTGTGCTCATCTTGAGTTTGGTGCCCTGCAACTGGAATAACTTGGTCCAAAATTTACTAGTGAAGACCTTGTCACGATCACTTAAAATGGACCTTGGCATCCCATGCAATTTAATAATATTTTTTATGAAAATCTAAGCAATACTAGCAGTAGTATAGGGATTTCGTACAACACAAAAATGAGCATAATTCGTAAGTCGATCAACCACCACGAGGATTGTGCTTTTAACTTTGGAAGGTGGTAGCCCTTCGATGAAATCCATGGAAATGTCAGTCCACACTGAGTCCGGTATCGGTAGCGGTTGTAGTTTCCCTGGACTCTCCACTGTTTCACCCTTTTGCTATTGACATACATCACATTGTGCCACGTATTTAGAAATAAATTTTTTCAACCCTCTCCAATAAAAATTTTGCTTCACTATTTTGTAGGTTCTCAGAAATTCAGAGTGTCCTGCTGAAGGTGTGGAGTGCATTTCGTGCAGAATGACTTTGATGCAAGGGGAGTCGGGTGTAAGCATAATACGACCTTTGTAGGGTAGATCCCTCGAATCCCAAGTATAGTGAGCTATTGTGCCTAGATCCTCCTCCAATTTTTTAATGATGTTGCTGGTCTTTGGGTCCTTCTTTCATTCCTCCCTAATGTCCTCAAGGAAGCCGGTGGCAGGAAGGGAGATGGCTAAAAATTCAGCTTGCTCAGATAGCCGTGAGAGCGCATCTACAACAACATTTTCTTTCCCCTTTTTGTAAATAATTTCATAATCAAATTTCAGAAGTTTGGTTACCCATTTTTGTTGCTCTCGGGATAATATCTTCTGCTCCAAAAAGTACTTGAGGCTTCTATGGTCAGTTTTAATTTGAAATCGTCGATCGATTAGGTAGGGTCTCCACTTTGTTACTACATGTACAATGGCAAGCATCTCCTTATCATAGATAGACATTTTTTGATGGGAGGGAGACAACGCTTTGTTGGTGTATGCGAGCGATCGACCCTCTTGCATGTGAACAACCCCAATTCTAACTCCAGATGCATCAGCCTCAATGATGAAGGGTTGGCTAAAATCTAGTAATGCTAGCATCGGCGTCGTCGTCATGGATGTCTTAAGTTTATCGAAGGTAGCGAAAGCTTCGTGTGACCATTGGAGGCATCTTTTTTCAGTAGAGAAATGAGGGGTGCACTGATCTTCCCATAGTTCTTCATGAATTTTCGGTAGTAGCTCATTAGTCCAAGGAACCCACGTAACAATTTTACATTTGTAGGTTTCGGCCAGCTCTGCATTACCTCGATTTTTGTTGGGTCTACTGCCACTCCTTTTGATATTATGTGCCCAAGATATTCTACTTTTTCCAAGAGAAAGCTGCACTTTGATAGTTTAACAGAAAGAGTATTCTCCTGAAGGATCGTCAGAATAGACCGCAAATGCTGAAAGTGAGTCTCAAGAGAAGGGCTGTAAATGAGAATAACATCGAAAAATACTAGTACGAATTTGTGAAGAAAGCTTCGAAAAATATCATTTATGAGACTTTGAAAAGTTGAAGGAGCATTAGTGAGTCCAAAAGGCATTACCAAAAATTCATAGTGGTCGTTATGAGTGCAGAAAGCTGTTTTTGGGATGTCGTCTTCACATACCTGAATTTGGTGGTAACCGGATCGGAGGTCCAACTTCGTGAAGACTCGAGCTCCTCTTAACTCATCAAGAAGTTCATCCACAACTGGTATTGGGTAGTTATCCTTGATGGTGATGCCATTTAGAGCTCAATAGTCGATGCACATCCGTCAAGTTCCATCCTTCTTGCGTACAAGTAGTACCGGTGAGGAATAGGGGTTGCAGCTTGGCCGAATCACCCCTGTTTCAAGCATCTCCTTTACAATCTTCTCAATCTCATCCTTCTGGAGGTGAGGATAGTGGTATGGCCGAGTGTTTGCTAATGGTTTGCCCGGAAGAATTGAAATTCGGTGGTCATGTTGTCGAGTAGGAGGAAGACCGCATAGTTCAGTAAAAATATCATCAAATTTAGCAAGCAATTGGGTGAGATTTGATCTTCAATTTCTATTTTCTTTCCCTCTAGTTACTGCTGGAGATGCATAAAAAATCTACCATTTATCTTGTGTAAAACTTTCTCCATTCGTTGGGTCGAAATGGTGGTTATGTTGCTTCCGCACTTCCCGCGTAGGGTGACCTATTTGCCCTTGCAGCAGAATTTCATAATTAATTTGGAAAAGTTTCAAGAGATGTCACCTAGCATTGTCAGCCATTCTATGCCCAGCACAGCCTCATAATCATCAATTGGTAGGAGGAAGAAGTCAGTGACAATTTCTTGGTCTTTTAATAATAGTTTCACCTACGGGCATCTTTGGTCGGACTTTAGGATTCGGCTATCGGTGACCTTTACGTCGAACTTGCTGCAGCCTTCGATGTGGAGCACCATCCGAGCAATGACCTTACTATTTAGGAAGTTATTTGTGCTACCCGTGTCGATAAAAATGGTGATCGGTTGTTGTTTGAGAAGGCCTCCAACTTTCATCGTTTGTGGATTTGAGTAGCCTGCTAACGCGTGTACCATAAAGTCAGTCAGTTGTAGCTCTTTATCTGCATCTTCTTCCTCATGTTCAAGGCTCTCTTCTGGCTATTCACTGGCCTCTTCTTCCATTGGTTCGATCACAAGAATTTTTCCTTTTTTATAGTGATGCTCGCGGCTCCATGGCTCATCACAATGCCAACATAACCTCTTTGTAGATTACTCCCGAAGCTCTTCTCTTGTCAACTTTTTTAGTGCAGGAGCTTGGCTAATAGTAGGGAGGGCTGAGGGCTTTAGTACTACTGGTCAGGGAGCGACCCTAGTCCTCCGGGATTCATGGTTCAATCGCTCCTCTTGAAGTCGTGCGAAAGAGATGGCTGCCATAAGCCTGTACGGTTGTCGTGCTTTAACTTCTCCCCGGATTTCCAGCTCCAAGCCCTCAATAAACATTCCCAATAGCTGTTTTTTAGACTAATCATGAGTTTGATTAGATAATAGTTCAAACCTAGTTTGATACTCCTGAATGGTGGAGGTTTGTCGGATCTTCGCTAGTTGTCCATCGATGTTCTCATAATCGGTTGGTCCAAAGCAGATCAGTAGTCCTTCTTTGAATTGTCACTATAAGAGGACTCCATGAGTGTGTTCAAACCAATTAAACCACTTTATGGAATCCCCTTCAAGATGTATAGCTGTAATTTCCATCATAGATGTATCTATGGTTTTGTGGTACCGAAATATCGCTCCGCGCGCGAGATCCACCCAATCGGGTCTCCTTCCCATCTAGGGAAGTCCATCCTCATGCGTGGGTAGTAGGGATTGGTCATAGAGCTTTCCCTCTCCTGGAAGTCATCTCTTCGATCAGAGCTCTCCTTGATGTGATTTCTTTGGGCTCGGTGGTCAACCCAAACTGAGTTCGGCAAAGAGGGTCCGAATCTTCTCCTCCATCTGCGTCTCGAAGGCTTCGAACTTAGCATTGATTGCCTCCTCAGATGCCATAGTATATGCCTCCAGATCTATATATTAAGATCTTTCTTTTGTTGTCAGGTTAAAGGCATGTATTATTTGAGAGAAGTGGTGGCCGAAAAGGTTTGTGGATTGGTGGCTGTAGGCTGCAGTTTAGGCTTATTTTGTGGCTATTTTGGGTGTAGTTTAGGGCTACGATTTGATGAAGTTTTGGGCTGAGATGGTAGTGGATGAAAGTTAGCGAAGAGGGTTTTAGATCTATGGTAGATGGCAGTAGAGATTTGACAGAATTCAGTGGAAGTTGCTGCCGATATGCGCTATCTCATAAGAGTAGAATTGTCATCGAAGAAACAACGGTTTCTCGATGAAATTTCTAGCGAGAACCCAAAAATTTGAGGAGGGGATTTGATAGAAGAATCTTAGTTTAAATAATAGTAAGGATGACAACTTGGCTTAAGAAAATTTTGGCAGCATAACAACAAAGAATTCGGTGCAAGTTGCGATAGTAGAATTCTCGTCGAAAAATTTCAGCTGTTTGTGACGAAAACTTGCAGCAACACAGTAATGTTTCAAAGATGAATTCCATGATAGATCAATCCCAGATGAAAGCCAAGATGATCTATGAGGTGCTCAAAAAATTTTGTTCAAAAAGGATAGCAAAAGATCGGTTTAAAGGCAACAATATGCGACTGAAATTTTCTGCAGCAATCCTTTGTTCGCAAAGATGATAACTTTTGCGATGAAAGGAATTTGCAGTAAGGGATAGATAGTAAGACCTTTTCTAATATTTTGAATAGAAAATTACAGCAACAAAATGTATTAGTGATAAGAGAATACCAGATCTCTGATGCAATTGGAAGTGGTGGTAGTAGATTGATTTGATCTACGGCAGAAGATGAAGGTGAAGATAGCGACGTCAAGAGTAATTGTGGGAATTGCTTGGTTGATGGTGGGTGGCAGGGATGGCAGCAAAAGCAACAAGATCACTACTTTGATACTAGATGATAGAACACTAGAGGAATTCTATGTAGATTGATCTTTGAGGGGGATCAACCCTTGGAACACTATAGGGGTTCCACCCTCCAAGTAGCCTGGTGGCTGCAATTATAGATGATTCTTCTTATTCCCAAGAGATGGAGGCTACATGCTTATATAGAGCTCCAAACCCTAGCCCTAGGAGCTGCTTCCTAAGTGAACTACCTAATTTGCCCTCAACCTTAGCGGGCCGACCCAGTAACAAAGGGGGCGACGGCTAAGAAGCCCAAAGACCCAAATGTAAACCCTAGCCTCTCTTCTTTATAGGATAGAGGCAGCTAGGTGAGGTTTATTACACTCTCACAGGGTTTTTATTAGCTGCTATATGGTTGAGTAGGACGCATCCCTACTAGGGTCCTATCATATTCTTGCTTAGGCAAATCCCTAGTTGGGGTCATTTGTATTAAGAGAGAAAGAGTTCTTCGGGTGAATCCGATTAGAGCGAGACTCGAGGAGATTCTATATAGGCCTGATAGCACCATACCTAGAGTATAGTGTCTGGGATATTAGATAGATAAGGGACTATAGATACATGATAACTGAGGATAGATAGGTCCAAAGGATTGGATTCTCTTGTATTATCAAGTGACTGCGGTGTAGTAGCCTAGTACGTCCATAATTGATGAGTCAAGTGAATTATTATAGAGAAAATAATTTATTAAGTCAGAAGGAGTTCTGATAGGTATGACTCATGGCTAGCTCAATATTGGGCTTAGATGGTCATACACATTTGGTAGATGTTACGACAAATAAAGGGTCAGATATGAGATATCTGCTAGAGCCCCTTATCTTATTGAATATCCAATAAGCCCATAAATTATTAGATCCTATGGATGATATTCAATAGCCTATGAGAGATTATTGGATAGAGATATATTAATATAAGAGGCTTCGGTAGTTGAATGAAGATCTAGTACCCAATAGGGTAGGATCCATTAGGGTTAAGTTGACAGGGGACCTCTATAAATATGAAGGAACCAAAGGACCATAGGTTAGACCCCTTTTTGCTATCACCTCCTATTCTACTCTCCTCCTCTCCTCCATAACCGACAACCCTTGTTTGGGGCATGTGTACAGCAAGAAGGGCTGATCCCTTCTTGATCTCGTGGTGTGAATGGAAATGAGGATTGTGCAGTAATTTGATGAGCATCTTTATAGCCCCTACCATGTGGATCACCAATAGAGAGGAGGGTAGTTGACCTCTCTTATCGTATCCTATAGGTCTGTAAGTTTTTAGGGATATACGATCTCCCTAGGTAACATATCTTTCTTTACACAGTTTTTTTAGTTTTACGAGTTTTTGGGCACCAATCTTTGTACGACAATGAAATATTCTTTTTCTACAAAAAATTCTAGGATTTTATTTTCTATTATTCTCCTACACATATGATGCTGCCATAGATTTCCCAATAGTGGTATTAGAGCTAGGTTACTCGTGTGAAAGATTGATTTATAAACTACGTGTGTTATGTTGAATCACGTAGAATTATTTTTACGTGACTACTGTGATTTTTCATTTTAGTTTTCCAATCTAGACAGCACTTATTTCCTTTATTAAAAACTATTTTAGAGAGGGCTTTTGTTGTCAAAATTGTTGATACAAAAGGAGAGAAAGGGCAGCAACTATTGTTGCCTTACAATTTGGCCAAAGGTTGCTTGCAGCCTTGGCCGGGAGCACATCTTGCTGCTCTCAGCCTGGCCAAAAGTAGCGAGGTTGAGAATAGCAAGAGTGCTCTCGACCTGGAGGATGGCAGCCCCTACAGCCAGATTTCTTGACTACAAGGGGCACCCTTGGTGGTCAGGATTCCTAGCCGCATAGGGCAAGCAAGTAGCTAGGTTTCCTAGTAGCAGAAGACTCCTTGGTGGTTAGGGGTTCCTAGCTACACAAGGTGGTCCTATGGCCTAGGATTCTTAGCCATAGGAGAGTTCCTAGTGGTTAGGTTTTTCTAGCCACATAAGGAACTACCTGCCATATGGGGTATCCTATAATAGAGTTCCCAAAATACTACATATAATTAATTAAATAATTTAATTAATTATTATTATTTAGTAGTCCTATATGATGATATGTATATGTGATGTGTGATGCAGATGGATAATCATAGACTATGTGATGTAATGTATGTGTGTATTATGATTATTATTATTATTGAAGCTTGCAAGTCTTCATTTTTTCTCATTTATTATTTGACCTGCTTGCCTGTGATTATATTATAATTACATGAAGTGGTATGATAGGAGCATCGAGGTGATAACGGGATCCACGAGGCCAAGAAGAATGATTGTAATGTATGAAGATGCATCGAGATGTTGATAGAACCGACGAAGATGAGATAGATGATCACATAGCATAGAGATGTGTCAATGCACACATAGATTGTGATGTGAATGATTGGACCCACTAGCTCGAGCTTGATCACGTTTAGCTATGGTCCATGATCATCTGGTGTGATTACTCATGTGATGTGTGATTGCTCATACATATACTAGATATGTATATATATTTGCATATGATGTCGATATATATTATATATATATATATATATATATATATATATATATATATATATTGTGTGTGTGTGTGTGTGTGTGTGTGTGTGATATGTTATATTAGGAGACCAAATCAAAATTTTCTTTTGATAATATTAAGTCGGTAAACGTAAGATAATTAGATTGACTCACGTAGCCTTCCATCGTTATAGGAAAAAATCGATTTCCGACATAGGTTGAGTTGGTCGAGTCCCTTGAGGCTCACTTATATTATGATTCGAGCTCTTGCCTATGATATAGAGATGTCACCGGTGACCTGAGGATATGATATTCTTGGTCAAGTCCCTCGAGGGTGTATTATCGAATCGGACTCATCTTGTAATAGTGGTGATAACTTAACTGAATATTATGGTTGGTTGAGTCCCTCAAGGCCATGATGGATTGGAGGCCGAACAGGACAGGAATCACAAAGAGTTATGATCTACAAGAGTTGTCTACCTTTTTGGGCTTAGCATAATTGGTCGAGACTCTCATAGTTATGTTAAGATATCGATTGGATCTCGATCCCCACTAGAGATTTGTCAAGTTTCTTTGATTCACATACTGAAGGGAGTTGTGTGATTTACGAGAAAATAGTCTGAGTAGATTAAGATAGAAGACCATATCTTGATCGTTTATTTTTTTTTACAAAATCTACATGTTATTTATTTTTGTTATATATTTATTTTTATAAAATGTCACTTTCAAATCTCGAGTTATAAAGGTAGCATGAAAAGATGGATGCCAAATCCATTCTCCTACATCTCCATAAATTGTTTGAGGAACAGGAAAAAACTCAATGATATGAGATATTCAAGAGTCTCTTTCGCACTAGGATAATTGAGGGGACATCAGTTTAGAACCATATCCTTAAGATGATTGAGTGGATAGAGAAGCTCACGGGTTTAGAAATTATCCTAGAGAATAATCTATGTGTGGATCTTGTGCTTTAGTCCCTACTAAATTTTTTTTTTACTTTATTATAAATTTTAATATGAACAAGCTTGAGGTGACTCTCCCTAAGCTCCTCAATATGTTGAGAGAGGCTAAGAATACTATCAAGAAAGAGAAGCTAGTTCTATATGCTAGTGAGATCAGAAAGAAAAGAAAAGTAGAGAAATCCCTTAAAAAGGGTAAGGGTGAGGGCAAATCGGGTAAAGCAAATGTTACTAAGAAGGATCGACAAAGGATAAAGACCAGTGCTTCCACTACAGCAAAGATGGGCATTAGAAGAGGAATTGTAAAAAGTACCTTGCAAAGAAGGAAAAACAAAAACTTGGAGAAGCTTTAGGTACATTTATGATTGGTCTCTATTTGTTAGATCCTTTTGATAACACATGGGTATTAGATATCGGTAGTACTTATCATATCTGCAATTCATTGTAGGTTCTAGCAAGACCTAGGAGATTGGCCAGAGGTGAGATGGATTTCAAGATGAGAAACTAAGTAAAAGTTGCTGTAGTTACTGTTAGGGATCGAGCGGCACTAAGAGGGGGGGTGAATTAGTGCAACGGATAAAACGATGGATTTTTTAGCGATTTAAAACAAGCTTCGGAAACTTCGTACGATGAAAGCAACGTTTCATTTGAAACCGATTTTTGCGTTCTAACTTTAAAGCATGCGTACAAAGATAAAAAGGAAGTGGAGCAAGTAAAGTAAAGGCTTGCAGCAAAGTAAAACAGAAATTTAAACACTCACACAATCAAGACGCAGCGATGTATAGTGGTTCGGTCAAAGTGACCTACATCCACTTCCGAAGCCTTCTCCGATGAGGCTCCCTTCTTCCACTATCAAATCCTTTGAAGGGGAAGAATCAAATACCCCTCTTACAACCCTTTACAAGTGGTTCACACTCTTACAAGATTTCACAAGAAGAATGAGGTGAACACTTAAGCAAATGAAGAATAAGACTTTCCTAAGACTTATTTTCAAAATCTAACTCTCTAAGGGTTTTTCTTTCAGCTGAGAAAGAAGGGGTATTTATAAACCTCAAAGTGATTCAAATTTGGAGCCTAAACTTGGAGCCAAAATTTGAATCTCTTTGAATTTTTTTCGATCTTTGTCGGTCTTGGCAATGACACACTCAAAGCGGATACTACCGCCTCGGCCAAGATGCTACCGCCTGGCTTTCACGCACCAAAGCGGTACTATCGCCCACCAATGGTACTACCGCTGGTTGGCAGATGGCGGCGATACTACACGCCCAGCAAATGCTGGTGCACGCTTTCACATAAGACTACTGGCCACAAGCTCTGATAGATCGGCTCTGAGAGCATGCACATAGCATGCATGCACGTATTTAGCTGGTTGGTTTGGGCCAAAATTTTGGCCCAAACTCATCCTAATCAGGGCCAATGGGCCCCACTTTGGGTTATCTAATCCTAACCCAAAATACGTGCTAACTTAATTTTAAAGACGTTTCCTAAGCTATTACAAAGTCCACATGACAACTTCTTAAGTGAGCTTCCGGTCAACTTCCGACGGTCTTCCGACAAACCTTCGAAAACCATTCCGCGGACTCACGGCAAGCTTTCAGACTTCACGATGATCTTGGCGAGTTCCCTCAAGCTTCTTTGGCAAGCTCCGATCTTTCTTGGCAAGCTCCGCGAACTTCCGACGAACCTCCCGACGAACTTCCGAAAACCCTTCGGCAAGCTCCCTACTCGTTCTCGGTCGGTTCTGGCAACGCTCCCAACGAATCTTCGGACTTCCGTTGAACACTCGAACTCCCAACGATTCATCACACTTGTCTTCGGCCCTTTGTTTCGCTTTACGTCTTCATTCCTATCATAGTCACTCCTGCACAAACAAACACCAAAAACTCTACTTCGATCTAGACAGTTATTACAACGCGAATTGACATTCAGTTGCCCGGCACATCATTGGTCGGCGCTTCGTCCGATCCTTCGGCACATCGCCCTCTCTAGCGGCTTGTTGCCCAATCGACGGTTGACCTCCGCAACCTCGATATCCATGGCGCAACTCCACACCTCTTGGCCCGATGCCCGACGTACGAAGCCTCCTGCCGATAGTCGACCGAACATCGGCTCGACATCAATATCTCGACGTGATCACCTCCGGCGCAACGTCAATTCCTCCAGCGTCAACTGTCTATTCCTGATCGATAGTAGACCTGCGTAACTCAAAACGCATTTAGACAATAAAACACAATCACACTCAATTAGTTTCATCATCAAAATCCGAGATTCAACAATCTCCCTCTTTTTGATGATGACAACTAATTGATGACTGACGGAGTTAACCATAACTCCCCGGAGTTTAACACAAACTCCCCCTATCAATATGCAATTGATAGAGCCCTTGGATTATCCCAAATCCAAGTAACATTCATCACAATGTTAAGAGAAAATAACAAAACCATCATGCAAATATATAAAATATCCAAACATCATTACATTGCATGAAGTCATCAATCTACTTCTCCCCCTATGTCATCAACAAAAAGGAGAAATAGCATCATAGCTAGTTTAAAAGATATGCAAGTTTCAACACACTAGCTATTTATCACATCATACAATACAACATCAAATAATACCATTCAATCATAGCAAGTTTCAAAGATGGGCAATGATGGTAATTTTCACTTGCTTGTTGAGATGTGCAAGTTGCACTTTCTTTGCTTCCTTTGCATATTCTAGCTAGCAAAATTTTTCTTTGCAATACATAAGCTAGCAATAATTCTTCTCCCTCTTTGTTTTGTCAAAAAGTAGAGTACAAATAGCCAATGCTTTGATCATGACAAAATAACAAATTTACAATATGAATTTTTAGCATATTAAGTCATGAATTCAAGGAGTCAAAAATCAAGATATGAGATAAAAGATGATAAGCAAGCAATCAATAATGATAAGCAAGCTAACATACTTTGCGACACGCAAGTTAGCTTCCTTTCAATTCTTCTCTTTTGTAACTAAGTTTCACCTTTGCAAGCTATCAACTTTTGTTTGCAATGAGCTAGCAATTATGTATGATCACTTTAAACATATATGCTAACTTTTCATTTAAACATACAAACATAAAGGCATGTAACATTTCAAAATTTTGAAGTTTTGCATTTTGCTTCTTTTGATATAGTCAAGATAGCAATATTTGCATCCTTTGAAATAGCAATCCTTCTTCTTCTTGTGAAATTGCAAGGTAGCAATTTTTCTCCCCCTTTGTCTTTGTCAAAAAGAAGGGAGGACTAAATGGCTAAGAATTTCAATCTTTATATAAGCCATTTTTCATATCAATTATAAATTTGCATCAATAAAAATATACATCAATTGTTCAATCATTACATGATGCAAATAAGACAACAATACAAAGAAATCATGTCATGACGGATATCAATATATAAATTCAACAAGGATCACAACCAAAAGATATCATTCATGATTCATAATTTTCTTTTTAGCAAGATCAAAATTTATATTTATCATTTTTTTAATTCAAGATAAATGTCATACAACCAAGAATCATGATATATGAAAGCATATCAATATTAAGGATCAAATCATGATTACAAGTGCTAACATATTTTCTTTTCATTCATTTTTAAACCATGATAAAAGAATAAATCAATGATTCAAGTATTAAGCACAATTCTTTTTCATCAAATTTTCAATCGTATAAGGCTTACATGGCAAATATCAATTCATGATAAAGGGTATACTATCTTGAATCATGATGCATAAAAACATATCATTCTCATAGATCAAGTCATGATTCATTGATTCATCATAAGCAAATTTCTTTTCAATTATCTATTTTTCAATTGCCACATAAGACATACAAGCCAAAGAATTTTTGTCATTTCTATATTATGAAATATATGATAATAAGACTCATGATTCATTTAAAAAGGTATAGCATAAAGAGTAACTTGATTCAAGTATAAGATTTTTCATCAAGATCACATTTCATAAGAATCAAGATATCAAGATCACAAATTCATAAAAATTCAAGGATTGAATTCGAGAAATCAAAAGACAAGTTACATTTCATTTAAAGAATTTTCTTTTGATAAAATGAAAAGAGCATGGTAAAAGATCTTGATTTATAAAGAGTTTCAAGTCATAGTTGTCAAGATCATGATTTCAATAAAATTTCTTTATAGCAAAATGAAATCTTTTAGAACTTGATTCAAGCATTAAATATGTCTTAACAAGTCATAATTCTAGAAGATTCAAGAATCATTAAAAGAAAAATCATTCAAGCTCAATTTATCAACTCAAGACTCATAATTAAATTATTATTTTTGAGATTAAAATCATGAATAAAGTCATTACCGTATCATCAAAATCTCATTCGTAATTCTAATGATTTATAAAATATCATAAATAAATTTATCACTTGCCTTTCATCAAAAATTAAAAATCAAACTTTATCATAAAAATTGTCAAGGCATAAATGCAACATATTATTCCAAGACATGAGATTCAATTTATCATGATAATATGTTTCATGTTTCAAAAGATGAGTATCAAATTTTAAAACCAAAACATAAGTTTGTCATCAAGATATGATATCACAAAGTCATTAAGCATGATAACAAACTTTTAGTATTTTCATTTCAATGATGATTTCATAATGTATGTTTAAACATTTATGTGGATCCCATCATTGTAGAAATTCAAAACATAAGTTTGTCATTATATCCATCAAGATCATATGCATCAAATATCATGACAATACATTTTCTCATCTTTATGAGTTTCAATTTAAGTGATTTGATCTTTCATAAGAATGTTCAACTTTTTCATATGAAAATGTCATGCATTATATTCAAAAACGAAAATATGATCAAAATCATTTTAATTTATAAGATTCATAAGATATCATAAAATCATTAAGCATGAGAACCAACTATTATTATCAATGATGATTACATAAGGTATGTCCAATTATATATATGAAAATCATCATTGTATTACTTTGAAATACAAGTTGTCATGTAGTCCATTAAGATCAAAAGCATTACATGTAAAGCATCATGATAGTGCAATTTCTCATTTTTATGTGTTCCATTTCAAGTGATTTGATGTTCATATGAGTATACTCATGTTTTTCATATAGATCCAAAGAGCAAGTTTCAAGAGAAATCATTAAGACCGAAAACATGAAGCACATTTTTTAAAATATTTATCATGTTTATTTTCATGAGATTCACAACACTCATAACATGAATTCATTCATCTCAATAGAATAAAAAAGATATTTTCATTTTAAGCAATTTGATGTGAGCATATTCAAAAATTTTATGAAAACATGTATCAAAATAAAACACAAGCTTAGTCATTAAATCGTCAAGACCAAATATGTAAAAATGATAGCACACTTTCAATTTTTATGTTAAAAGGTCATGTTTAAATTTTGCCAAAATCATGCATCTATTTATAAATTCGAAAAATATGTTTCATCATCACAATATGACACTTTATTACTTCAAAAGCTCATGCATGATATAAAATCATCAAGCATCATATTTGGAGATAATGTAAACCATCAAGATACACATGCATGGATTAATCCTAAGCATTATCACAAATCTTGCATCATTCATATGTTTACTTTTCAAAAAATACTATAAAGAAAAGCATAATATAATTTCGAATTTTTTTAATTTCTAAAAACACAAGAAAAGCATTAAAAAAATTCCTACTAACTAAGTTAAGCATTAATGGAAATCATCAAGTAATTTCAAAATAATTCAAGGAAGTTAAGTTACTTACCTCATTGTCGAAGCTCATTAAAGCGTAGTTTGCTTCTTCTTTCCTTGATTCTTCTTGGTGAGTCTTCTTCTTCTTCATTGGGCTCTTCCTCCGTTCAAGTTCATTGTTGATTTTAGATTTTTGTTTAATGAACTTATTAAGATCGATTAAAGGTTCAAAGTCCTCTTCAATGTCCTCATCACTTGAGTCATCACTCAAGTGGCATATCATAGTTCGAAGTTCAAAAACCTTCTTGTTCTTTAGAAGGTGGTTCATGTGTTCATCATGTTCATCATATTCATCATGTTCCATTTCATAGGTCTTTAAAGACCCAATGAGTTCATCAATAGAATAATTATTTAGATCCTTTGATTCTTGAATCAGTTATTTTAGGATCCCACCATTTTGAAAGGGATCTTAAGATCTTGTTAGTGAGTTCAAAATCCGAAAAACTTTTACCAAGACTTTTCAAGCTATTGACGACATCCATGAAGCGGGTGTACATGTCATCGATAGATTCGCTTGGTGTCATTTGGAAGAGCTCAAAATCATGCAACAAGAGGTTTACTTTCGAGTCTTTAACTCTACTAGTTCCCTCATGCGTGATTTCAAGAGTTCGCCAAATGTCAAAAGCCGCTTTCGCACATAGAAACCGATTGAACTCGTTCTTGTTCAAAGCACAAAATAAGGCATTCATAGCCTTTGCATTTAAAGAAAAGATTTTCTCTCTAAGTCCGACCATTCGCTCGTCGGTTTAGAGGAAGTTGAAAACCATTTTCGATGATGTTCCACAAATCCAAATCCATTGAAAGCATGAAAACTCTCATTCGAAGTTTTCCAATATGTGTAGTCCGAACCGTTAAAGAACGGTGGACGAAAAATCGAAAAGCCCTCTTGAAAACCATTTAGAGCCTTTTCTCACGGGTGTGAATCCGAAAGAGAAAGAACGTGGCTCTGATACCAATTGTTAGGGATCGAGCGGCACTAAGAGGGGGTGAATTAGTGCAGCAGAGATAAACGATGGATTTTTAGCGATTTAAAACAAGCTTCGGAAACTTCAGACGATGAAAGCAACGTTTCATTTGAAACCGATTTTTGCGTTCTAACTTTAAAGTATGCGCATAAAGATAAAAGGAAGTGGAGCAAGTAAAGTAAAGGCTTGCAGCAAAGTAAAACAGAAATTTAAACACTCACACAATCAAGACGCAGCGATGTATAGTGGTTCGGTCAAAGTGACCTACATCCACTTCGAAGCCTTCTCCGATGAGGCTCCTTCTTCCACTATCAAATCCTTTGAAGGAAGGATCAAATACCCCTCTTACAACCCTTTACAAGTGGTTCACACTCTTACAAGATTTCACAAGAAGAATGAGGTGAACACTTAAGCAAATGAAGAACAAGACTTTCCTAAGACTTATTTTCAAAATCTAACTCTCTAAGGGTTTTTCTTTCAGCTGAGAAAGAAGGGGTATTTATAAACCTCAAAGTGATTCAAATTTGGAGCCTAAACTTGGAGCCAGAAATTTGAATCTCTTTGAATTTTTTCTTGTCGTCTTACCTTGGCAACCGACACACTCAAAGCAGATTACTACCGCCTCACCAAAGCGGTGCTACTACTGGCTTTCACGCACCAGCGGTACTACCGCTGCCGAGCGGTACTACCGCCCAGCAAGGCGGTGCTACCGCCGCTCACGAAGAGTCGACTACTGAGCTGGCTCATGAGCATGCACATAGCATGCATGCACGTAGCTGGTTCGGTTTGGGCCAAAATTTTGGCCCAAACTCATCCTAATCAGGGCCAATGGGCCCCACTTTGGGTTATCTAATCCTAACCCAAAATACGTGCTAACTACGAATTTTAAAGATGTTTCCTAAGCTATTACAAAGTCCACATGACAACTTCTTCCGGCGAGCTTCGGTCAACTTCCGGCGGTCTTCCGACAAACCTTCGGAAACCATTCCGCGGACTCACGGTAAGCTTTCAGACTTCACGATGATCTTGGCGAGTTCCCTCGAGCTTCTTTGGCAAGCTCCGATCTTTCTTGGCAAGCTCCGCGAACTTCCGATGAACCTCCAGACGAACTTCCGAAAACCCTTCGGCAAGCTCCCTACTCGTTTCTCGGCGGTTCGCAGCGCCCCAACGAATCTTCGACTTCCGTTGAACACTCGAACTCCCAACGATTCATCACACTTGTCTTCGGCCCCTTGTTTCGCTTTACGTCTTCATTCCTATCGTAGTCACTCCTGCACAAACAAACACCAAAAACTCTACTTGATCTAGACAGTTATTACAACGCGAATTGACATTCGGTTGCCTGGCACATCATTGGTCGGTCGCCGTCCGATCCTTCGCACATCGCCTCTCTAGCGGCTTGTTGCCCAATCGACGGTTGACCTCGCAACCTCGATATCCATGGCGCAACTCCGCACCTCTTGGCCCGATGCCCGACGTCACGAAGCCTCCTGGCGATAGTCGATCGAACCTCCGCTCGACATCAATATCTCGACGTGATCACCTCGGCATAACGCCAATTCCTCCAGCGTCAATGTCTATTCTCGATCGATAGTAGACCTGCGTAACTCAAAACGCAGTTAGACAACAAAACACAATCACGCTCAATTAGTTTCATCATCAAAATCCGAGATTCAACAGTTACTGTTAGTAAAGTCACCCTACATCGGCTTGGTGGAGCTTCTATTATATTGGATGCATGTTACTTTATTTTTTCTATTATAAAAAATATTATTTTTATTTCATGTTTGACAGTTAGTTGATATAAATTAGTTTTTGAGAATAATGATTGTTCAGTAATATTGGATGATAAGATCATCACTAGAGGAACATTGCATAATGGTTTATTTATGCTAGATATTGCTCAATATATTATGAATCTAAGTATGTCCAAGATGAAACATGATAAGGTGAATAGTGCATACCTGTTGCATTGTAGGCTAGGTCATATCTATGAGTCTTGTCTTCATGAAAAGTTGATCAACTCTCTATTTAATAGAACTGGAGAGAGAGTCACCAAGTTGTTAGACCTAGCAGCTAATAAAAACCTAGCAGGGTTAGGTCCTACTCAACCATGTAGCAGCTAATAAAAACCCTATGAGAATGTAATAAACCTCACCTAGCCACCTCTATCCTATAAAGAAGAGAGGCTAGGGTTTATATTTGAGTCTTTGGGCTTCTTAGCCGCCGCCCCCCTTGTTACTGGGCCGGCCCGCTAAGGTTGAGGGTAAATTGGGTAGTTCACTTAGGAAGCAGTCCCTAGGGCTAGGGTTTGGAGCTCTATATAAGCTTGTAGCCTCCACCTCTTTGGAATAAGAAAGATCAAATTAATCTACAGTCGCCACCTCTAATTGCATTAGAGATCTGGTATTTTTCTATCACCAATACCTTTTGCTGCTGCAATTTTTTATCTAAAATATCAAAAAGAAGTTTTTCTATCGATCCCTTGCTGTGAATTCCTTGCGTCGCAAAAGTTACCATCTTTGCGAACGTAGGATTGCTGCAGAAAATTTCAGCGGTGTGTTGCTGCCTTTAACCGATCTAATTGTTATCCTTTTTGAATGAAATTTTTTGTGCACCTCATAGATCATCTTGGCTCCCATCCATGATTGATCTATTGTGGAATTCATCACAAAAACAAATTCGTGTGTTGCTGCAATCTCTCGTCACAAAGTGCTGAAATTTTTTTGACAAGAATTCTGCTATCGCAACTTTGCACCGATTTCTTTACTACTTTGCTGCCGAAATTTCTTGATCCAATTTGTTATCCTTGTTGCTATCTAAACTAAGATTCTACCATCAAACCCCCTCCTCAAACCCCTGAGTTTTCGCTGGAAATTTCATCGAGAAACCGCTATTTCTTCGACGACAATTCTGCTCTTACGAGACAGCGCATATAGGCAGCAATTTCTACTGATTTTTTGTCAAATCTTTGCTGCGAGCTACCACAAATCTAAGACCCTCTTCCCTAACCTTCATCCACTACCATCTCAGCCCAAAACTCCATCAAATCGCAGCCCCAAGCAGCACCCAAAACAGCCACAAAACAAGCCTAAACCGTAGCCTACATCCACCAATCCACAAACCCTTTTGGCCACCACTTCCCTCAAATAATTCATGCCTTTAACCCGGCAACAAAAGAGAGATCTTAATATTACAGATTTGGAGACATATGCTATGGCATCCGAGGAGGCAATTGATGCTAAATTCGAAGCCTTCGAGACACGAATGGAGGAGAAGATTCAGACTCTCTTTGCCGAACTTAGTTTGAGTCGACCATCGAGCCCAAAGAAATCACATCAAGGGGAGAGCTCTAATCGAAAAGATGACCTTCAAGAGAGGGGAGGCTCTATGACCGATCCTCACTATCCACGCATGAGGGTGGACTTCCCTAGATGGGAAGAAGGAGACCCAATTGGTTGGATCTCGCACGCGGAGCGATATTTTCGGTATCACAAAACCGCAGATGCATCTATGGTAGAAATTGCAGCTATACATCTTGAAGGAGATGCCATACAATGGTTTGATTGGTTTGAACATACTCATGGAGTCCTCTCATGGCGATAATTCAAAGAAGGACTGCTGATCCGTTTCGGACCAACCGATTACGAGAACATCGACGGACAACTAGCAAAGATCCGACAAACCTCCACCATCCAAGAGTATCAAACCAGGTTTGAAAGGTTATCTAATTAAACTCATGATTGTTCTGAAAAATAATTATTGGGGACATTTATTGAGGGCTTGAAGCCGGAGATCCGGGGAGAAGTTAAAGCGCGACAACCGTACACGCTTATGGCAGCCATCTCTTTTGCACGACTTCAGGAGGAGTGATTGAACCATGAAGCCCGTAGGACTAGGGTCGCTCCCCGACCTAAAATATTGAAGCCCTCAGCCTCGCCTACTATCAGCCGAGCTCCTGCACCAAAAAGGTTGACAAGAGAAGAGCTTCGAGACCGATCTGCTAAGGGGTTATGTTGGCATTGTGACGAGCCGTGGAGCCACGAGCATCGCTGTAAAAAGGGGAGACTTCTTGTGATTGAACCAGTGGAAGAAGAGATCAGTGAACAGCTAGAAGAGAGTCTTGAACATGAGGATGAAGATGTGGAAGAAGAGCCACAATCGGTCGACTTTATGGTACATGCGCTAGCCGGCTACTCAAATCCGCAAACGATGAAAGTTGGAGGCCTGCTCAAACAACAACCGATCACCGTTCTCATCGATACAGGCAGCACTAATAACTTTCTAAACAGTAAGGACTATGGGAAGATTAGTGCCCCCCTCACTTCTCTACTGAAAAAAGACGCCTTCCTATGGTCGAACAAAGCCTCCACTGCCTTCGATAGACTTAAGGCAGCCATGACGACAACACCGGTGCTAGCACTACCAGATTTTAGTCGACCCTTCATCATTGAGGCCGATGCATCTGGAGTTGGAATTGGAGCTGTTCTCATGCAAGATGGTCGACCACTCGCATACACTAGCGAGGTATTGTCTCCCACCCATCAAAAAATATCTATCTATGATAAGGAGATGCTCGCCATTGTGCTGATAACAAAGTGGAGACCCTACGATTGGCCGACGATTTGATTAAAACCGACCATAGAAGCCTTAAGTACTTTTTGGAGCAGAAGATATCATCCCCGGAGCAGCAAAAATGGGTAACCAAACTTCTAGGATTTGATTATGAAATTATTTACAAAAAGGGGAAAGAAAACGTTGTTGTAGATGCACTCTCACGGCTCCCTCAGCAAGCTGAATTTTCAGCTATCTCTCTTCCTACCACCGGCTTCCTCGAGGGCATTAGGGAAGAATGGAAGAAGGATCCAGAAACCAGCAACATCATCAAAAAATTGGAGGAGGATCCAAGTGCAATAGCTCACTATACTTGGGATTCGAGGGATCTACACTATAAAGGTCGTATTGTGCTTATACCAAACTCCCCTTGCATCAAAGTCATTCTACATGAAATGCACTCCACACCTTCAAAGAGGGCACTCGGATTTCTAAGAACCTACAAAAGAGTGAAGCAAAACTTTTATTGGAAAGGGATGAAAAAATTATTTCTGAATACGTAGCACAATGTGATGTATGTCAACAAAGAAAAAGGTGAAGCATTGGCAAGTCCAGTGGAAACTACAACCACTACCCATACCGGTTCGGTGTGGGTGACATCTCCATGGACTTCATCGAAGGACTGCCACCTTCAAAAGGTAAAAGCACAATCCTTGTGGTGGTTGATCGACTTACTTAAATATGCTCATTTTTGTGTTGTGCGCAATCCCTACTTCTTTGTTAGTATTGCTCAGATTTTCATAGAAAATATTGTTAAACTGCATGGGATGCCAAGGTCCATTGTAAGTGATCATGACAGATCTTCACTAGTAAATTTTGGACCAAGTTATTTCAGATTCTACAGGCACCAAACTCAAGATGAGCACTGCATACCATCCACAAACTGACGGCCAAACAGAAGTGGTGAACAGATGTTTAGAGACATACCTTCGGTGTTTCACTAGTGATCGACCAAAGGAGTGGATGAAATGGATCCCCTAGGCCGAATGGTGGTACAATACTACATATCATTCATCTACAAAATGTACCTCATATGAAGCATTATATGGTCGGTCGGCTCCTGTGATTCCAAAGTATGTAATTGGCTCGGCTAAGGTAGATCAGTTGACCAAGATTTAATTGACAGGACAAACTCCTACAATTTGCTAAAGGATAATCTCTCTCTTTGCTCAAGCTAGAATGAAGCGACAAGTGACACACGAAGAAGTGAAAGAGAATTTTTAGTAGGAGATTGGGTTTATCTTCGCCTACAACCATACAAGCAACTATCCATCAACACATGAGCCTCCATGAAGCTATCTCCACGTTTTTATGGGCCATATCAGATCATAGAGCGTATTGGAGCCGTGGCGCATGACTTAAATTACCCGAAGATGCCAAAATTCACCCTGTCTTCTACGTGTCATGCTTGAAGCCTAAGTTGGGAGAACACGAGACACCCCAGATCCAACTGCCCAACACCACTGATGATGGAAATATTCAAGCCCAACCACAAGCCATCCTCGACCGCAGAGTCATGATACGTCATCGACGTCCCTCTACTGAAGTATTAGTACATTGGACTAATTTACCACTCGAAGATGCCACATGGGAATCATATGAGGAGCTGAAGTCCTGGTTCCCTGAGTTCATGGAACCCTAGCCTTGAGGACAAGGCTGATTTGAAGAGGGCGGGCTTGATAGGACCCTAGCAGGGTTAGGTTCTACTCAACCATGTAGCAGCTAATAAAAACCCTATGAGAATGTAATAAACCCCACCTAGCCACCTCTATCCTATAAAGAAGAGAGGCTAGGGTTTATATTTGGGTCTTTGGGCTTCTTAGCCGTCGCCCCCCTTGTTACTGGGCCGGCCCACTAAGGTTGAGGGTAAATTGGGTAGTTCACTTAGGAAGCAGCCCCTAGGGCTAGGGTTTGGAGCTCTATATAAGCTTGTAGCCTCCACCTCTTTGGAATAAGAAAGATCAATCTACAATTGCAGCCACTAGGTTACTTGGAGGGTGGAACCCCTATAGCGTTCCAAGGGTTGATCCCCCTCAAAGATCAATCTCCATAGAATTCCTCTGGGGTTCTATCAGTGGTCCCATGTCAATTCATACCATAGAAGGTTATTCTTACTTCATTACATTCACTGATGACTTCTCTAGGTATGTACATGTGCACTTGATGAAGTACAAGTCTAAGGCCTTCGAGAAATTTAGGGAATATAAGAATGGGATAGAGAACTAGATTGAAAAGAGTATTAAGACTCTTTAATAAGATTGAGAATGTAAGTACTTGAGTATAGAGTTCTATTTATTAGGATCAAATCGGCACTAAGAGGGGGAGGGTGAATTAGTGCTATCGATAAAACGATTATGATTTCGTTGATTCAGAAAACTTATATGATAAAAGTTGTATTAGAAATGCTTTAAACTTAAAGATGTTCGTGAGAGCAGTGAGCAAGTAGAGTGATTTGCAGTAAAGGTAAACAGTAAAGAAAGGTAGCAAACTAATTTATAGTGGTTCGATCATCTGACCTATGTCCACTCTCGATTTCTCTTCCATCGAGGCCACCTATGTCCACTGATGGTTTTTCTTCAATAGGCGAAGACCAACCACTCTCTTATAACTTTTTCTTTTATAAGTATTCCCTCACACACCTCTCTTAAGACTAACTTTAAGTTCTAGGAGGAGGGACTTCTACACTTAGGATTATAGAGTTTTCGCTTTCTTTTCTTGCTTAATTCTAGTTGTGCCAAGCAAGAATAACTGGGGTATTTATAGACCCTAAATGGCTTCAAGAATTAGAGCCAAAATTCAAACACCCTGAGATTTCAAGGTACTGGCTATACCATCGTCTATGCTGGACGGTACCACCACCTGCTGCACTGATATTAGGCGATACCACCGCCTGACACTGAGCAGTACCACTGCCTAGTCTAAGCACTCCCACCACCTAGACTTCAGCTTGGGAAGTCGAGCCTCGGGTGGTTCCACCACCAACCCTAGCGGTGCCATCGCCTAATGTGACTCCAGGTCATTGTTTGGGCCTTCTATTTGACCCAACACAGCCCTAATTCAGGCCCAATTGGCCTAATTCTAATTCAATTACAACTTAACACTACTTTGATCTAGATAATTATTACAAAGCTTGAATTATTTATTGTTTGGTATGTCATTGGTTAATCGGTGCTTCATCCAATTCTTCAGCACATTGTCCTCTCTTATGGCCTATTGCTTAATCGGCATATTGACCTCGTAATTATGATCTTCTTGGTGTAATTTTTGCTTTTCTTAGCCCGATGCCTTAATCGATGGCACAAACCTTCTGTCGATACATCGATCGATACTCCGGCTCAACGTCCAATCTTCTGATATGATCCACTCCAGCCCAACTTCTAATTCCTCCTTCTTTAATTATCTCTTCCTGATCGAAGCTAGTCCTGCATCACTTAAAATGCAGATTAGATCACAAATCCTATCAATTGGTTTTATCATCAAAATCGAGATTCAATAATCTCTCCTTTTTTTATGATGACAACCAATTGATGATGGAGTTAACCTTAACTTCCCCTATCAATATGTCATATTGATAGATCCTTTGAGAAATCATGCAATGTTTCAAAACATAAAAGTACATCATATCATGCATGATTCAAATCATCATAACTTCTCCCTCTTTACTGTCAACAAAATGGAGAAGTGTAAGTTGCAAGTTTTCAAGCTAGCAATTTAGCAAGATTTACATCACTTTACAATATTAAAGCTAATAAGTTAGCAAGTGTTACTTCTCTTTGAAGTATGAAGGCTAGCAAGTATTGCTTCTCTTGAGCTGAGTAAGCACTTTTTAGAGATGTTCAAGATAATAAGTGTTTTCTTCTCTTTTGAGAAGTGCAAGCGAGCAAGTTTGCCTTCCTTAAGATGTGTAAGTTTAGCAATTTTTCTTCTTCTTGAAGTGTGCAAGTGAGCAATTCTTTCTCCTTGAAACATGCAAGCTAATAATTTTCTCTCCCCCTTTGTTATTGTCAAAGGGAAGGGAAGGATACTATTAGAACCCTTGAGGATTCTAAGCTTCAAGTTGATCTCTTTAGGGGATCAACCTCTAAGTTCCTGCTCAATCAGGGTTCCTTCCTCCAAGTTCCTGCTCAAAGACTGCTAAAAGGATTAATCTATCATTAAGAAAAGAGGTTGAATATATGGCTATTTATAGAGCTTCTAACTCCCAACTCCTAATAGGACTCCAACTCCTAATATGACTCCTACTTAAGACTCCTACTTCTAATCAACTTCTAATGCTTCTCCAAGAAGCAATCTCCCAACTAATCCTAACCTAGCCGGCCTCTTCACCTCTTTAATAAGGGTTAGCTAGGTACGATTTACATGCATGCCTTTAGGATTTATATGTTTAACCCCTTCAATGAAACTAAATTAGAACTCTCCTAGCTAGAGTCCTAACAAATCCGCCCTCTTCAAATTAGCCTTGTCCTTGAGGTTGACACTCCATGAATTCTGAGAATTTGATCTTCAAGTCGTCATAGTTCTCCCAAGTGGCATCTTCTGTTGGTAGGTTCGTCCACTATATTAGCACCTCAGTTGTGGGTCATCGTCATTGAGTCATGATCCGTCGATCAATAATGGCGCTCAATTGGGTCTGGAGCTCTCCTTGGGTAGTTATATTTGGTAGGTGGCTTTAGGTTGTCTCGTTTTGTCCCAACTTGAGCTTCAAACATGACACATGGAAGGTTGGATGGATTTGGGAGCTAGCGGGTAAGTCTAATCTGTATGCTACTGCTCCGATGCACTTCAAAATCTAGTAGGGTCTATAAAACTGAGGTGAAAGCTTCATAGATACTTTGGTCTGGATTGATGTTTGCTTGTATGGCTAGAGCCGTAAGAAGACCCAATATGCTACTGAAAATTCTCTTTCGCCTTTGTGTTGATCATATTGCTATTTCATCATTGCTTGAGCTTTTCCTTGTGATGAGGGAAGCCCTTCGATGAAGTCCATTGATATATCAGTCCATATTGAGTCTGGGATAGGTAGAGGTTGCAGCTTTCTGAGACTTGCCACTGTCTCGCCTTTATGTCATTGACATACATCACATAGTGCTACAAATTCAGTAATAATATTTTTCATCCCTACCCAATAAAAATTTTGCTTAATTCTCTTATAGGTTTTAAGGAACCTAGAGTGCCCGACCGTAGGTATGGAATGCATCTCTTGAAGGATGGTCTTTATATAAGTAGAATTTGGCATAAGCATAATGCGTCCCTTATAGCGCAAGTCTTTTGAGTCCCAACTATAATGAGCCACAGAGCTTAGTACTTCCTCCAATTTTTTTATGATCTTACTGGTCTCCAGATCATCTTTCCATTCTCTCCTAATATCATCAAGGAAGTTGCTGGTCGGAAGTGAAACAGTCAAAAATTCAGCTTGCTTAAGTAATCGCGAAAGCACATCTGCAATAACATTCTCTTTCCCCTTTTTATAAGTTATTTCATAATCATATCCAAGAAGCTTTGTTATCTATTTTTGTTACTTGGGGGAAGATATCTTCCACTTTAAGAAATATTTTAGACTTTTATGGTCGGTCTTGATTTGAAAGTATTGCCCAATCAAGTACGGTCTCCATTTGGCCACCGCATACACAATCGTGAGCATTTTCTTATCATAAATAGTCATCTTGAGATGGGAAGGAGATAATGCCTTACTGGTATAAGCGAGGGGGTGGTCATCTTATTAGTACAGTACCAATTCTGACTTTGGAGGCATCGGCTTCAATAACAAAAGTCTTACCGAAGTCGGGTAGTGCTAGTACGGGCATTGTCGACATTGCGATTTTAAGTTCGTCGAAGGTAGTGGTGACTTTGTTTGATCATTGAAAAGCATCTTTTTTTAGCAAGGAAGTAAGGGGTGCACTGATGTTTCCATAGTTTTCACGAACTTATGGTAGTAGCCTGTTAAGTCGAGAAAGCCACGTAGTGATTTTATGTTCCTCGGGGTCGGCCAGTTCTGCATTGCTTCAATTTTGAAGGGGTCCACCACCACACCTTCCTCTAATATAATATGTTCAAGATATTTCACCTTCTATTGAAGAAAACTACACTTCAATTTTTTGACAAAAAGAACATGTTCTCATAAAATCGTTAAAATAAATCGTAAGTGCTGAAAATGACTTTCAAGAGAAGGGCTATAGATAAGGATATCATCGAAGAAAATTAGCACAAACTTATGAAGATAACTCTGGAAAATATTATTCATAAGGCTCTAGAAGATGGAGGGAGAATTGGTGAGATCAAAGGGCATTACTAGAAATTCGTAGTGGTCATTGTGCGTTTGAAAGGTAGTTTTCGGTATGTCTTCTTCACACACTCATATTTGATGATACCCGGATCGAAGGTCCAGCTTTGTGAAGACTCGTACTCTCTTTAATTCATTAAGCAATTCATCTACTACTAGAATAGTATACTTATCCTTGACCGTTATGCCATTAAGAGCTCGGTAATCAATGCACATTCGCCATGTTCCGTCCTTTCGTACAAGGAGCACCGGTGAAGAGTAGGGGCTGCAACTTGGTTGAATAACTCCTGTTTCAAGTATCTCTTTTACAATCCTTTCTATTTCATCCTTCTGGAGATGTGGATACTGATATGGCCAAGTATTTACTGGAGGTTTGCCCAGAAGAATCGGTATACGATGATCATGCTGGCGGGTAGGAGGTAGGCTGCACAGTTCGTCAAATATATCTGAAAATTCAGCAAGCAAGGGAAGTAAGTTTGGGTCTTGAAATTTAGTTGGCTCTTCCTTAGATTACTGCTCAAGTTGTACTAAAAAGCCGCTACATGCTTTGTGTAAAACTCTCTCCATTTGTTGTGTGCAAATCGTCGTTACGTCGCCCCCATGTTTCTCTCGCAGTATCACCTATTTCCCCTTACTATAAAATTTCATAATTAGTTTCAAAAAATTCTTAGAAACATCACCTAATATCATCAGTCATTCGATGCTGAGCATGGCCTCATAATCATCAAGAGGGAGAAGGAAGAAATATGCAATTATCTTTTGGTCCTATAGCAACAATTTCACCCATGGGCACCTACGATCACACTTCGATGACTTTAACATCAAACCTACTACAATTCTTGATAGGTAAGGCCATTCGAACAGCAACCTTGCTATTCATAAAATTATTAGTGCTCCCGGTGTCAATAAGAATGGTGATTGATTGTTGCTTCAGAAGTCCTCCCACTTTTATCGTTTATGGGTTTACATACCCAGCAAGGGCATACATCGTAATATCAATCGGCTACTATTCTTCATCCATGACCTCTTCCTCCTACTCTTGGACCTCCTCCTTAATATTTTCAAGAGGTTCAATCAGTAGGAGGCGGCCCCTTTTGCAGTGATGATCGCGGTTCCATGGCTTGTTGCAATGCCAACAAAGACCCTTTGCTGATCGATCACATAGTTCTTCTCTTGTTAATTTTTTTGGCAGTGAAGGATAGCTGGGAGCAGAAGGAGATTTATATGTCATGGGCCTAGGAGAGGTTCTCATCCTTTGAGCATCCTGGTTGAGCTGTTCTTCTTGTATTCGAGCGAAAGAAATCATAGCCGTCACGGTACAGGGCTGCCACACCTTCCCACCCCTTTTATCTTTGGTTTGAGTCGTTCGATGAATGTTCCTAATAATTGATGGTCAGTCTAATCATGAACAAGGTAGGATAGCTTCTCAAACCTGGTTTGGTACTATTGAATCGTAGAGGTTTGTTGAATCTTTGCGAGTTGGTCGTCGATATTTTTATACTCCGTAGGTCCAAAACGGTTCAGCAGTGTATTCTTAAATTGATTCCATGTCAGAGCCCCATGATTTTATTCCAGCCAATTGTACCATTAAATAGGATCTTCTTCAAGGTGGATGACAATAATTTCTACCATAGCATCATCCGACGTTCGGTAGTAGCGAAAGTAATATTCGACGCGCAAAATCCACCCTACCAGGTCTCCTTCCCATCGCGGGAAGTCCACCCTCATGCGTGGTTGATGCATATCTGAGGGTTGTCCCTCCTTCTCTGTAGGACTCTCTGAACTCTCTCCTCGCTAAAATTTGGTTGGACTCGATGGTTGTCCAATTCTGAATTCTGCAAACAAAGCACGTAATTTGTCCTCCAAGCATGATTCAAGCCGTAATTCAATCCGAGATTCCCATGCTTAAAATTTGGCATCAATTGGATCTTGAGAAGCCATAGCATATGCCTGTAGATCAAAAATGTCCTTATCTTTTTTTTATTGATGGGTTAATGGCATGAGGTGGTGGAAGGTTCAGACAATAGATTGGTGATAGAAAGGTTCAGCTATAGTAGTTTACTATTTTGGGTTGCGATTTTTGACACTGTTAGGGTTATGAAAATAGGTTGTGATAGCTGTGTCTTAAGACTAGAGGGATGTCCTAAAGATATCTTAGTTGGTGGCAGCAAGGTGGCTAGGGTTTGGTAGGTTACGCTTGGTTCCATTCGAAACAATTCAAAATCATGTATCAAAAAATTTATCTTGGAATCTTTTACTCTACTTATGCCTTCATGTGTGATTTTAAGAATGTGCTAAATCTCATGTGCAGTTTCACAAATTGAAATCTGATTAAATTCGATTTTTTCCAAAGCACAAAACAAAGCATTCATAGCTTTTACATTCAAAGAAAAAGTCTTCTTATCCAAATCATTCCATTCATTCATTGGTTTGGAAGACTTTTAAAAACTATTTTCGATAATATTCTATAAATTTAAATCTAGAAAAAGTAAAAAAAACTCTCATTCGAGTTTTTCAATATATGTAGTCTGTCCTATTGAACATAGGAGGATGAATGATAGAGTGACCCTCTTGAAAGCCGAAAAGAGCAATTTCTCTTGGGTGTTAAACCAAATAAGAAATAACATGACTCTGATACTAACAGTTAGGATTGAGTCAGCACTAAGAGGGGGGGTGAATTAATGCTCTCGATAAAATGATTATGATTTCGTTGATTCAAAAAACTCATACGATGAAAGTCGTATCATAAATGCTTTAAACTTAAAGATGTTCATGAGAGCAATGAGTAAGTAGAGTGATTTGTAATAAAAGTAAACAATAAAAAAAGGCAGCAAATTGATTTATAGTGGTTCGGTTATCTAACCTATGTCCTGTCATGAACTTAGCTAGTTTTATCTAAGTCATGCGATACCCTTGCGTGTCCGTCCACAAAGGTCAGCCTCCCCAAAGCCTCCTACGATCCCTTAGGACCTGCAAAAGAGAAGACGGGATAGAAAAAGTGCTTCACACGGGATCTACAAGCAACTCTTTTAGCAAACACTTTATAATCAATGTAAATTCAAACCATGGATATCACAAGCTCAGAACGGTTGCACAACAAAGGTATAAAATTGGTCTACTACAAACCAAAATCTAATACAAGTGTCCACCTGATGCAAGTTTATATACAAACCTACAATGGCCACCAAACTCACTCAAATGGAGCTATTAAGCCTTTGGTAGCCCTTTACAAGCTTTACAAAGCTAGAACAAATGAAAAAGACAAGCATACATAAGCATTACACTGAACAAGCCATTTATAATTTGTTCGTGATATTCTCCCTCACTTATTCCTTCGACATTCTCGTCGAAGCCTTTGCTGACGCTACAACTCCTTGCCTTTGCTGGATCTTTAATCTTCTGCTCCTGTTGTGATGCACCCCTTATCTCCTAATTGTTCTCCGCTTGTTATTGTTGAGTTGTTGAACTTTAATCTGCCATGCTACTTCAACTCACCAATGACTCTGACTTTGGTGTGGGGTCAGCAAAGTTGAGCTGATCCTTATTGGTTTTTGCGGATTCATCTGATGAAGGAAAAGACCATCCTTGATATGCGCTAGTCTTCAAATTCTTCTTGTCTCTTGAACTGGATAAATGCTTATTGGAGCTTTCACAAGCTTTGCCTCACAAACTTTAAAGTTTTCAGGTCCTTCTTTCGTAAAATTTTTTCATCGAATCTTCTTTCATTTAGTTGTTTCATCTAAGTAGGTTTGCATCACTTCCACTTTCGATTGGTATTCAGTTGGAAAATGAAGCGGACAATCTACTCTCAGTAGCACTGATCACCATTGGTGAGGACTTGACAATTGTTATATTCTATCAGGTTCCTTCGAAGGGTCTTCAATCTATACAGAGCTCCTTTGCTAGATAAATAAGAGAACTGGGGGCAAACGTTACTTGACTTCGCTTGCCTCCTCGAGGTTTGTACTCCGTGCATCGAGCTGATTACTAGACTTCGCCTGCTCTTAGCTCACACTTCCGAAGCATTTGAAGTGTTTATAATCATTGTGTTGAGTCAGCTATTGTGATTCACCTTCTCAATGCCATTGAACTTCTAGAATGCAAGAAGTTATCACTCCAACTTGGAGCAAGTCTTTGATAGATTTGGTCGCCTTTGGGATTGTACCGCCTTCTCTGCCATTTCTGCTACTTACTCCTCTCAGTAGCAAAAGTACAACACCGTATACTGCTTGCTTCGTTCCTTGGTCATACTAGTTATAGGTACCCTACAAGCTAATCACGTGAGTGATGGCATATGTAACACACTATGTCAATCTCTTTACTTATGATTATTAGCATTTTGTCACATTATTTGGATGTATATTGTCATGTCCTTGGATCTGTGTAATGAGAATCGGATCGTGATGAGATCATGATAATGAGATCGATTCATCTTTAAATACAGACCCTAAATAATCTCGGTCATAAGTTACTCGAGAGGGACATCGAGATAACTGGATAGACTGGTATGCTGTATACTCATCCATATGATGGAGGTGGCTGATCTCTTAGCTACTCGTGTAGGGACATAGTACAGGTGCTCATTGGAGAATGAGTTCATTGATTAATCTACTTACGGAATGCTAGATGGTTATTGATACCTCACATCAGACAGCGATTCTGTAATCCCAGTAGTGTATCTAGTCCTTAGACTTGAGATACTAAGGATATCCTATATGAGTACTCGACTCTTTGATACCAGACTTATAGGTTTGGAAGTTCCAGATCTAGTACAACTGATTATTGGGAGTGGCAGCCAACCTTATGAGGACTATTAAGTGTCAATAAAGGATCATCCACTCTCTGTATCATGAGAGAAATATCCCATATATTCTTGCTTAGGCAAATCCCTAGCCAGGGTCATTCGGATTGAGGGAGAAAGAGTTCTCCGAGAGAATCCGATTAGAGCGAGACTCGAGTGGAAACCATTTGGGCCTGATAGCACCATGCCCGATATACGATCTTTGAGATATTAGATGGATAAGGAACTATAGGTACATGGTAACTAAGGGTAGATAGGTCCAAAGGATTGGATTCCCTTGTATCGTCTGGGGACTACGGTGTAGTGGCCTAGTACGTCTGTAGTCAATGAGTCAAGTGAATTATTATGTAGATAATAATTTATTGAGTCAGAAGGAGTTTTGATATATATGACTCATGACAAACTCAATATTGGGCCTAGAGGGTCACACACATATAGCAGGTGTTGCAACGAGTAGAGGTTCGGATATGAGATATCCACCGGAGCCCCTATCTTATTGGATATCCGATAAGCCCTTGTATTATTGAATCCCATGGATGACATCCAATAAGAGCTAGATTATCGAGTAGAGACCCATTGATCTAAGAGGCTTGGGTAATTGGATACAGATCTAATGCTCAATAGGGCTAAATCCATTAGAGTTGAGAGGGGGCTTCTATAAATAGGAGGAAACCAAAGGACCATAGGTTGGGGTTTTCTAGATAGCCACCTTCTATTCTCCTCTCCCTAGAGAGGAGCATCATTGCAGTCCCTACCATGTAGATACCGCTAAAGAGAATGACGCTTGACCTCCTTCATCTTCCCTCGTGGATCTATAGAAATCTCAAGGATATACGATCTCCCTAGGTACTATTGTTCTTCTTACACACGTAGTTTTCGGATTTATGGATTTATTTTTCACACACCGATCTTCGCATGACGATGGAATATTTTATGAAAATTTAGGGTGTTTTGTTATTATGTTCTTCTATTGTGCATGAGATGTCGCCCTCCTGGGTTTCCCAACAGGTCATGCACTCTTGCATCGACCCGAAGTCCTTCACTTACGGCTATCTTGATGAGAAGTCCATTGACACTAGTCTTATGTAGTTCCCTATCCTCTACTCTTCAGTCTTGTCTTGATACTTGGACTTTGCCTCTGCATTCTCTACTTCCTCGGCTTATCTCATGACCAAGCGCTCTCCCTCCATGAGAGCAAGGGATCAATAACTCCATGAAAGTCCTGCCTCTATGGTACAATGGCGCTGCCATGCCCATGGTGTTGAATCTCAGATTTTAATGATGAAACTAATTGATTATATTTTATGATCTAATTATGTTTTGAGTGATGTAGGTCTACTATCGATCAGGATTAGACAATTGATGCTAGAGGAATTGACATTGCGTCGGGTGATCATGTCAGGATATTGGATGTCGAGCCGGAGGTTCGATCGATAATCGGCAAAAGGCTTCAGACGTCGAGCATCGAGCCAAGAAGAGTGTGTTGTGTCAAGGATACGGGGTTACGGAGGTCAACTGCCGATTGGGCAACAAAACGCAAGAGAGGATGATACGCCAAAGAATCGGACGAAGCGCCAACCAATGACGTGTCGAGCAACTGAATGTCAATTCGCATTATAATAATTGTCTAGATCGAAGTAGAGTTTTGTTTATGTGTGTGCAAGATTAACTACAATAACAATGAAGATGTAAAGTAAAACAAAGTGTCAAAAGACAAGTGTGATGGATCGTTGGGAGTTCGAGAGTTCGATGGGAGTTCGAAGATTCGTTGGGAGTGCTGCCGGAACTAGCCGAGAACAAGTAGGGAGCTTGTCGAAGGGTTTTCGGAAGTTCGCTAGAAGGTTCGTTGGAAGTTCACAGAGCTTGCCAAGAAAGATTGGAGCTTGCCAAAGAAGCTCATTGGAACTCGCCAAAATCATCGTAAAGTCCAGGAGCTTGCCGGGAGTCCGGAGAATGGTTTCCGAGGGTTCGTCGGAAGACCGTTAGAAGTTCGTTGGAAGCTCGCTGAAAGAAGTCTTGACTTGTGGACTTTGTAATAGCTTAGGAAATATCTTTAAAATTCATAATTAGCATATAATTTGGTTTAGGATTAGGTGTTAATCCTATAAACCAAGTAGGGGCCACATGGGCCTTGTTTCGGACTGGTTTGGGCTGAGTTTAAGGCCCAACCAGTGAGCTGGAATGAGTCAAGCGGTGGCACCACCCAATGGCCGAGAGCCCGGGCGGTGGCACCATCACTGGGCAGCAAGCTCAGGCGGTGGCACCGCTAGCTGGGCGGTGGCACCGCCTAGTACACTATCAATGTCTGACAATGACAAGCGGTGGCACCGCCACTGACAGGCGATGGCACCGCTGGCACCGGGAAACACGAAAGTGATTCAAATTTGAGCTCCTCTTGAGGCCTATAAATACCCCTCTCATTCATGGTTGAATGAGGGTCTAGAATTGAGAAAGAAAAAAGAAAAACTCTTATCAAAATCTTTCCTCTAAGCTTTGAGTGTATTCTAGTCCAAGAGAGGGGTAAGAGGCCTTGTAAGGGTTACCACCTAAGCCCGTCAAAAGGAGATATGCTGTAAGGGAGTTCATCCTCGCCTGTTGGAAGGAGGATAGCTAGTGGAAAAGCCGGTGGCCTCAGGTGAAGAGGAATCAGGAGTGGACGTAGGTCGTATGACCGAACCACTATAAATCAGTTTACGTTTATATTCTTGCAATTTAGTTTACTGTAAACCATCTTCACTTTGATCCTCTACCTTCTCATCTCCTTCTTACGAATCAATTTACTTCTAAAACTCTTTCATTGCAGATTTAATCAAAGCATCATTTTCAACATACGAAGTTTCCAAAGCTTGTTTTAAATCGTAGAAATTTATTGTTCTTTACCGCTGCACTAATTCACTCCCCCTCTCTTACTGCCACTCGATCTCTAACAATTGGTATCAGAGCCTCGTTATTTCTCTTTCGGATTCACACCCGTGAGAAATGGCTCTTCATGGGTTTCAAGAGGGCTTTTCGATTGTTCATCCACCGTTCTTTAACGGATTGGACTACACTTGTTGGAAAACTCAAATGAGAGTTTTCTTGCTTTCAATGGATTTGGATTCATGGAATGTTGTTGAAAATCATTTTCAACTTCCCTCCAAACCGACGAACGAATGGTCGGACTTAGAAAAAATTTTTTCTTTAAATGCAAAGGCTATGAATGTCTTATTTTGCGCTTTGTACAAGAACGAGTTCAATCAGATTTCTATGTGTGAAATGGCTTTTGACATTTGGCGAACACTTGAAATCACACACGAGGAAACTAGTAGAGTCAAAGAATCAAAAGTAAACCTCTTATTGCATGATTTTGAGCTTTTTCGAATGAAACTAAGCGAAACTATCGGTGACATATACACCCGTTTCACGGATGTTGTCAATAGTCTAAGAGCTCTTGGCAAATGTTTTTCGAATTTTGAACTCACTAACAAGATCTTAAGATCCTTTCTAAAAAGGTGGGATCCTAAAATAATGGTGATACAAGAAATTAAAGATTTAAATGATTTTTCTAGTGAAGAACTTATTGGATCCTTAATGACATATGAAATGAGTTTCTTGGAACATATTGAATATGATGAACATATGAACCACCTTTTAAAGAACAAAAAGGATTTGGAACTCCAAACTATGAAATGCCACTTGAGTGATGAAAGTGATGAGGACAATGAAGAGGACATTGAACTTTTAATGAATCTTAATAAATTCATTAAACAAGAATTTATAACTAAAAATGAACTTGAACGGAGGAAGAGGCCAAAGATGAGGAAGAAGCATAAAAAAGAATCAAATGACGAAACCGCGAATTGGGCTTTGACGGGTTTCGACTACAAGGTAAGCAACTTAACTCCCTCGAATTATTTTGAAATTACATGATATTTTTCATGAGTACTTAATTTACTTACTAGGAAACAAAAATTATTTTTTTAAAAAAATATACTATGTTTTTCCTTCTAGAAATTTTTAAAAATTAAAAATTTATGCGATGATTGCATGATGATACCTAAAATGTCAAATCTTTTGTGAATGATAATTCTTGTACAAGAAAAATTCCATGTATGCTTTCCGTATCAGTTTTTGACTTTAAACATCATGCACATCTATGTATGTTATTCTTGAAAATGTTTTGATGATAAATGCTTGTATCATGCTTATGATATGAAATCTTCTATTTTAAATTAATTGGTCTAAATTGTTTTTATGATGAAATTTTTAGATGACATGTTACATTTTTTTTTATGAAACTTGAGTTTCGATTTTAAACTTGATAAATATCATTTATACAAAAGAATTGAGCATGCTTACATCTAATCAGTGTACTTCACTCCTAACAAATTTTTGGAATGAAAGATTTTCGTGATAATTTCAAATTTATATGATGCTTGGCTTTTGTGTGAAAATGTGAACATGCTTATATGAGATCAACCACATAAAATAAAACACATAAAAATTGAAAATGTGATGCTTTATTTTTGATGTGTTTGGTCTTGATGAGTTTATGACTAAACTTATATCTTGTTGATACATGTTTTCATAAAAAGATTTGAATATGCTCACATGAAAATATTTGCATGAAATGAAAATTCATTTTCTATCCTATTGAGGTTAATGAATTCACTTTATCAATCTTGTGAATCTCATGAAAATAATCATGATGAATATTTTGAAAATAAGTGAGTGTATCATGCATTTGGTTTAAATAATTTTTCTTGAAACTTACTTTTCAAATCTATACAATGATACATGAATCTAGTAGAAAAAGACAAGAGCATGCATGCATGTAAACCATTTCTATTGCTTATAATAAAATTTTTGTATGAAATATTTTTGATGCATTGATCTTGATGGCTTTAATGACAACTTGTATTTCAAAGTTATACGATGATGGCTTTCATGTAAATAATTGAACATACCCTATGAAATCATCATTGATAATGATGAAATGAAAATATTAAAAGTTTATTGTCATGATTAATGATTTTATGAGAATTTAAAGGTGTTATATCTTGATGAAAAACTCATGTTCGGTTTTAAAATTTGATATTCATCTTTTGAAACATGAGTACACTTATATGGAGCAAACAACTTAAAATGAAACACATTATCATGATAAATTGAATCTCATGTCTTGAAATAATGTGTTATATTTTTGTCTTGATGATTTTTATAATGACACTTGCCTTTTGTTTTTGAATACTTATTTTGATTTGGCATAAAAAGACAAATGATGAATCCATGTATACTATGTTCATATAAGTCTCTTGAATCTCGAGAATGATTTTGATAATTTGATTATGAGTTTCGAGTTGACAACGTGAGTTTGAATGATTTTATAACTCCTCTCTTGATCTTTTAAAATCTTGACTTTAAATTCTTGACTTGAGATATTTTTGTGAATCAAAATACTTTCCTCTATGATTGCTTCTTTTTATCATTTACCAAAGAGGAAAATAATTCAAATCCATGTCATTTATGAATCTCATAAACTATGTTAATGATTTTGATAATTCGAACTTGAATGAGTTTTATCACAATCCAAGTCTTGATATTTTAACATCTATATACTTGGAATTTCTTTTAAAATATAATTTTGATGAAAACTATTATGCATGAATCAAGTTGTTTTACTATCTATTCTCAAATGAATCATGTTCTTCGAGCTTTGAGGTCATATCTTTCATGACTTAGAAATGACAAGATTATTTTGGCTTGTATGCCTTATGTGATGATGAAAATTAATTTGCTTTATGATGAATCATTGAATCATGACTTGATCTATGAGAATAATATATTTTTATATCATGATTCTTGGTTGTATATCCTTTATCATGAATTGAAAATTGATGATAAAGAAAATATTTATGAACCATGATTTTGATTACTCGGAACTATATGCTTAGAATTTGTTTTACAATCATGATTTTGATCTTGCTAAAAAGAATAATTATGAACCATGAATGATATCTTTTGATCCTTGTTGATTTTTCATATTGATATCTTTCATTACATGATATGATTGAATCATTGATTTATTCTTTTTATCACGGAATAAAAATACATGTAAAATATGCTAGCATTGGTATCCATGACTTGAACTTGATTGCATGCTTAAATTGATTTTTTCTTCTATGCTTCAATACTTCTTTGTATGATTCATGACTTGATGATTGAAATATTCTTGTAGAATTTTGATATGTATCACTTGTCATGATTTGAATATTGAAGTAAAAAAAATTGTGTTCTTCTTGATATCTTTTATGATGAATCACGAATCATGACTTGATCCATTATATTGATATATTTGTATCATGATTTAAAAATTGTGTTGAGAAATCCTTCAGGGGAGCGACATCACATGCACACCGGAAGAACAGAAACAAAACCCCAGATTTTCCGTAGACAGTTTTCATCATCGTGCGAAGATCGGTGTGTCTAAAACAAATCCACAAAACTACACGTGTAAAAGAAGATACCTAGGGAGATCGTATATTCCTGAATTCCTACAAATCAGTGGGAGAGGATGAAGGAGGTCAAGTGTCCTCCTCTCTAGCAGTATCCACACGACAGGGATTGCAACGATGCACCTCTCTCTCTGGGGAGAGGAGAACAGGAGGTGGCTACTAAAAGAAACCCTTAGCCTATAGAGCTTGGGTTCCCTCCTATTTATAGAGGCCTCCTAAAAATCCTAATGGATCTTTTGCCTTATTAGGTATTGGATCTCCATCCAATTACCCAAGCCCCTTGGATTAGTGGGTCTCTACCCAATAATCTCTTATTAGCAATTATTGGATCTCATCTTAGGATCCAATAATTCAGGGGCTTAATGGATATCCAATAAGATAGGAGATTCAACGAATATCTCATATCCGAACCTCTACTCGTCGCAACACCTACCATATGTGTGTGACCCTCTAGGTCCAATATCGAGCCGGTCGTGAGTCATACTTGTCAGAACTTCTTCTGACTTAGTGAATTATTATCTCTATAATAATTCACCCAACTCATCGATTGCAGACGTACCAGGCCACTACGCCGCAGCCCCTAGACGATACAGGGGAATCCAATCCTTTAGACCTATCTGTCCTCAGTTACCATGTATCTATAATCTCTCATCCATTTAATATCCCAGAGACCTTATACCGGGCATGGTGCTGTCAGGCTCATATGGTCTCTCCTTGAGTCTTGCTCTTATCGGATTCTCCCGGAGAACCCTTTCTCTCTCAATCCGAATAACCTTGGCCAAGGATTTGTTTGAGCAAGAACACATGGGATATTCCTCTCATGATACCAAAAGCGGATGATCCTCTATTGATAAACAATAGCCCTCGTAAGGTTGGCTACCACTCCCAATGACTGGCTATACTAGATCTGGAACTTTCGAAACCTATAAGTCCGGTATCAAAGAGTGGAGTACTCATACAGGACATCCTTGGTGTCTCAAGTCTAAGGACCAGATACACTATTGGGACTACGGAATCGCTGTCTGATGTGAGGTATCAATAACCATCCAACATTCCGTAGGCGGATCAATCAGTGAACTCATTCCCCAATAAGCACCTGCACTGTACCCTTAGTGTCCCCACACGAGTAGCTATGAGACCAGCTACCTCCATCATATGGATGGGTATACAGCACACCAGTCTATCCGGTTATCTCGATGTCCTTCTCGAGTAACCTATGACCAGGATAATTTAGGGTTTGTGTTTAAAGGTGAATTGGTCTCATTATCGTGATCTCATCACGATCTGATTCCCATTGTACAGATCCAAGGACATCACAATATATGCAACACGCAAGATAAAGTGATAAAACACCTAATAATAAGCAAAGAAAAAAAGTGCATATCAAGTCATAAGTGCCATCACTCATGTGATTAGCTTGCAGGGCACATATGACTAGCAATCTCCCACTTGACCTAAAACCAATCACTAATATGTCTGACCCCATCAGACCTCTGTGACGCTCAAAGACAATCTGAGTCAATGGCTTTGTCAGTGGATCTATAATGTTATTTTCCAATGAAACTCTTTCCACTACTACATCTCTTCGGGCCACGATCTCTCTAATAAGTTGGAACCTCCTCAAACACTTCTGATGAGACCTGGGTTCTCTTATTTGATTAATCACCCCATATTTATCGTAATATAAAGGAATCAGCTCCTCGTTGCTCGGGATGACTACTTCATCCTTTGCTGCCTCTGCCGCAGCAATGTATTTCGCCTCTATGGTCGAGTTAGCAATAGTGTCTTGCTTGGAACTCTTTCAGCATACTACTTCTCCATTTAGGGTGAACACATACCCTGAATTATACTTGCTATCATCGATATCGGACTGGAAGCTCGAGTCCGTGTAGCCCTCAACCTTGAGGCTACTATCTCCATATACCAGTAAAAGATTCTTAGTCCTTCTCAAGTACTTAAGGATACTTTTTACTACTTTCCAGTGCTCCAAGCCTGGATCTACCTGATATCTGCTCATGACACTCAGAGCATGTGCTATATCAGGCTTAGTACATAGTATAGCATACATGATAGATCCTATCGCTGATGCATATGGTATCATATCCATGTGTGCTCTTTCTTTAGGAGTCTTTGGGGACATACTCCTAGAAAGTGATATTCCATGTCTCATTGGTATGAGACCTCTCTTGGAATTTTTCATGCCAAACCTTTTAACAATGGTGTCTATGTACATGGACTAGGACAAACCAAGCATCCTCTTAGATCTATCTCTATAGATCCATATCCCCAATATGCAGGATGCTTCCCCTAAGTCCTTCATGGAGAAGTGCCTAGATAACCAAGTCTTTATTATGGAGAGCATTCTTACATCATTCCCAATGATTAGGATGTCATCCACATATAATACTAAAAAGGTGATAGTGCTCCCACTTACTTTCCTGTACACATAAGGCTCATCTTCATTCTTAATGATGTCATAAGATCTGATCGCATCATCAAGTCTTATGTTCTAACTTCGGAAAGCTTGCTTCAATCCATAAATGGACCTAAGCAACCTGCACACCTTATCTGGGTTATCCCTGGACATGAATCCCTCAGGCTATATCATATACACCTCCTCCTCGAGGTTACCATTGAGGAATGTGGTTTTGATGTCCATCTGCCAGATCTCATTATCATAGTGTGCTGCAATAGCCAATAGAATTCGAATGGATTTTAACATGGCTACAAGTGAGAAAGTTTCGTCATAGTCAACACCTTGCCTTTGACGATACCCCTTAGCCACTAGCCTTGCTTTATAGGTCTCTACCTTTCCATCTACTTCAATCTTCTTTTTGAAGATCCACTTGCAACCAATGGATACAATACCCTCGGGTGCATCAACTAGGTTCCAAACCTTGTTAGAGTATATGGAATCCATTTCTGAATGCATGGCTTCTTACCATTTCCCGGAGTCTATACTTATAATAGCCTCCTCATAAGACTAAGGATCAATATCCTCAACATCCTCTCTTCTGATATGTCCCACGTATCTTTCAGGAGGATGTGATACTCTATCGGACCTACATAAAGTTGAAACTTGTGTGTTAGGTATCTGAACAGATTCTGGAATGGTGCTTGAGCTAGGTTCTCCAACCTCGCTCAACTCTATCATGCTCCCACTATCTCCACCAAGAATGTGTTCCTTCTCAATGAACACTACTCTCTTGGCTACAAAGACCTTTCGGTTCTCAGGGTGATAGAAATAATATCCACAAGTTTCTTTGGGGTATCCCACGAACTTGCACAGTTCCGTCCTAGATTCTAACTTATCAGGGTTGTGTCTCTTAACATGGGCAGGGCAGCCCCAAATCTTAACAATCTTAAGATCAGGCTTCTTCGTATTCCATATCTCATATGGAGTAGACATCACTGACTTAGTTAGAATTCTGTTCAGAAGGTAAGCTGTGGTTTCTAGGGCATATCCTCAAAATGAGATGGGTAGGTCGGCAAAACACATCATGGAACACACCATATCTAATAGTGTGCGATTCCTCCTTTCTGATATACCATTAAGTTATGGTGTATAAGGAGGTGTCCATTGGGATAAAATCTTATAGTCTTTGAGGAACTGGGTGAACTCTGTACTCAAGTACTCATCTCCTCGATCTGATTGAAGGGTTTTAATACTCTTTCCTGTTTGGTTCTCTACTTCTCGTTTCCTCTTAGACTCACTTACACTCATGATACGTGGAGCTGTATCTAACATAAATAAACTATTATGCAATGTTCCTCTCGTGATGATATGATCATCTAATATTATTAAACAATCATTATTCTCAAAAACTAATTTATATCCAATATCTGTCAAACATGAAATGAAAATAATATTTTTGATAATAGAAGGAACATAATAACATGCATCTAATGCACTAATAGCTCCACCAGGCAGATGTAAGGTGACATTGCCAATAGCCACTGCAGCAACCTTTGCTCCATTACTCATCTTAAGGTCCATCTCACCTCTGTTCAATCTCCTAGGTCCTGCCAGAACCTGCAATAAATTGCAGATATGATAAGCACTCTTGGTATCTAATACCCATGTGTTATCATAAGATTCTGCCAAACGGAGACTGATTATGAATGTACTTGAAGCTTCTCCAAGCTTCTGTTTTGCCCTTTCTACAAGGAACTCTTTGCAGTTCCTCTTCCAGTGCCCATCTTTGTCGTAGTGGAAGCACTGGCCTTTATCCTTTGTCGGGTCTTTCTTGGCAACCTTTGCCTTACCTATTTTGCCCTTGCCCTTGCCCTTCTTAAGGGTCTTCTTAGCCTTCCTTTTCTTTCTGGTCTCACCAGTGTAGAGAACCAGTTTCTCTTTCTTGATGGTGCTCTTTGCTTCTCTCAACATATTGAGGAGCTCTGGGAGGGTCATCTCAAGTTTGTTCATATTAAAATTCATTATGAACAGAGAAAAGGGACTGAAGCACAAGATCCACACAGGTTATCCTCTAGGACCATTCCCAGACCTGTGAGTTTCTCGATCCACTCAATCATCTTAAGGACATGGTTCTGAACCGGTATCCCCTTGGTCATCCTAGCACGGAAAAGACTCTTTGATATCTCATATCGCTGAGTTCTTCCCTGTTCCTTAAATAGTTTGTGGAGATGCAGGAGTATGGAATTAGCATCTATATTTTCATGTTGTCTCTGTAACTCAGTAGTCATAGAGGCTAACATATAACACTGAGCAAGAGTGGAATCATCTAAGTACTTCATATAATGAGCGATCTCATCCTCGCTTGCCCCTTTGTTGGGCGTAGGGATCACTGTATCAAGGACATATGTGATTTTTTCCATCGTGAGAATGATACTCAGATTACGAAGCCAATCTGTATAATTTGGACCAATGAGGCGGTTGGCATCAAGTATGCCATGTAAAGGATTTGAAAGCGATATTTTTCTGAAATAAAAGATGTAGCAGAAATAAATAACATACAGACTTTGTAGAAATTTAAACAATTAATATAAGGACTTCTATCTTAATGTATTCCCACTAATTTTTCACGAGACACATAACACCCTTCGGTATGTGAATCGGAGACCCCCGACGGATCTCTAGTGGAGATCAGGATCCAATCAATGTCTTAACGTAACCTCGAAGGACTCAACCAATCACGTTAAGCTTGTAAAGGTAGGCAACTCTTGCCAATCACAAATCCTTGTGATTCCCATCCTATTCGACCTCCGAACCACCATGGCCTCGAGGGACTCGACCAACCATGATGTTCGGTTAAGTCATCACCATCGTTACCAGATGAGTCTGATTCGATGATATACTCTCGAGGGACTCGACCAAGTATACCATGTCCTCAGGTCACCAATGACATCTCTATGTCGTAGATAAGATAGCGAAACGCGATATAGGTGAGTCTCGAGGGACTCGACCAACTCAACCTACATTGGGAATCGGTTCCTACCTATAACGATGGAAGGCCACGTGGGTCAATCTAATTGCCTGACGTTTACCGACTTAATATTATTAATGGAGAGGATTTTTGATTTGATCTTCTAACATAATGTGTCACACACATACATATACGTATTTAATATATATATATATATCTACATCGTATGTAAATATATATATATATATATATATATATATATCTACATCGTATGTAAATATATATATATATATATATATATCTAGTAGGTATATAACTAATCACACATCACATGAGCAATCACACCAGATGATCATGGACCACATCCTAATGTGATCAGGCCCAAGCCAGTGGGGCCAATCACTCACATCAAGATCTATGTGTGTTTCGGCGCATCTCCATGCTCTGTGATCGTCAATCTCACTTCGTCGGATCCGTCGGCATCTCAACGCATCTCCATGCGTCGGATCGTCCGTCTCGACCTCATGGGTCCCGCTACCGCTGTGCCTCCTCATGTAATTACAACATAATTACAGGCACGCAGGCCCGACAATAAACGAGAAAAATAGAGGCTCGTAGACCCCAATAATAATAATCACAAATACACACATCACATCACAAGTCCATGATCATCTGTCCACATCATACATAGTTAATTAAACTATTTAATTAACATATTTAATTTTTTAAAATCAAGGACATAGAGGGAATTTAAATTCCTAAGGGTATTTTGGTAATTCGGCCAAAAGGGTATTTTGATAATTTTGTCAAAAGTGACAGAATCTAGAATTTCTAAAATTCTGAGGGGTATTTTAGTAATTCTATCAAAGGGGCAAAATCTAAAATTTCTAAAATTCTGAGGGGTAAAATCATCTTTTGTCCTAAAACCCTAATCCCTCCCTCTTACTACGCATGCGGCCGCCGCCACCCTACCGGTTGCGCCCCCTGCGTGCGGGGAGAGCGGCGGCGCCGCCACTACCCTGCAAGCGTTGCCCCACGGGCGGAGCGCGCATTGGCGCCCTGGGCGCTGCCTGGCGCGCGTTTGCCTGGCATGGCGCAGCGCGCATGCGGCACACAAGACCGGCGCCCTACGGTGCTATCCCGTGGGCACCGTGTCGTTGCCCCGCGGGTGCCCTTGCGGCGTTGCCCTGCATGCAGCGCCGGTGCCCTTGCAGGCAGGCCGCCGGCGCAGCAAGCCTGCTTGCGACCTGCAGCCCCCCGGGCAACAACTGCTGCTTGTATAGGCAGCAAGGCTACAAGCAACCTTGCGACCGTTGCACGTGTAGCAAGGGCAGCAACAGTTGCTGCCTTTCCTGGCCCTTTTGCGCCAATAATTTTGACGTCAAAAGTAGATCCAAAACACAACACACGCAGTTTAAGATCCAATCTTCGCATGAACAACCTGGCTCTGATACCGCTATTGGGAAATCCGTTAGGAGAGCGTCATCACATGCGTAGCGGAAGAACAGGAAACAAAACCCCAGATTTCCTATAGAAAGTTTCCGTCATCGTGCGAAGATCGGTACGTCTAAAACAAATCTATAAAACTGCACGTGTAAAAGAAGATACTTAGGGAGATCGTATATCCCTGAATTCCTGCAGATCTGTGGGAGAGGATGAAGGAGGTCAAGCGTCCTCCTCTCTAGTGGTATCCACATGGCAGGGATTGCGACGATGCACCTCTCTCTCTAGGGAGAGGAGAACAGGAGGTGGCTACCAAAAGAAACCCTCAGCCTATAGAGCTTTGGTTCCCTCCTATTTATAGAGGCCCCCTAAAAACCCTAATAGATCTTTTGCCCTATTGGGTATTGGATCTCCATCGAATTACCCAAGCCTCTTAGATTAGTGGGTCTCTACCCAATAATCTCTTATTAGCAATTATTAGATCTCATCTCAAGATCCAATAATTCAAGGGCTTAATGGATATCCAATAAGATAGGGGGTTCAACGAATATCTCATATTTGAACCTCTACCCGTCGCAACACCTACCATATGTGTGTGACCCTCTAGGTCCAATATCGAGCCGGGCGTGAGTCATACTTGTTAGAACTTCTTCTGACTTAGTGAATTATTATCTCTATAATAATTCACCCAACTCATCGATTGCAGACGTACCAGGCCACTACGCCGTAGCCCCCAAACGATACAGGGGAATCCAATCCTTTAGACCTATCTATCCTTAGTTACCATGTATTTATAATCTCTCATCCATCTAATATCCCAGAGACCTTATACTGGGTATGGTGCTGTCAGGCTCATACGGTCTCTCCTCGAGTCTTGCTCTTGTCGGATTCTCTCGGAGAACCCTTTCTCTCTCAATCCAAATAACCTTGGCCAAGGATTTGTTCGAGCAAGAACACATGAGATATTCCTCTCATGATTCCGAGAGTGGATGATCCTCTATTGACACTTAATAGCCCTCGTAAGGTTGGCTATCACTCCCAATAACCGGTTGTACTAGATCTAGAACTTTCAAAACCTATAAGTCCGGTATCAAAGAGTGGAGTACTCATACAGGACATCCTTGGTGTCTCAAGTCTAAGGACCAAATATACTACTGGGACTACGGAATCGCTTTCTGACCTGAGGTATCAATAACCATCTAGTATTCCATAGGCGGATCAATCAGTGAACTCATTCCCCAATGAGCACCTTCACTGTACCCTTAGTATCCCCACACGAGTAGCTATGAGACCAGCTACCTCCATCATATGGACGAGCATACAACACACCAGTCTATCCGGTTATCTCGATGTCCTTCTCGAGTAACCTATGACTAGGATAATTTAGGGTCTATGTTTAAAGGTGAATTAGTCTCATTATCGTGATCTCATCACGATCCGATTCCCGTTGCACAGATCTAAGGACATCATAATATATGCAACATGTAAGATAAAGTGATAAAACGCTTAATAATAAGTAAAGAGAAAAAGTGCATATCAAGTCACAAGTGTCATCACTCTTGTGATTGGCTTGCAGGGCAGATATGACTAGCAAATTGATGTAAACTTTTTTTTATGCAAACTTATGTGAAATGTTTATATCATCATATTTGATCCTCCCTTTCTTTTTGACATTGATAAAGGGGGAAAAAGTTTATTGCTAGTTTGCACCTTAAATGAAAATTTTGCTCGCTCATTCAAGAGGAATAAAATTGCTAGCTTGGCATATCACAAAGAAATCAAAGTATAAACTTGCTTGCTAGCCTACAAAAGAGGAATAGAACTTGAATATCAAAAATTGCTACCTTGTAATTTCAAGAAAAGTAAAGTGCAAATTTGCACAAGAAGCAAGTATTGAATTGCTATGCTTGGACATCTTTAAAAATCTTGCTATGATTGAGTATTGCAAAGCTATGCTTAAATGTTGTACGATGTGATTAATAGCTAGTGTGTTATAAAACTTGTATATCTTTTAAACTAGCTATGATGCAACTTCTCCTTTTTGTTGATGACATAGGGGGAGAAGTAGATTGATGACTTCATGCATTGAATTGAATATTTTATATATTTGCATGATGGTTTGTTAATTCTCATAATTTGTGATGAATGTTGCTTGGATTTGAGATAATCCAAGTGTTCTATCAATGGCATATTGATAGGGGGAGTTTGGTTAAACTCCAGGGAGTTATGGTTAACTCTGTTAGTCATCAATTATTTGTCATCATAAAAAAGGGGGAGATTGTTGAATCTTGAATTTTGATGATGAAACTAATTGATTGTGTTTTGAGTGACGTAGGTCTACTATCAATCAGGATTAGATAGTTGACACTGGAGGAATTGACGTTGCACCGGGTGATTACGTCGGGATATTAGATGTCGAGCCGGAGGTTCAGTCGACAATCGGTAGAAGGCTTCGGACATCGGGCATCGAGCCAAGAAGAGCATGTTGCGCTAAGGATATCGGGGTTGTAGAGGTCAACCATTGATTGGGCAACAAAATGCAAAAGAGGATGATGCGCCGAAGAATCGGATGAAGCGTCGACCAATGAAGTGCCGGGCAATTGAATATCAATTCGCATTGTAATAATTGCTTAGATCAAAGTAGAGTTTTATTTGTGTGTGTGCAAGATTAACTACGATAACGATGAAGACGTAAAGTGAAACAAAGTGCCGGAAGACAAGTGTGATGGATCGTTGGGAGTTCGAGAGTTCGATAGAAGCCTGAAGATTCATTGGGAGTGCTACTGAAACTGGCCAAGAATAAGTAGGGAGCTTGCCAAAGGGTTTTCGGAAGTCCACTGAAAGGTTCGTTGGAAGTTCACGGAGCTTGCTAAAGAAGCTCGTTGGAACTCGTCAAGATCATCGTAAAGTCCAGGAGCTTGCCGAGAGTCCACAGAATAGTTTTCGAGGGTTTATCGGAAGATAGCCAGAAGTTCGCTGGAAGTAGTCTTGACTTGTGGACTTTATAATAGCTTAGGAAATATCTTTAAAATTCATAGTTAGCACGTAATTTGGTTTAGGATTAGGTGTTAATCCTATAAATCAAATAGGGGCCACATGGGCCTTGTTTTGGACTGGTTTGGGCTGAGTTTAAGGCCCAACCAGTGAGCTGGAATGAGCCGGGCGATGGCACCGCCCAATGGCTGAGAGCCTGAGCGGTGGCACCGCTTGGTCGGTGGCACCGTCGGGCTGGGGCGGTGGCTCCACTGGGCTAGGTGGTGGTACCGCCACTGGGCAGCAAGCCCAAGCAGTGGCACTGCCCAGTACACTATCAGTGTCTAACACTGACAGGCGGTGGCACCGCCACTAATAGGCGGTGGCACAGCCAGCACCGGGAAACACGAAAGTGATTCAAATTTGGGCTCCAAATTTGAATCCTCTTGAGGCCTATAAATACTCCTCTCATTCATGGTTGAATGGGGGTCTAGAACTGAGAAAGAAAAAGGGAAAACTCTTGTCAAAATCTTCCCTCTAAGCTTTGAGTGTGTTCTAGTCCAAGAGAGGGGTAAGAGGCCTTGTAAGGGTTATATCCTAAGCCCGTCAAAAGAAGAGGTGCTGTAAGAGAGTTCATCCTCACCCGTTGGAAGGAGGATAGCTAGTGGAAAAGCTGGTGGCCTCAAGTGAAGAGGAATCGGGAATGGACGTAGGTCGTATGACCGAACCACTATAAATCGGTTTACGTATATATTCTTCCAATTTACTTTACTACAAACCATCTTCACTTTGATGCTTACCTTCTTATCTCCTTCTTACGAATCAATTTACTTCTAAAGCATCTTTCATTGCGGATTTAATCGAAGCATCATTTTTAACATACGAAGTTTCTGAAACTTATTTTAAATCACAGAAATTTATCATTCTTTACCGCTGCACTAATTCACCCTCCCCCCCTTAGTGCCACTCGATCCCTAACACATGGCACTACTATCTATTGTCTTGCATCTATTTCCTTTCTTCACGATCGGTAGATCCACCTCTATAGCACTATGACACTCCTCTAAGTCTACCTTCATTCTAATCGATACTCAATTTTGGGTAGTTGAGTCACTTTGGACTTATCATTGCTTCCTCAACCTTGTTTGATCACCTATTTCAACACCTATGTGTTCTCTGAGCAGTTCCTCTTGGTCAATGGAAAGATAGACTACAACTCCCATGCATGACCTTCGCCATCATGTTGTAGGGCTTGCACCACTTCTGGTCTCCTTAGCTTTATTGGTCGCAATGTTCGCTTACTCGGTCTTGTCTTCTGACTTGCCGGGCTCCCTTAAGCGAATATGAGCTTTGAAGCAGTCCAACTCTTCAACCGCTCCGATCATACCTCTGCATGTCTAGTCCCCCCTATGGAACTCATTGGTACTTGCATCTGAACTTCTCCCTTAGTAGTGCACAACCCCCATAAGTTGATGCCCAAGGCTTTCATTCAATGTAACATTCGATGCACGCACAAAAGACTCACCTCTGTGGTACTATGGTATTCACTCTTTGAATCCATAGCCCTTCTTGCTATCGTGTTGCTCACCGAAGTGGAGCTCCCAGTCGCACTTCCAATCATACCTCTATATGACCTTGTCCCTCACGAGATAAGTATTATGTGTGTCACATTACCTCGAATTATTCCACCATGATCCGCTGCACCATGTCACCTCTTGGTGACATCTCCTTGCATTCTAATCCTTGTGGTATAAACTCGAACTGCAATCTTTCCATGTGTGGCCTCCGCCAACATATCGTAGGGCCTTTGTCACATTCGATTATGTTTGCTCTTTTGGCAATTGACCTTCATCCACCCGCTCTCGAGTTATACCTGGACAAAGCATAGCTCTAGGACAGTCCGTCACCTAGTAGTTCCTCTGAAGTCCCTTGACTTCACTGAAATTGGTATACCATTATCTGGAACCTTGGCCTCTGCCTCTACTAGTATAATCTTCGCTGCACACCACTTTCCTCATGGCAACTCGACTAGTAACATTGTAGCATATTCTTCAAGAGTGCCCACCTTTACGTCCTCTTGCCTCATGCCAAGGCCTCTTGATACCAACTTCACCTTTGGAAGTTATGTTGCCTTAGTTCCTCCGTTAAATGTTTTATCGAGATAAGGTGCATGTGTCCTAAAGCTCCCTTCATCCTTGGCACTATGCAAGATGAGTCTGCTCCATTTGAATAAGGAACCCATGGAACGACATGATCTTGCTCCTGCCTCTGTGAGAGTCCATGTCCTTGACTTTTGTCTAAGGAAAGCTCCAAGCCTCCACTCCATGTTCCATCTTCTATGCCAACTCCTTTCATGTGGCTTGGGTAAACACCAAGTTACCCTCAAGTTGCTCTGCTTCTCGATTTGCATTAAGTTAATGGTAGCTCTTAAGCTTACCATTCCACGGGTCAGCCCTATGTTAAATCTGATGTCCCTATTGGCTCCAAATGTGCCTTCACTTTGTGTTGCCTTGGGTTGCTCCCCCACTTGATCTCGCTATGCATCCACCAATACATTTTCTCTTGCGAGATCATGTGATGACTCTTCACCGCTCGCTCGATCCATTGAGCTTTGTCTTGAGGTACTCCTCCTCAACATGTGTGGTCCGTTGCATATGATTCTCTCTCTAGAGAACCTGGGACTTATCCCTCCTAGATATCTATCCCATTGACCAACTTCTCTCTTCGCATCCTTCCTTCTGGAAGTTTTGGAGACTACCATCCCCTTGGATTACTTCGTCTTGCTGAACAAACTATATACTATTCTGCCTTCGCAAACGCACTTGCTAGATTGCGACTCTTCGCCAATACAGCTCCCATTGCACTCCTCTAGGTCTAGCAACATGCTAAATCTACTGCACACTTCAGCCTCTTATGGACGTATCCTATTCATGCCGAAGAGAAAGTTTTAATGCTCCATGGTGCTGACCTTTGGCCACCTTGGGATGGCCATGGACAGTCCGTCATCCATATACAAGCCCTTGCATGAGTATCGAATTCCTTGAGTTTGTAACTCTTTCGATCACTGAACAACCCACTCCACCTTGCATGGTCTCATCCTTTACCAAGCGCCTCGCTTGTCTCGAGCATCATCAAGATTGGTTGTCAATGTTGAGCCACTGCTCGAACTCAACCATCCCAACCTTTATGTGCTATGTAATTCTTCTCAGCTTGTTTGTCCTCGTGGTGCCTCTTGCACGAAGGGTTAGTCATTCCTTTGAATGCCATTCTCAGATGCCCACTCCTCTGAGTGACTCCTTTCCCTACAAACCATGTTCATTTCCCCCAAATGGTTGCGCATGCCGGCTACCCTCAATGTAGCCCCATTAGGTCCCCCACGTTTGCATGCTAAGTGTACTATGTGGGCTTGTCCCACTCTATTACTAACTGTCACGAACTTAGCTGGTTTTGTGTTAGGACTCTAGTTAGGAGAGTCCTAATTGAGTTTCATTGAAGGGGGCAAACATGTAAATTCTAAGGCCATTCATGTAAATCCTATCTAGCCGACCCCTATTAAAGAGGTGAAGAGACCGACTAAGTTAGGATTAGTTTGGAGGTTACTTCTTAGAGAAGCAGTAGGAGTTGATTAGAAGTAGGGGTCTTAAGTAGGAGTCCTATTAGGATTTGGGGTTTAGAAGCCCTATAAATAGTCATGTATTCACCCTCTTTTTTTCATGAATAAATCAATCCTTTTAGCAGCCTTTGAGAAGCAACTTGGAGGAAAGAACCCCTATAGAGTTCCAAGGAGGTTGATCCCCTAAAGAGATCAACCCCAAGCTTAGAATCTGCAAGGGTTCTAACACTTGATATCAGAGCAGCATTCTTAGCATCTCGCTACCCTTTCACAGCCATCCATCAGCCATCCACAATTACCCAAAGCAATTCCCACAATTGCTTAAAAAATCATCGTCGAATTCCAAAATCATCTCCACCATCGCGGATCATTATTTGATCTTCTTATGAATTACAATAGATTCTAGTTTCCTACCTTACTGCTGCTGCAATTTAGTTATCCTTATTTAAAAAATCTAAAAAAATTATTTCTATATTACTGCATAAACTTTTCATTACAAAGTTTTCATCTCTACGACAAAAGAAGCACTGCAAAATTCCAACCGCATAGCATTGTATTTTTGATCTTGCTACTATATTTTTTCTGTCCAAATCTCTATGAAATTTTTACAATGGCTTTCTATGATCCTCAATTTTGCCAAGCCTCTTACTATCATTTCCTTCTATGAAATTTTTAACAGCATTACCTCTCCCTTACCAATAGATTCCCTTGAGTTTTACTTGAATCTATATTAAGAATTGCTAGAAAAAATTGCATCTTTACTGCTGGAATTTTTTCGGCCAAAAATCTGATGCTGCACCTTTGTCCTTTTTCTTCTCCGTAACCTACCAAACCCTAGCCACCTTGCTGCCACCAACCAAGACATTTTTAGGGCATCCCTCTAGCCTTAAGATGCAGCCATCATAACCTATTTTTATAACCCTAACAACATCAAAAACCGCAGCCTAAAATAGTAAACCATTATAGCCGAACCCTTCTATCACTAATCTATTGTCCGAACCTTCCACCACCCCATGCCATTAACCCATCAATAGAAAAAAGACAAGGACATCTCAGATCTACAAGCATATGCTATAGCTTCTCAAGATCCAATTGATACCAAATTTGAAGTATTGGAATCTCGGATTGAATCACGCTTGGAGGATAAATTACGCGCTTTGTTTGCAGAATTCAGAATTGGACAACCACCGAGTCCAACCAAATTTCAGTGAGAAGAGAGTTTAGAGAGGCCACCAAAGAAGGAGGGACAGCCCTCAAACATGCTTCAGCCATGCATGAGGGTGGACTTCCCACGATGGGAAGAAGGAGACCTGGCAGGTTGGATTTCATGCATCGAATGTTACTTTCACTACTACCAAATGTCGGATGATGCTATGGTAGAAATTGCTATCATCCACCTTGAAGGAGATACTATTCAATAGTATAATTGGCTGGAATACAATCATGAGGCTCCAACGTGGAATCAATTTAAGAATGCACTACTAAACCATTTTGGACCTACGGAGTATAAAAATATTAACGGCCAACTCGCAAAGATTCGACAAACCTCTATGATTCAAGAGTACCAAACCAGGTTTGAGAAGCTATCCTACCTTACTTGTGATTGGACTGACTATCAATTGTTAGGAACATTCATCGAAGGACTAAAGCCAGAGATAAAAGGGGAGGTTAAGGCATGGTAGCCCCATACCATGATGGCTGCGATTTCTTTCGCCCGAATACAAAAAGAACGGCTCAACCAAGTTACTTGGAGGATGAGAACCTCTCCTAGGCCTGTGGCATATAAATCTCCTTCTACTCTCAGCTATCCTTCATTGTCAAAAAAAATGACAAGAGAAGAACTACGTGACCAATCAGCAAAGGGTCTTTGTTGGCATTGCGATGAGCCATGGAACCGTGATCATCGCTGCAAAAGCGGCTGCCTCCTACTGATTGAACCATTTGAAGATATAGAGGAGGAGGTCCAAGAGCATAAGGAAGAGTTTGCGGATGAAAAACAACAGTCGATTGATATTACGATACATGCCCTTGCCGGTTATGCGAACCCGCAAATGATGAAAGTGGGAGGACTTTTGAAGCAACAACCGATCACCGTTCTTATTAACACTGGGAGCACTAATAATTTTATGAACAATAAGGTTGCTGTCTGGATGGCCTTACCTATTGAGAATTGTAGCAGGTTTGTCATTAAGGTCGGACCGATGGACGAATTTTGAAGTGTGATCATAGGTGCCCGCGGGTGAAACTATTGCTATAAGACCAAGAGCTAATTGTAGATTTCTTCCTCCTCCCTCTTAATGATTATGAGGCCATGCTCAGCATGGAATAGTTGACGATATTAGGTGATGTTTTTTGAAATTTTTTGAAACTAATTATGAAATTTTATAGTAAGGGGAAACAGGTGATACTATGCGGGAAATATGAGGGCGACATAATGATGATTTGTACACAATGAATGAATGGAGAAAGTTTTGCACAAAACATACTATGGCTTTTTGGGACAACTTAAGTAGAAATCTAAGGGAGAGCTAACTGAATTTGAAGACCCAAACTTACTTCCCTTGCTTGCTAAATTTTCAGATATATTTGACGAACCACACAGCCTACCTCATACTCGTCGGCATGATCATCGTATACCAATTCTTTCGGGCAAACCTTCAACAAATACTCAGCTATATCAGTATCCACATCTCCAAAAGGATGAAATTGAAAGGATTATAAAAGAAATGCTTAAACAAGAGTTATTCGACCAAGCTGTAGCCCCTACTCTTCACCGGTGCTCCTCGTACGAAAGAAGGATGGAACATGATGAATGTGCATTGATTACCGAGCTCTCAATGGCATAACCGTCAAGGACAAGTATCTTATTCTAGTAATAGATGAATTGCTTGATGAATTAAAGGGAGCATGAGTCTTCACAAAGCTGGACCTTCAATTCGATTATCATCAAATACGAGTGTGCGAAGAAGACATACCAAAAATTATCTTTCGAACACACAACAACCACTATAAATTTCTGGTAATTTTCTTTGGTCTCACCAATGCTCCCTCCACCTTCCAAAGCCTTATAAATGATATTTTTCAAAGTTATCTTTATAAGTTTGTGCTGGTTTTCTTCGACGATATCCTTTTTTACAGCCCTTCTCTTGAAAGTTATTTTCAATACTTATGACTTATTTTGACGATTTTACAAGAACATATTCTTTTTGTCAAAAAATCGAAGTGTAGTTTTCTTTAACAGAAGGTGGAATATCTTGGGCATATCATATCATAGGAAGGTGTGGTAGTTGACCCCTTTAAAACTGAAGCAATGGAGAACTAGCCGACCTCGAGAAACATAAAATTGCTACACGACATTCTCGGTTTAACAGGCTACTACCGCAAGTTCGTGAAAAACTATGGAAAGATCAATGCACCCCTTCATTGCTAAAAATAGATGCTTTCTAATGATCAAACAAAGCCACCATCGCCTTCGACAAACTTAAAGCTGTAATGTCGATAACGCCCGTACTAGCTCTACTTGATTTTGGCAATACTTTTGTTATTGAAGTCGATGCCCTCGGAGTTAGAATTGGTATTGTACTAATGCAAGATGGTCGCCCCCTTGCTTATACTAGTAAGGTGTTATCTCCTTCCCATCTCAAGATAACTATTTACAACAAGGAGATGCTCGCGATTGTGCATGCGATGGCCAAATGGAGATCGTACTTGATCGGGCGACGCTTTCAAATCAAGAACGACCATAAAAGCCTAAAATATTTCTTGGAGTAGAAGATATCTTCCTCCAAGCAACAAAAATGGGTAACAAAGCTTCTTGGATATGATTATGAAATAACTTATAAAAGAAGGAAAGAGAATATTGTTGCAGATGCGCTTTCGTGGCTACCCGAGCAAGCTGAATTTTTGGCTGTTTCACTTTCGACCACCGACTTCCTTGAGGATATTAGGAGGGAATGACAAAATGATTCAGAGACCAGTAAGATCATAAAAAAATTAGAGGAAGTACCAAGCTCCATGGCTCATTACAATTGGGACTTAAAAAACTTGTGCTAAAAGGGACACATTGTACTTGTGCTAAATTCTACTTGTATAAAGACCATCCTTCAAGAGATGCATTCCACACCTATGACCGGGCACTCTGGGTTCCTTAGAACCTATAAGAGAATTAAGCAAAAGTTTTATTGGGTAGGGATGAAAAATATTATTACTAAATTTGTAGCACAATGTGATGTATGTCAACAACATAAAGGCAAGACAATGGCAAGTCTCGGAAAGTTACAACCTCTACCCATTCTAGACTCAATATGGAATGATATATCAATAGACTTCATCGAAGGACTTCTCTCATCACAAGGAAAAGAGTTATTCCAAATACAGGGCACTAAATTGAAGATGAGTATGACATATCACCCACAAATCAACAGCTAGGCTGAAGTAGTGAACTGGTGCTTGGAGACATACCTCAGATGCTTCACTAGTGACCGACTAAAAGAGTGGACAAATTGGCTTCCTTGGGCTGAGTGGTGGTATAATACAAAATGTACTCCCTATGAGGCTATGTATGGTCGACCTCCCCCTGTAATCTCAATATATATGTTGGGCATCTCTAAAGTAGAACAAGTAGACAGGGAACTACAGAATAGAAACAAAATGCTGAAGTTGCTAAAAGATAATCTCACTATAGCTCAAGCAAGGATGAAACAACAATATAATCAACACAAAGGCGAAAGAGAATTTTTAATAGGAGATTGGGTCTTCCTACGGTTCCAACCATACAAGCAAACATCAATCCAGACCAGAGTATCCATGAAGCTTTCACCTCGGTTCTATGGACCCTACTAGAATTTGGAGTGCATCGGAGCAGTAGTATACAGATTGGACTTACCCGCCAGCTCCCAAATCCATCCAGTCTTCCATGTGTCATGTTTAAAGCTCAAGTTGGGACAAAACGAGAAAGGCCAAAGCCACCTACCAAATATGACTACCCAAGGAGAGCTCCAAACCCAACCGAGTGCCATTATTGTTCAACAAATCGTGACTCAACGATAATGACCCACTACTGAAATGTTAATACAGTGGGCGAACCTACCAGCAGAAGATGTCACTTAGGAGAACTATAATGACTTGAAGATCAAATTCTCAGAATTTATGGAGCATCAGCCTCGAGGACAAGGCTGATTTGAAGAGGGCGGGTCTATTAGGACTCTAGCTAGGAGAGTCCTAATTGAGTTTTATTGAAGGAGGCAAACATGTAAATCCTAAGGTTATTCATGTAAATCCTATCTAGCCGACCCCTATTAAAGAGGTGAAGAGGCCGGTTAGGTTAGGATTAGTTTAGAGGTTACTTCTTAGAGAAGCATTATGAGTTGATTAGAAGTAGGGGTCTTGAGTATGAGTCCTATTAGGAGTTGGGGTTTAGAAGTCATATAAATAGCCATGTATTCACCCTCTTTTCTTCATGAATATATCAATCCTTTTAGCAATCTTTGAGCAACAACTTGGAGGAAGAAACCCCTATAGAGTTTCAAGGAGGTCGATCCCCTAAAGAGATCAACCCCAAACTTAGAATCTATAAGGGTTCTAACATTTTGCCTAAGTTGTGCGGTACCCTTGCGTGTCCATCCACAAAGGTCAGCCTCCCTGAAATCTCCTACGATCTCTTAGGACCTGCAAAAGAGAAGACGAGATAGAAAAAGTGCTCCACACGGGATCCATAAGCAACCCTTTCAGTAAACACAATATAGTCATTGAAAATTTCAACCATGGATATCACAAGCTCAGAACGATTGCACAACAAAGGTATAAAATTAGTCCACTATAGACTGAAATCTAATACAAGTATCCACCTGATGCAAACTTTATGTATAAGCCTATAATGGCCGCCAAACTTACTCAAATGGGGCTGTTAAGCTTTTGGCTAGCTCTTTACAAGCTTTACAAAGCTAGAACAAATCAAAAAGATAGACATGCATAAGCATTATACCGAATAAGCCATTTACAATTTGTCCATGATAGTCCACTCCCAATTCCTCTTTTATCGAGGCCATCAGCATCCATTAACGGTCTTCCTTCAATAGGCGAAGACCAACCACCCTCTTACAACTTTTTCTTTTATAAGTGTTCCCTCACACACCTCTCTTAGGACTAATTTTAAGTTTTAGGAGGAGGGACTTCGACACTTAAGATCACATAGTTTTCACATTATTTTCTTGCTCAATTCTTATTATGCCAAGCAAGGATAGTTGGGGTATTTATAGACTCCAAATGGCTTCAAGAATTGGAGCCAAAATTCAAACAACTTGAGATTTTATGGTACTAATAGTACCACCGCCTGTGCTAGGTGGTACAACCGCCTGTGCTAGGTGGTACCACCACCTACAGCACTGATACTGGGTGGTACCACCACCCAGTCTAGCAGGACTAGTATCTAGTCTGGCGGTACCATCGCTTGACATTGGGTGGTACCACCACCCAGACTTCACCTTGGGAGGCCGAGCCTCAAGTGGTTCTATCGCCAACCCTGGCGATGCCACCGCATAATGTGGCTCTAGGTCACTATTTGGGCCTTCCATCCAGCCAAACAAAGCCCTGATTCAAGCCCAATTGGCCCCTAATTGAGTTGGCCTAATTCTAACCTAATTATAACTTAATACTATTTTGATCTAGATAATTATTACAAAGCTTGAATCATTTATTGTCCGGCATGTCATTAGTTCATCTGTGCTTCATCCAATCCTTCGGCGCATTGTCCTCTCTTGCGACCTATTACCCAATCGGCATGTTGACCCTGTAACTCCGATCTTCTTAGCGTAATTTTCGCTCTTCTTGGGCCGATGCCTGAACCGATGACACAAAGCCTTCTTCCGATATGTTGATTGATCCTCATGCTTGACGTCTAATCTTTTGACATGATCCATTCCGGCCCAACTTCTGATTCCTCCTATTTTAATTATCTCTTTCTGAACAAAGCTAGTCTTGTGTTACTTAAAATATAGATTAGATCACAAACCCTATCATAGTTTCATCATCAAAATCCAATATTCAACACTATTGAATCTCATATTTTGATGATGAAATCAATTGATAAGTTTATGATCTAATCTCTATTTTGAGAAAAGTGTTGCAAGACTATCTTCGATTATGAAAGGCAAAATGATTAAAGAGAATCAGATGTTGGGCCAAAGTCAGAGATCAGGCATCACATTGGAAGAATCAAATATTGCGTCAAGATCAAATATTACGAGTGTCAATATATCGATGGATCGAGCAATACACCAAAGGAGAGCATGATATATCGAGAGTTCAGAAGAACTAATGACATGTTGGACAACATAAGATCTTATATTTTGTAATTGTCCAAGTCATGATCGTCATAGTTAGGTTTTAAATTGAGTTAGTTTTGAGTATAACCTTACTAACACAATTAGGGACCCATTGGACTTAAATTAGGACTGATTTGGGCTCATTGGGAGGCCCATTCAGTAACCCATAGAGTTGGTCAGGTGATGGCACTACCAAACTGGCGGGGGAATCGCCTGAGCTAGAAAAGTCAAAAAGTGATGGTACTGCCAAGCTACAGGCGATGGTACCACTAGCGTTAAAGCTGGAAGGTGGTGGTACCACCCAAGTTGGCAGTGGTACTACTAGAGCTCCTATTTTCAAGGTGCTACAAGTGGTAGCACTGCCCAGTGCAAGCAGTGGTACTACCCATACTTGGAAGACCTAGAAATTTAAATTTTGGCTTTGTTTTTAAAGCCATCTGGGGCCTATATATCCCACTCATCCCTACTAGGATTATAAAAGATTTAGTGAACTAAAACTCTAGTGAATTAAAGTTGTAATCTTGAAAAGTGTTGAGTGTTCCTCCCCTTCTCTTGAAAAGTTTAGAATTCTATTTAATGAAGGTGTGAGACTTGTAGAGGTTATCTCCTAAACCTGTAAAAAGGAGAAAAAGTTATAAAAGGGTGGTTGATCTTTGACCATTGAAAGAAGATCGTTAGTGAAAGCCAGTAACTTCAACAAAGGAGGAATCAAGAGTGGACGTAGTTCGAAGGACCAAACCACTATAAATCTAGTGTGCTCATTTTCCTTTATGTTTTTTACTCTTATTGCTTACTAAGCTAGTTGCTCAATACTTTTACTTATATTCCAAGTAAAACACATTTCTGATATGTTTTATTGAATAAAATTTTCAAATTAATGTAATTTTCCAAAAGCACTAATTCATCCCCCCCACCAAGTGCCACTACGATCCTAACAGTTAGTATCAGAGCCAAGTTTCTCTCCGTTGGTTTAACACCCAAGAGAGACTAAATGGCTTTTGGTGGTAATCTAGAGGGTCACTCTCACTTGTCCTCCAATGTTCAATGGGACAGATTACACTTATTGAAAAATATATATGTATATCTTCTTGATTTTCATATATTTTGATTTATAGAATGTGCTTGAAAATTATTTTCAAAAGTCTTCTAATCTAATGAATGAATGAAATGATTTGGAGAAGAAAATCTTTTTTTTTTAATACTAAAGCGATGAATGCTTTGTTTTGTACTTTAGACAAAAATGAATTTAATCGGGCTTCTATATGTGAAACTGCATATGATATTTAGCATACACTTGAAGTCACACATGAAGGCACAAATAGAATAAAAGAGTAAAATTAATCTTTTAGTGCATAATTATGAGTTGTTTCAAATGAAACCATTGGAGACATGTACACCTGTTTTACGGATATCATCAATGGTTTAAAAGCACTTGGTAAAAATTTTTCTAACCTTAAATTTGTAAATAAAATACTAAGATCCCTTCCAAAAAGTTGGATCCAAAAGTAATAGCAATACAAGAAGCAAAAGATTTGAATAATTTTTCACTTGAAGGACTTATCAAATTCTTTAATTTGACCAATTTAAATCCACTTTTGACACATGATCATATAGAATAATCTTTCAAAGAACTGGAAGGATATGACACTTAGAGCAAAAAGACCAGTCTTGAGTAAAAAGTTTTTGAAAAGTGATGTATTTGATGAGTGGACCCTTCTTCTTCATAGATACAAGTGTGAAAATCTTTAAAAATTTATAAGAAGAAATAAAATAAATCTTGTAAAACAAGATACTAAGAACATAAATGAAAGAAAAATGATACAATTATTTGCTACAAATGCTTCAAAGTGGTGTAGGTCACTTTAAAAGTGAAATATCATCATTGTCTCCTCAAAAGTGTACCAAAGTGAAGAAAGCACTCAGGTGACTTGGGACGAATCAAGTTCTTAGTTAGTTCCTTTTCAAGAGCAAACCAATTAGTTGAAGTTCTCTTTCTTTAACTACGATCGATGATTCTTCCAGGTAACTTGTGACTTAATCAAAATCCCTTTATTTTCAAAGAATACTTGAGCTTTTCACTGCACTTAATTCACCCCCTCTTAGTGAATTTAAATTAATTAGTAAAAATTATAAATTATTAAAAAGGATCATGCTTCTCTATCTAGTAAATTTGAAAATTAAGAGATGAGCATTATAATTGTCTTGTTAAACTCTATGTTCAATGTAAAGGATTAGAATTATTTAAAAATAAAATTTTATTATTATAATAAACTTTAAAAATTTAAAATTAGAAATAAATTTTAAAAATCTTCTCTTCATGAGTGAATGGAATGAGTCGGAGAAGAAGAATTAGCTTTTGAAAGGCTATTAAAAGTCAATACCTTATTAAAAGACCCACATTGATAAGAATAGAGTTTAATGTCGGGTTTCCATTTGTGAATCGGCTTTTGATATTTGGCGCTTTGAAATCACTCATTGAAGGCAAAATATGAAGAGTCAAAATCAACATTTTGTGCATTCCTAACTAACGAACTTTTTGGATAAAACCAAATGAGTCCATTAGGAGACATACACCCGCTTTTCGGATGTCATCAATGGTTAAATGGATAGCTCTAAAGTAAACCCTTTTTTGTAGAATTTTGAATTGGTAAGCTAGATTTTAGATCCCTTCCAAAGTGTTGGGATAGTGGAAGGTCAGGCCATTCAAGAGGCCAAGGATCCAAAGTATTTCCCATTGAAGAACTTATTGGATCTCTAATGACTTACGAGATATGCCATGCTCATGAAGAGCTTGAGAACAAAGAAAAAGAAAAGGAAGGATATGGCATAAACACAAGAAGACCACTTGAAAGGAACATCAAGTGATGAGGATAGTGACAATGACATTGGATTAACTCGAAAGTTTGAAAATTCATAAGAAAGAACAAGTTCAAAAATGACACAAAAGCAAATTTGAACACAAAAAGGACCAAGTCATTTGCTAAGAACTTGAAGCCGGGACAGAAAGAATGATGCCCTCAAGCCAAGTAAAGAAGCAATTCAAGAGGAGAAAAATGATGAAGGCCACATGGGATGATTCAAGTGACTCTACATCCACTCTTGAAGAGGCTAGCAACAAGAGGAGGCAAATTTCGCTCTAATGGCATTTGGAGAAGAGGTTAGTGAGTTACTTAATGAAGAGTTATCTTTCGATGAACTTTCTATGGCTTTTCATGAGTTGTTTGATGAATGTAGAACTATTAGTAAAAGTTCAATTTACAAAGAAAAGAGCATGCTTTATTACAAAGTAAATTCAATAGTCTTCAAAACCTTCTTTCTACCCCCATGCTCTAAGTGTGAAGACTTAGATGCAAGAAAGGGAGAACTTATATCAAAGAGACCCTAAACAAGTTTAAGGTCGGTAGCAAGGGCTTAGACATGATTCTTGCTAACAAAGGTCATGTCGGAAATAGAAGTGGTATCGGATTTGTGAGAGGTTCTCACCAAAATCCCACCACCTTTGTTAAAGGGTCTACATTGCATGTATCACCCCATTTGAAATGTAATTTTTGTTGCAAAAGCGGGACATGTTACCTACAAATGTCCATTCAAGAAAATTAGTCCACAAAAGTTGATATGGGTTCCTAAAGGAACCATAAACAATTCAATGATAAATTACAAAATAAGTAGATCAATTTGTAAGGAACCCAAAATCAAATGGGTACCTAAAAACAATCCTCTTTGTAGACAAACTCACAAGCTAGGAGCAAGAAATGGTATCTTGATAGTGGATGCTCAAGGCACATGACCGGAGATCCATCTCATTTCTTAAATCCTCGCTTTACCTCTATGCTCTGCTCTCTAGCAAAAAGAAGGATATGTCACTTTAGGAACGTGAACAAGGGTAAAATCATTGGCAAGGGAACCATAGGTAACAAATCAAGTTTTTCAATTGATGATGTGTTACTAGTTGATGGTTTAAAACATAATCTTTTAAGTATTAGTCAACTATGTGATAAAGGTTTATGTTGTTAAATTTGAATCCAATGTTTGCATTATTGAAAAACCAAAACAACGACATATCCATGATTGCTTTAAAACAAAACAATGTCTACACAATAAATATTGATAAATTAAGTAATGAAATGTGTTTTGGGTTTTGAATGATGACGCTTATGCTTTGGCATAGGAGGCTAGGCCATAGAACATGAAACTAACAAAAGATTTATCTAAAGATTTAGTAAGATTTATCCCAAAACGAAATTTGTTAAGGATAAGGTATGTGATGACATGTCAACTGAGGAAACAAATAAAGACTAGTTTCAAATCAAAAAAACATTAGCACCGCTAGACCATTGCAATTGATCCACTTGGACTTATTTGGATTTCAATTGACATAACAAGCCTAGGTGGTATCAAATATGTATACTTTTGTAATTGAAAGGATGATATAAGATACACTTGGACCTAGTTTTTTGGCTCATAAAAGTGATACACTTCAAATGTTTCTCTAAATTTTGTAAACTCAACAAAATGAAAAGGCTTTATGATCTCATCAACAAGTGATCATGGAGGTGAATTTCAAAATCATGACTTCCAAAATTTATGGAAAAAACGGAAATCACAAAACCAAGAAACCACAACAAAATGGAGTAGTAGAAAGAAAAATCAGAAGTTTAAGAAATGGCTAGAACCATGTTAAATGAATATAATGTCAACATACAACATAAGTTTACATCGTTCGAAAAAAGAAAACACGTGAAGCTACTTCTTGTGATGAATAGAGTTCTAGTGAGACCATCCTATTCAAAACTCCATATGAATTATGGAATGATCAAAATTTCAATGTTTCTTACTTTAAAGTTTTGGTTGCAAATGCTTTATTTTGAATGAAAAGGATGATAGGAAAATTCGATGCAAAATCCAATGAAGGCATATTTCTTGGAGATTCATTTCTAAGGCTTTTCGTGTTTTCAACAAGAGAACCTTATTATAGAAGAATCTATTCATCCTAGGTTTTTAATCCTATTTCGAATTTAAGAAAAAAGATTTTGATGATGATTTTGGTCTTGATGATTTGAATTTGAATGAACCTCCTAAATAACATCTTGGATGCATCTTCTTCAAGCTTCGGTACCAAAGGAATGGAAGTATGTAGATGCTCATCCCAAGGAGTTAATTATAGGAATGCATCGAAGGGGTTAAACTCGATCTTCTTTCAAAAATTTTTATGCCCATGTGCCTTTCTTTCTCAAGTTGAACCAAAATGCATTGTTGATGTCCTAAAAGATGATAAGGTTATCCTAATTGCAAGAAGAATTGAATCAATTTGAGAGGAATGAGGTATGGAAGCTTGTTCCTAGATCGACCTAATGACCACTTAGTTATTGGTACTAAGTGGGTCTTTAGAAATAAGCAAGATGAAATATCATGGTTAGAAACAAGGCTAGACTAGTGGGAAGGTTTAACCAAGAAGAAGGTATCGATTATGAAGAAACCTTAAAGCTCGGTGGCAAGATTGGAAGCCATTAGGATGCTCCTTGCCTATGCTAGTAGTAAGATTTTAAATTATTTCAAATGGATGTCAAAAGTGCATATAGTTTTAAATGGTTTCATTACCTAGAAGAAGTTTATGTTGAACAACCACCCGGATTAGCATAGAAAACTCTATTTCCTAACCATGTATTTAAGCTAACTAAGGCCTTATATAGTCTTAAACAAGCCCCTAGGCTTGGTATGAAGGCTGAAAGTTCTTTCTGATTGATTCAAATACATACTTCGCTTAAAGGAAGGTTGATACTACATTGTTTATTAAACATTTTGAAAACAATTTTCTTATTGTTCAAATTTATGTTGATGATATCATCCTTTTTCCTTTGATCTTGTGATAAATCACTATGTGATTTATTTGCTAATGATATGAGTGATGAATTTGAGATGAGCCTAATGGGAGAACTAAATTTCTTTTTAGGACTTCAAATCTTTGAGAACTAAGTAATGGTATATTTCTAAATCAATCAAAATACACATTGGAATTGTTAAAACGATTCAATATGGATGAATCAAAGAAATTAGCACTCCTATGAAGCACCTCCACTAAATTAGATATGGATGAAAATGGAGAAAGCTTTGATCAAAAAACTTATAGGGGCATGATAGGTAGGTGCTTTATCTCACTGCAAACTGCAGACCGATATCATGTTCGGTGTAGGGCTATGTGCAAGATTCCAAGCTAATCCTAAGCTATCTCACTTGAAAACCAAGAGGATTCTTAGATATCTTAAAGGGACCCCTAATCTTGGATTATGGTATCCAAAAAAAACTTTAGTTTGAAAGCTTATCAAATTGATGGAAATTTTGGTGGATGTAAACTAGATAGAAAAGCACATCGGAACATGCCAATTTCTAGGACATGCACTTGTTTCTAATTGGACTTCTAAGAAACAAATTGTTCCTCTATTTAAAGGTTTTGAAATATAGTCTGCTAGTGCATGATTTGTATCAACAAGTTATCAAGATGAAAATACACTAGAGGACTATGGAATCTACTTAAAAATATTCCTATAAAGTGTGATAACATGAGTGTAATTTTTGTCTAACTAAAAATGCAATCCAACACTCTTATAAGCACATTGACATAAGGCATCATTTTTATACGTGATCATGTAAGTAGTAGAAATGTCACTTTTCATGATTTTGTTGATACAAATCATCAATTAGCGGACATTTTTATTAAACCTTTAAATGAGGAACAATTTGATTTTATTAGAAGGAATTAGGCATGCTAAACTGTCCAAGTAAGTAACTTTTTTATGAAATTTTCTTGAAATTATGTTTAAACTATGATTTCCATCAATTTGATTCGGATTGTCCATGGATTTATTTCTTTGACTTCATCCCATCTTTCAGATTTTTGGATAAAATAATCCAAGGAGAGGTGGAAAAACATTAAAATCTAAGAGTCCTTTTGACCGCTTTCAAGTGAGATAGCTTAGATTAGCTTGGAATCTTGCACATAGTCCCACACGGTGGAACATGATATCCTGCAGTTGCAAGTTTGGTGGATAAACCGAGCTACCTAACACCCTCCTATAAATTGTATTTTGGCGGTAGAACCGCCTCCTAATCTGCATCCATCTCTCAATTTAAACTCCTCTAAACTTCAAATTGGTGTGATTTCTTCCTATCTAGAAGCCTAAGGAGGAGATTCTATCGTGATTCATTCTTCCTACATCTAGAAAAACCAATCTAAGGTGAAAAAAGAATTCTTTCTCATTCATTTTCTTGTGAAGTTTCATTTCTTTCTTCAATTAATTTTCGATTATTCATAGAAATGGCTCCTAGAAGAACATCAAGAGACAAAAAAAAGGATGGAGGTAGATTCATTTGACCAATCCTTGTTTAAATCACAAGAAGCCTCCCTTAGCCTTTTCTGAATTTGGTTCAAAACCCATTCACAGAAAGGAAAGTATGTTGATTTGAATCAATTAGGAAACTTAGAACCTTTCATGTGGTTAAGGACTTAGAGGCTTTACCTGGTTAGGAAATTATTGAACCTATTTATCAACGTTTAGTAAAGTTGTTCTATGCTAATTTAACGCACTTTTGACATCCATTTGATGATGGCTTGTCAACTTATCTTCTAGGTAATGAGATTCAAATATGTGATAATACTATATGCTCATTAATTGGAATTGTTGAAAAGAGCTAGGATGTTATTTTCGGGAAAATGGGATACCTTCTTCTTGGTGCCACTCATTGGAAGCTTTAGTCTAGCCTTGTTTGCAAACCCAAATTTAGGAATAATTCCCAAGAGTTGTGAAATCTATTACCAATAACTTTAACTCTAAAATTTTGCATCACATACCGATAAACATTATTATTCTCATCATGATGAGATCTTCTTCATTGCGAATTAGGTACCTTATATTGGATTATGACTAGACAACAATGCATTTTGGTTACCTAAAAGAAAGGCACATGATGAGGTTCTTTCTAAAGGATCAATGTTACCATATGGAGGTTTAATAACTAGACTATTGCATGCCCATAACATAACTCCATTGGATGAAGAAGCAATACAAATCTAAAAATTTAATGTTATTAATGTTAAAGCTTGAGACGACTTAGATGCATCAAGATCGAGTTATGGAATAGGAGTTAGGCAACCTAGGAGATGATATACCTCATCAAGACCAAGACCATCATCAAACATCTTTTCCTTAGGGGAAATGAACCTCCTCCCGATCCTTTGTTGAATAGATTCTTACATAAGTGACATTTTCTTGCTCCATCTACTAAAAGCGATCATGAGAGAGTTAAATGAAGTAAAACTACTTCAAATTGAAATTTTGAAGGAGATTTTCCTAAGATGAACTTAAAGATCGATCACATGTATAGCATCTTGGCATTCCTCTTTAAAGTAGAAACATTGTGTTTTTTTTTATCATTCCATGTAAACATATGTTGTATGTTGACATGTATGTTGTATTCTACATCGTGACATCTATATTGTCTTAACTTCATGATATATCACGGCCACTTTGTGGAATGGTTTTGGTTTTCGATTTTTTTCCATATAACATGATGTTTAGCCATTTCCCTCCTTGTTGTTATAATTCTACTACTCCATTTTGTTGATGACAAAGGGGAGAAATGAAATGTGTATTATCCGTTTGTATATGATATAAATTTTGAAGTCAAATTAAACTTAGTTGGGTTCTTGATATCATGCTTCTTTTATATGTATACTTCATTGATATCCTTGATGTCTAGTTTGAAATCTTGAAATTAAAATTAATTATGTTGAATTCAAAATTGAATTCAAGCGATTTTCTTTATGGCATATACATGGGTTCCAAGAATAACTCTATCACCAATTGATAGTCATCCACAATCAAAAGGGGAGATTGTTAAATCTAGGATTTTGATGATCAAATCAAATAAGTGAAATATTTGTATTAATCTCTTTGTTGGTGATGAGTGTGTGAATTTTTGACGATGGAAAACATAACTTTGATTTATCAAGTTGCCAAGTCCACATGGTTCATCTTAAGTCAAAGATTTTGGGATACCTCTTACTAAACCATCCAAGATCAACTAGAGAGGACTTTCAAGTTTTGAAAGTCCATTTCAAAGATCGCCAAGGTTCGCATTCAGGAAAATTCGAAAACACATTTCAAGACTAGTTGGGCTATGGGAGTATTGTGAGACCATTGTTTTGTTTTAAAGCAATCATGGAAGTTGTTGTTGAGGCTTTTCAATAATGCAAACATTGAGTCAAATTTAACAACATAACTTGAAGGGTGTCCGATCAAATACTTAAGTTATGTTTAAAATCAACATAGTAAGCAGGATTTAAGAAATAAAACTTGCCCAAAATTCGTAAGAGCCAATGGTTCCCACTGCCAATGATTTTCTTGTTGTTGTCTCCAAAGTGACATATCCCCATTCTTTGCTAGAGAATAGGGAAAGAGATGGAACCGCCATGCCTAGGCGGTGGAGCATCCACTATCAAGATACCATTTCTTGCTCCTAGCTTGTGAGCGTAGCACCGTCTACAAAGAGGATTGTTTTTAGGAACCCATTTGATTTTGGGTTCCTTACAAATTGATCTACTTATTTTGTAATTTGTCGGTGAATTGTTTATGGTTCCTTTAGGAACCCATATCAACTTTTGTGGACAAATTTTCTTGAATGGACATTTGTAGGTAACATGTCCCGTTTTTGCAAAGATCGACAAATTACATTTCAAATAGGGTGGCACCGCTTTGATACATGCAATGGGACTCCAAATTCACTTGGAATTTGGAGATTTTAAATCCACTTTTGGATCTATAAATACCCCCTTTCTCATTTGAAAGGGTTACCTTTTGAGCAAAAGTTTGAGTCTTGAGCTTTTGAAGAGTTTTTGAAAAGTGTTGTATTCTTTTGCAAGTGTTCACCCCTTCTTCTTGAGAGATCTTCACACTGTGAACATCTTGTAAAGGGTTTGAAAATTGGGTGTTTGATCCTTCCCCTTCAAAGGACTTACTAATAGTGGAATTCAGCGGAGCCTCATTGAAAGGCCATAGAAAGTGGATGATAGGTCATTTGAGTAACCACTAACATCATTTCTCTCAAATGTGTGTGTTTACATTTCTGAAATCACTTCAATTTCTTGACTACAAGTTCTTAGTTAGGCCTTTTCACAAGCAATTACTTCAATTCTTCTTGGCTTGAATCGAATTCTTGAACTTGTGTTTCTTTGCTAAATTGGTTTCAAGAATGACTTGAGTTTAATGTGTTCACTAATTCACCCCCTCTTAGTGCCTTTTGATCCTTCTTATGAATCAAAGTGGACGTAGTTAGAAGGACCAAACCACTATAAATCTATGTGCATCACTTTTTCCTTTATGTCTTTTTACTCTTATTGCTTACTAAGCTTTGGAAGTTGCTCAATACTTTTACTTATATTCCAGTAAAACACATTTCGATATGTTTTATTGAATCCAAAAGTTTTCAATTAATGTAATTTTCTTGAAAGCACTAATTCATCCCCCACAAGTGGAAGGATCCTAAAATCTTAGTATACCAATTCATTGGTTTAACACCCAAAGAGACTAAATGGCTTTAAGTCCATTGATGGGTCATCCTCACTTGTCCTCTAATGTTCAATGGACTCATTTGGTTACACTTATTGAGGAAAATATGTATGTATATCTTCTTGATTTTCATATATTTTGATTTATAGAATGTGCTTGAAAATTATTTTCAAAAGTCTTCTAATCTAATGAATGAATGAAATGATTTGGAGAAGAAAATCTTTTTTTTAATACAAAATAAGCGATGAATGCTTTGTTTTGTAGACTTTAGACAAAAATGAATTTAATCGGACTCATATATTCACTCATCTGCATATGATATTTAGCATACACTTGAAGTCAAACACATGAAGGCACAAATAGAATAAAAAAGTAAAATTAATCTTTAGTGCATAATTATGAGTTGTTTCAAATGAAACCAAATGAAACCATTGGAGACATGTACACTGCTTTTAGGATATCATCAATGGTTTTAAAGCATATGTAAAAATTTTTCTAACCTTAAATTTGTAAATAAAATACTAAGATCCCTTGAAAAGTTGGATTAAAGTAATAGCAATACAAGAAGCAAAAGATTTGAATAATTTTTCACTTGAAGAACTTATCGGGTCTTTAATAACCTATGAAATGACTTGTATGACACATGATAAACATAAGAATAATCTTTCAAAGAATAGGAAGGATATGACACTTAGAACCAAAGAAGACCACTTGAGTAAAAACTCAAGTGATGATGATGATGATGAGGACTCGATACTCATAATAAGAAAATTTTAAAAATTTATAAGAAGAAATAAAATAAATCTTGTAAAACAAGATACTAAGAACATAAATGAAAGAAAAAAGGATACAATTATTTGCTACAAATGTAAAAAGTTGGGACACTTTAAAAGTGAATGTCCTTTACTGAAGAAAAAGAAGGTACCAAAGAAGAAGAAAGCACTCAAGGTGACTTGGGACGAATCAAGTGCATACGAAGACGAAGAGCAAACCAATGAAGTTGAGGTCACGAACTACGCATTGATGACTCTCAATGACGAGGTAAGTGACTTAATCAAAATCCCTTTATTTTACAATGAATTACTTGATGCTTTTCACGACTTGTCTGATGAATTTAAATTAATTAGTAAAAATTATAAATTATTAAAAAAAGGATCATGCTTCTCTTTCTAGTAAATTTGAAAAATTAAAAAAATGAGCATTATAATTGTTTGTTAAACTCTTGTACTCAATGTAAAGAATTAGAATTATTTAAAAATAAAATTTTATTATTATAATAAACTTTAAAAAATTTAAAATTAGAAATAAATTTTTAAATATGATTCTTGTCAATAAGGGTTATGTTCGAAGAAAGAAAGGAATTAGCTTTTTGAATAGCACTCATTAAAAGTCAACTACCTTCATTAAAAGACCCACATTGCATGTTCACATAGAGATTAATGTAATTTTTATAAAAAATACAGTCATTTTGCTTATAAATATTCATTTAAAAAATATAGATCATACAATTTAGTTTGGGTTCCTAACAGAACTATAAATAACTTAATACCATTAGTAAAAATAGACAGATCTTTTCATGAGGGACCCAGTTAAATGGATACCTAAAGTAAAACCCCTTTTCTTATAGATATGTTTACAATCAAAAGCTAGGAGCAAAAGATGGTACTTTGATAGTGGATGCTCAAGGCATATGACCGGAGTTCCAATATAATTTTCTATGCTCACTAGCCAAGATAAAGGATATGTCACCTCCGGAGACAATAACAAAGAAAAAATTATTGACAAAGGAAATATAGATAACAAATCAAACCTTTTGATTGAAAATATTTTATCAGTAGATGGTTTAAAATATAACTTGCTAAGCATTAGTCAATTGTGTGATAAGGGTAATAACATCAAATTTGAATCTAATGCGTGCATTATAGAAATACCACACAAAAATAGATCTTTGATTGCCTTAAGTACTAATAATGTGTATACTATTGATCTTGATAAGTTTTGTGAGGAAACTTACTTTGAAGCCTTAAACAATGATGCATGACTATGACATAGAAGATTAGGCTATACAGGTATGAAACTAATCTCATAAATTACAACTAAAGAAATAGCAAGAGGAATGCCTAGTATAAAATTTATCAAAGATAAAGTTTGTGATGCATGCTAACTAGGAAAACAAACCAAGAGTAGTTTTAAATCAAAGAATCAAATAAGCACCTCTAGACTACTATAATTAATCCATATGGATTTGTTTAGACCAATTAATACAACAAGTCTAGGAGGTAGTAAATATGCCTTTGTAATTATTGATGATTATAGTAGATATACTTGGACATACTTCTTGGCACATGAAAGTGATTGCTTTAAATATTTTACAAAGTTTTGTATACTAGCTCAAAATAAAAAATATTTTATGATTTCGTTTATGTTGGGATCTAGAGCGGCACTAAGAGGGGGGAGGGGGGTGAATTTAGTGCAGCGGTTAATAACAAAATTTTTTTGTGATTTAAACAAGTTCGTACATTGAAAACATCGTATGACAAAATTAGGTTTCGATGAAAATCGATTTCGATTAAAGCGTATTGGAAACATATTTAACTTGTAAGGATTTAGAGATGAAGAAATGGAGTAGCAAGTGAAGATGGTTTGTTGAAATGTAAATTGTGAGAAAGTAAATACAAACCGAATTTATAATGGTTCGGTCATACGACCTATATCTACTCCTGATTTCTCTTTACTTGAGGCCACCGGCTTTCCACTAGTTGTCTTCCTTCCAATGAGCAAAGACAAGTTTCCTTATTATGCTCTCTCATTTTGACAGGCTTAGGAGGTAACCCTTACAAGCACTTTCACTCATCTCTTTCGGTAGAATACAAATGGGAACTAGAGGAGGGATATTTAGAAGGATTTTTACAGCGTTTTATTGCTTTTAAAATCTCTATGCTTATGTCTTCAACCTAAGGATGGGAGGGATTTTTATAGGCTCCAATTGGATTCAAACTTGAAGTCAAAAACTATCCCATCCCGAGTCTACTGGGTTTTGGCAGTACCATTGCTAGTTTGACCCTGACACTAGTGGTACCACCACTTGACACACTGACATGGTTAATGTAATGGGTGGTACCACCACCAAGTATAACTTGGGGAGCTAGACCTAGGTGGTGCCACCACCCTAGTCTTGCAGTGCCACCGCCAAACAAGTCCAGCACTCCTGGTTGGCCTTAAACCCGGCCCAAACTAGTTCAATACCAGGCCCAATTGGCCCCTAACAGGGTTATAGGATTGACACTTAATTCTAACCCTAATTATGTGCTAACTACAAAATTAAAGATATTTCCTAAGCTAATACAAAGTTTGAAAAGTCAATACTTCCTCTGGCGAACTTTTGGCGAACTTCCGGCGGTCTTCCGATGAACCCTCGGACACCATTCTACAGACTCCCGGCAAGCTCCTGGACTTCACGATGATCATGAAGAGTTTTAACGAGCTTCTTCGGCAAGCTCTGATCTTTCTCGGTGAGCTCCACAAACTTTTAATGAATCTTTCTGGTAAACTTTCGAAAACCTTTCGGCAAGCTCCCTACTCATTCTCAGCCAGTTCCGGCAGTATTCCTGACTAATATTTGGACTTTCGTCGAACTCTCGAACTCCCAACAATTCCATCGCACTTGACTCCAGCACTTTGTTTCGCTTTATGTCTTCATCATTATTGTAGTTATTCCTTCATACATAAACCTTAACTCTACTTCGATCTAATCAATTACACAAATCAACCTCTCGTTGCCCGACACGTTATTGGTTGGTGCTTCATCCAGTTCTTCGGCACATTGTCCTCTCTTACGACCTGTTGCCCAATCGACGGTTGACCTCTGCAACCTCGATCTCCTTAGCGCAACACTACTCTTCTTGGCCCGATGCCTGATGTCTAAAGCTTTCTGCCGATTGTCGACCAGACCTCCGACATGATGTCCAATCTCCTAACATGATTTCTTCTGGCACAACGCTGATTCATCCTATGTCAACTATCTAATTCTGATTGATAGTAGATCTGCATCACTCAAAACGTAGTTAGACAATATACTACAATCAATTAGTTTCATCATCAAAATCTTAGACTCAACAGTCTCCCCCTTTTTGATGATGACAACTAATTGATGACGGAGTTAATCCTAACTCCTGGAGTTTAACCAAACTCCCCCTATCAATATGTTATATTGATAGAACACTTGGATTATGCAAATCCAAGCAACATCTATCAAAATCATATTATCAAAAATATTATGTAAATATATAAAATATTCAATCAACATTTATATTGCATGAACTCATCAATATACTTCTCCCCCTTTGTCATCAATAAAAAGTAGAAGTTGCATCATAGCTAGTTTAAAAGATATATAAGTTTTACAATCATACTAGCTATCAATCTAGATGTTTAACATACATAACTTTAAAACATTCAATTATGGCAAGTGTTTAAGGATGTGTAATCATGACAATTCAACACTTGTTTCTTGTGCAAGTTTGCATTTTGCTTTTCTTGAATTTTCAAGGTAGCACTTTTTGATATTCAAGATAGCAAGTTCTTTTCCTTTTTTTAAGGCTAGCAAGATAGTAAGTTTGCACTTTGATTTCTTTGTGATGTGCCAAGCTAGTAATTTTATCTCCCTTTTATCATTATTAAAAGAAAGGGAAAATGTAATGTGGTAATTCATTTCCTTTTTCATCAAATTTTCAAATCATGACAAACGAGATATCAAAAAATAAATATTGACATAAATGTTTCAATCATCAAAATTCAAGTCATGAATATGAATTCAATAAGCTAGCTCCCCCTTAGTTTTTGTCAAAATGAAGTGGAGGACTCAATAGCTAAAAATTTCAATCATTATACAGGCCATATAAAGAAATTATGTTATGATATCAAGAAAATTTAAGGACATGATTCATTTGACAAATCTTTTTAATAAGGCAAAAGAATTATATAACCAAGGATCATGCTAAAAATATATCAATATCATAGATCAAGTCATGATTCGTGATTCATCATAAAGCAAGTTAATTTTCAATAATCACTTAAGGCATGCAAGCCAAGGTACTCATGTCATTTCTAAATTATGAAAGATATGATATCAAAGCTCTAGAAAATCAAGAAGAACATGATTCATTTGAGAAATCCTTTTAATAATAATTCATCATAAAGATATCAAGATCGCATTTCATAAAGAAAGATTTCAATCAAGATATCAAGATCACGATATAGATAAAAATTCTCTTAAAAGGATCTTGATTGAAAAGGAATTCAAGTTGTAATTATCAAGATCATGAATCATAAATATTTTCTTTAGCAAAGAATCACATGAGCACTTGATTATTTTATAAGAAATCTTAATGCATCATGATTTATAAATTCTTTCTCTACAATATAAATCATAGGAGGTATAATAGCAATGATATCAATCATGATTCGTTTGGTAGCAAATAGTAAAGAGAACAATTTGTTTCATGGATAAGAAATCTCAATAAGATCACATTTCATAAAAAATTCTAAGTATCAAATATCAAGTAATAATCATGTTTCTTGAAATTTCTCAAGTTAAGAAGTCAAAAGAAAGTTCATGATTCAGTTGAAACAAAATCTCATTCAAGTCAATTCGTCAACTCAAAACTCATAATTAAAATCATTTTCATAGATTCATATAAATAGATTCTTTAACACATCATCAAAATCTCATTCATAATTCAAGAGATTCACAAAATATCATAAATGAATTTATCACTTGTCTTTCATGAAAAAATTAAAAAATTTTAGAGATAGTAAAATTTCAAGAATCATGCATTTCCTTTTTTATTATTAATTTCATTTAAGCATGCCTTTGTCTTTTAATAAAACAAGTATCAACATTTAAGACGTAAAGATAAATTTTGTCTTAAAAATCATTAAGTTGAAACACATTAAGCATGATAACAAACTTTTAATATTTTTATTTCATCATTATCAATGATGATTTCATAAGATATGTTCAATGAAGACCATTATTGTATAAATTCAAAATGCAAGTTTTGTCATTAAAGTCATTAAAATCAAATGCATCAAAATCTTTCATTTAAAATTTTTATTAAGAGCAACGGAGTTGGTTTACATGTAAGCATGCCCTTGTCTTTTTCTACTAGATTCATGTACCATCGTATAAATCCGAAAAGTTAGTTTCAAGAGAAATCATTAAGACCAAACGCATGATACATTCATTTATTTTCAAAATATTTATCATGTTTATTTTTATGAGATTCACAAGATTGGTAAAATGAATTCATTAATCTCAATAGGAAAGAAAATGCATTTTTTTCCATTTCATGCAATTGATTTCATGTAAACATATTTAAGTCTTTTATGAAAACATGTATCAACATTTAAAAATGAAACATAAGTTTCGTCATAAAAGAACATCATGATAGTACATTTTCAATTTTTATGTGTTTTATTCTATGTGGTTGATCTCATATAAGCATGTTCAAATTTTCATATAAAAGTCATGCATCATGTTGAAAACGAAATCATCAATATACTTGCTTCTATCTTTTAATCATATTTGGTGTGCAAGCATTATCATGAAATATGCGATTATCATGATAATTGAATTTTTTGTGTCACAAACAATGCATCTTGTTTCAAACTAAAAGCAATATGAATTCATCACGATCATACACTTTTCCCTTATATATATATATATATATATATATATATATATATATATATATATATTATGTGTTTCATTTTAAGTTGAGCATGTTCAAGAAATGTTTATGAAAGTGTCAAACATCATGTTTAGAACCGAAAGCATCATCGTATAAATCCAATTCACAAGTTTTGTCATAATCATCAATGTCAAAACTATAACACGTCATTCTAAACAAAATTCATCATGAAAGCAGTTAAGACCGAAAATACATTAATCCATAACATATGATTATTACTATAAATCATCTAGCATGTTATAAACATTTAACATTTTCATTATATCGTTTTATACGAAAGCCAAGACATAAGATTCACTTATCATGCATAGATTTAAAAAAATATAAAATCATCAAGATAATTGTTTATTGATTTTATCTTGTTAGGTGTACAAGCATGAGATGCAATTATCAATAAGACACTTTCAAGAATAACATACATAGATATGCATTAAGTTTAAGACTGAAATTCGATACGGAAAGCATACATGGAATTTATGCATTATCATAAATTAAGCCATCATCATTCATAATTTTTTACTTTTCAAAAATACTAGAAAAAAAAGCATAATATAATTTTTGAAAATAAATTTTTTATTTCCTACTATTTAAATTAAGCACTCATGAAAAGACATCATGTAATTTCATAATAATTCAAGGGAGTTTTGGTTAAGTTGCTTACCTTGTAGTCAAAACTTGTCAAAGCGCAATATGTCATTTCGCCTCTAGAAGTTCTTGATTCATCCTTGGGTGCCTTCCTCTTTTTTGACCTCTTCCTCTTTTCAAGTTTATTTTTGATTTTTGATTTTTGTTTAATGAACTTATTAAAATTCGTTAAAAGTTCAAGGTCCTCAATATTGTCCTCATCACTTGAGTCATTACTCAAATGACATTTTAAGAGTTCCAAATCCTTCCTCTTCTTTGGAAAGTGGTTCATATGTTCATCGAGTTCAAAATGTTCCAAGAGTGTCATTTCATATGTCATCAATGACCCGATTAGTTCTTCAAATGAAAAATTATTTAAATTTTTAGTCTCTTGTATTGCAGTTACTTTAGGATCTTACCTTTTTGGAAAGGATCTTAAGATCTTGTTAGTGAGTTTAAAATTTAAAAAGTATTTACTAAGACTTTTCAAGCTATTGACGACATCCATGAAACGGGTGTATATGTCACCGATAGACTCGCTTGGTATCACTCGGAAGAGCTCAAAATCATGCAATAAGAGGTTTACTTTTGAGTCTTTGACTCTACTAGTTCCCTTGTGCGTGATTTCAAGTATGTGCCAAATATCAAAAGTTGTTTCGCAAGTTGAAATCCGATTAAATTCAGTTTTGTTCAAAGCGCAAAATAAGGCATTAATAGCCTTTGCATTTAAAGAAAAAGATCTTTTCCCTAAGTCTGACCATTCATTCATCGAGTTTAAAATGTTCCAAGAGTGTCATTTCATAGGTCATTAATGATCCGATTAGTTTTTCTAATAGAAAATCATTTAAATTTTTAGTCTCTTGTATTGCAGTTACTTTAGGATTCCATCTTTTTGGAAGGAATCTTAAGATCTTGTTAGTGAATTCAAAATCTAAAAAAGATTTACCAAAAGCTCTTAGACTATTGACGACATCCGTGAAATAGATATACATATCGTCGATAGCCTCGCTTGGTTCCATTCGAAAAAGCTTAAAATCTTGCAATAAGAGGTTTACTTTCGAGTCTTTGACTCTACTAGTTCCCTCATACATGATTTTAATTGCGCGCCAAATATCAAAAGTCATTTCATAATTAGAAATATGATTAAATTTGTTTTTGTCTAAAGCACAAAATGAGGCATTCATAGCCTTTGCATTTAAAGAAAAAGATCTTTTCTCTAAGTCCGACCATTCGTTCATCGATTTAGATGGAAGTTGAAAGCTGTTTTTAATAAATAAGTTGAAATCTAGAGAAATCAAGAAAACTCTCATTCGAGTTTTTCAATATGTGTAGTCTGATCTATTAAAAAACGGGAGATGAACAATCGAAAAATCATCTTGAAAGCCGTAAAGAGCCATTTCTCACGGGTGAATCCGAAAGAGAAATAATGTAGCTCTGATACCAATTGTTGTGATCTAGAGTGGCACTAAGAGGGGGGGGTGAATTAGTGCAACGGTTAATAACAAAAAAATTTATGATTTAAATAAGTTCATATATTGAAAACTTTATATGACAAAATTATGTTTCGATGAAAATCAATTTTGATTAAAGTATATCAGAAACGTATTTAACTTACAAGGATTTAGAGATGAAGAAATGGAGCAGCAAGGGAAGATGGTTTGCTGAAATGTAAATTACGAGAAAGTAAATGCAAACCGAATTTATAGTGGTTTGGTCATATGACCTACATCCACTCCTGATTCCTCTTCATTTGAGGCCATCGGCTTTCCACTAGTTATCTTCCTTTTAGTAGACGAAGTCAAGTTCCCTTACAACGCTCTCTCCTTTTGATGGGCTTAGGAGATAACCGTTACAAGCACTTTCACTCCTCTCTTTCGGTAGAATACAAATAGGAACTAGAGGAGAGATGTTTAGAAGGATTTTTACAGCGTTTTCTTGCTTTTAAAATATCTATGCTTGTGTCTTCAACCCAGGGATGGGAGGAGTTTTTATAGGCTCTAATTAGATTCAAACTTGGAGCCAAAAACTATCCCATCCTGGGTCTACCAGGTTCTGGTGGTACCACTGCTAGTTTGACCCTGACACTAGCGGTACCACCGCCTGACATACTGACATGGTCAATGTACTGGGCGGTACCACCGCCTAGGTACTCTGTTACTCAGTGATACCACCACCTAATACAACATGAGGAGTTGGACCTGCGTGGTGCCACCACCAGACAGGTCCAGCACTCCTGTTGGGCCTTAAACTCGGCCCAAACCAGTCTAATACCGGGCCCAATTGGCCCCTACCAGGGTTATAGGATTAACACTTAATCCTAACCCTAATTACATTTTAACTATGAAATTAAAAATATTTCCTAAGCTAATACAAAGTTTGGAAAGTCAAGACTTCCTCCAGCGAGCTTCTAGCGAACTTCCGGTGGCCTTTTGACGAACCCTCGAACACCATTTTACAGGCTCTCGACAAGCTCTTGGACTTCACGATAATCTTGAAGAGTTCTGACGAGCTTTTTCGGTAAGCTCTGATCTTTTTCGGTTAGCTCCGTGAACTTCTGACGAATCTTTCCGGTGAACTTTCGAAAACCCTTCGGCAAGTTCCCTACTCATTCTCGGCCAGTTCTAACAGTACTTACGATGAATCTTCGGACTTCCGTTGAACTCTCGAACTCCTAGTAATTTCATCTCACTTGACTCCAACACTTTGTTTCACTTTATGTCTTCATCATTATCGTAGTAATCCTGCACACATAAACCTTAACTCTACTTCGATCGAATCAGTTACACGAATCAACCTCTTGTTGCCCGACACATCATTTGGTCAATGCTTCGTCCAGTTCTTCGATGCACCATCCTCTCTTATGGCTTGTTGCCTAATCGATGGTTGACCTTCGCAACCCCGATATCCTTGGTACAACACCACTCTTCTTGGCTCACTGCCCGATGTCTGAAGCCTTTTGCCGATTGTCGATCGGACCTCCGGCATGATGTCCAATCTCCTGAAGTGATTTTTTTTGGCGCAATGCTGATTCATCCTGTATCAACTATCTAATTCTGATTGATAATAGACCTATGTCACTCAAAACACAATTAGATAATAAACCACAATCAATTAGTTTCATTATCAAAATTCGAGACCCAATAGTTTATTCGTAGTGATAATGGTGGTGAGTTTAAAAATCATGATTTTTAAGATTTTTGTGATTTAAATGGGTACAACCATAATTTCTCTACTCCAAGAAATCTATAATAAAATGGAGTTGTTAAGAGAAAAAAAAAGAGTTTACAAGAGATGGCAAGAACCATACTTAATAAACATAGCCTACCCAAATATTTTTGGGCTGAAGCCATCAACACGGTATGCTATATCATAAACATGGTTCTCGTAAGACCACTCTTATCTAAAACTCCCTATAAATTATGAAATAACAAAGGACCTAATATTTTATATTTTAAAGTTTTCAATTATAAATATTTTATTTTAAATAAAAAGGATGCCATTGGAAAATTTGATGTAAAATCTGATTAAGGCATTTTTCTTGGATATTCATCTATTTCTAAAGCTTATTATGTTTTTAATAAAAAAACTTTAGTGATTGAGGAATCTATTCATGTTGTTTTTAATAAGATTCATAAATTTAAGAAAAATAATTTTGATGATGATTTTAATTTTGATACTTTGAATTTAAATAAAAATTCTCCTCTCCCTAGCAACTTGGATGCATCTACTTCCAAGGAATCCTTACTCAAGGAATGGAAGTATGTAGATGCTCATCATAAGGAGTTAATTATTGGAGATACATCAAAAGATGTTCAAACTCATTCTTATTTTAAAATTTTTTTTGTGAATGCAGCCTTTTTATCTCAAATTGAATAAAAATACATTGACGATGCTCTAAAGATGATTCATGGGTTTTTACAATGCATGAGTAGTTAAATCAATTTGAGAGAAATAAGGTATGGAAGCTTGTTCCTATACTTCATGGCGATCTAGTAATTAGCACTAAATGGATCTTTAGAAATAAGTAAGATGAACCTGGTATCGTGGTTCGAAATAAGGTTAGATTAGTAGCCAATATTTCAATCAAGAAGAAGGTATCAACGATGAAGAAACCTTTGCTCCTATGACTAGGCTTGAAACCATAAGGATAGTCCTTACCTATACTTGTTGTAATAATTTTAAGTTATTTCAATTAGATGTTAAAAGTACTTTTCTTAATAGGTTTATTTTTGAAGAAGTTTCTATTGAACAATCACCCGATTTTGAAAATGTTCTTTTTCGAAATCATGTTTACAAGTTACCTAAGGCTCTCCATGGATTAAAACAAGCTCCAAGGGCTTGGTATGAGAGACTTAGTTCATTTCTTATTAAGAATAATTTTTTGAAAGGCAATGTTGATACCACATTATTTATTATTGATGATATTATTTTTTAGTTCTACGAATGAGTTTGTGTGAGTCTCTTGCCAAAAGTATGAGCCAAGAATTTGAAATGAGCTTAATGGGAAAATTAATATTTTTCTTAGGATTGTAAATTAAGCAACTTAGTGATGGAACCTTTGTTAGTCAAACTAAGTATACTTTATATCTATTAAAATAATTGTTGGGAAATCCTATGGGACGACATCTCATGCGCAATGGAAGAACAAAAAATAATACCACAGATTTCCCGTAGAAAGGTTCCATCATCATGCAAAGATCAGTGCATCAAAAACAAATCCACGAAAATTACATGTGTAAAAGAAAGTACCTAGGGAGATCGTATATCCCTGAATCCCTATAGATCTGTAGGAAGGATGAAGGAGGTCAAGTGTCCTCCTCTCTAGCGATATCCACACGACAGGGACTACGACGATGCACCTCTCTAAGGAAAGGAGAACAGAAGGTGGCTACCAAAAGAACCCCATAGTCTATAGAGCTTTGGTTACCTCTTATTTATAGAGACCCCCTGTAAACCCTAATGGATCTTGCCTTGTTGGGTATTAGATCTCCATCTAATTACCCAAGCCTCTTGGATTAGTAGGTCTCTACCCAATAATCTCTTATTAGCAAGTATTAGATCTCATCTTAGGATCCAATAATTCAGGGGCTTAATGGATATCCAATAAGATAGGAGCTATAGTGGATATCTCATATTTGAACCTCTACTTGTCGCAACACAAACCATATGTGTGTGACCCTCTAGGTCCAATATTGAGATGGCCGTGAGTCATACTTGTCAGAACTCCTTTTGACTTAGTGAATTATTATCTCTATAATAATTCATCAACTCATCGACTACGGACGTATTATGCCACTACGCCACAGCCCCCAGACAATATAGGGGAATCTAATCCTTTAGACCTATTTGTCCTCAGTTACCATATATTTATAGTCCCTCATCCATCTAATATCCGAGAGACCCTATACCGGGCATGGTACTATCAGGCCCATACGGTCTCTCCTTGACTCTTGCTCTTGTCGAATTCTCTCGAAGAACTCTTTCTCTCTCAATCCGAATAACCTTGGCCAAGGATTTGTTTAAGCAAGAATACATGGGATATTTCTCTCATGATATTGAGAGTGGATGATCCTCTGTTGATACTCAATAGCCCTCGTAAGGTTAGCTACCACTCCCAATAACCGGCTGTACTAGATTTGAAACTTTCCAAACCTATAAGTCTGGTATCAAAGAGTGGAGTACTCATACAGGACATCCTTAGTATCTCAAGTCTAAGTACTAGATATACTATAGGGACTACAGAATTACTATCTGATGTGAGTTATCAATAACCATCCAGCATTCCGTAGGCGGATCAATAAATAGACTCATTCCCAAATGAACACTTGCACTGTACCCTTAGTGTCCCCACACGAGTAGCTATGAGACCAGCCACCTCCATCATATGGACGAGTATATAGCACACCAGTCTATCCGGTTATCTCGATGTCCCTCTCGAGTATCCTATGACCAGGATTATTTAGGGTCTGTGTTTAAAGGTGAATCAATCTCATTATCGTGATTTCATCACGATCCGATTCCCATTGCACAGATCCAAGGACATCACAATATATGCAACACGCAAGATAAAGTGATAAAATGCCTTATTATAAGTAAAGAAAAAGAGTGCATATCAAGTCACAAGTGCCATCACTCATGTAATTGGCTTGCAGGGCACATATGACTAGCAATCTCCCACTTGACCTAAAGCTAATCACCAACATGTCTGATCCCCATCAGACCTCTGTGATGCTCAAAGACAATCTGAGTCAATAACTTTGTCAGTGGATCTGCAATGTTATCTTCGGATGGAACTCTTTCCACTAATACATCTCTTCGGGCCACGATCTCTCTAATAAGCTAGAACCTCCTCAGAACACTTCTGATGAGACCCGGGTTTCATTATTTGAGTAATCACCCCGTAGTTATCGCAATATAAGGGAATCATATCCTCGCTAGTCAACTTGACTCCCTAATCTATGATGAACTTCTTTATCTAGACTCCCTCCTTTGCTGCCTTTGTCGTAATAATTTATTCTGCCTCTATGGTTGAGTCAGCAGTAGTGTCTTACTTGGAACTCTCCCAGCATACAGCTCCTCCATTTAGGGTGAACACATACCTTGAATTAAACTAGCTATCATCGACATCGGAATAGAAACTCGAGTCCGTGTAGCCCTCAACCCTGAGGCTACTGCCTCCATATACCAGTAAAAGATCCTTAGTCCTTCTCAAGTATTTAAGGATACATTTTACTATTTTTTAGTGCTCCAAGCCTGGATTTGCCTGATACCTGCACGTGACACTCAAAGCATGTGCTATATCAGGCCTGGTACATAGCATAGCATACATGATAGATCCTATCGCTGAGGCATATGGAATCTATCATATCCATGTGTGTCCTTTCTTCAGGAGTCATTGGGGACATACTCCTACAAAGTGATATTCTGTCTCATTGGTATGAGACCTCTCTTGGAATTTTTCATACCAAACCTTTTGACAATGGTGTCTATGTACCTGGATTGGGATAAGCCAAGCATCCTCTTGGATCTATCTCTATAGATCCGTATCCTTAATATGGAAGATGCTTCAATTAAGTCCTTCATGGAGAAGTGCCTAGATAGCCAAGCCTTTACTGTGGAGAGCATTCCTACATTATTCCCAATGATCAGGATGTCATCTACATATAATACCAAAAAGGTGATAGTGCTCCCACTTACCTTTCTGTACACACAAGGCTCATTTTCGTTTTTAACAAAGTCATAAGATCTGATCACCTCATCAAATCTTATGTTCCAACTTTGGGAAGCTTGCTTCAGTCTATAAATGGACCTAAGCAGCCTGCACACCTTATCTGGGTTATCCCTGGATACAAATCCCTCAGGCTATATCATATACACCTCCTCCTCGAGGTTGCTATTAAGGAATGCGATTTTGATGTCCATTTGCCAGATCTCATAATCATAGTGTGCTGCAATAGTCAATAGAATTCGAATAGATTTTAGCATGGCTACAGGTGAGAAAGTTTCATCATAGTCAGCACATTGCCTTTAACGATACCCCTTAGCCACTAGTCTTGCTTTATAGGTCTCCACCTTTCCATCTACTCCAATCTTTTTTTGAAGATCCACTTGCAGCCAATGGGTACAATACCCTCAGGTGCATCAACTAGGTTCCAAACCTTGTTAGAGTACATGGAATCCATTTTTGAATTTATAGCTTCTTGCCATTTCCTGGAGTCTATGCTCATAATAGCCTCCTCGTAGGTCTGACAATCAATATCTTCAACATCCTCTCTTTTGATATGTCCCACATATCTCTCAGGAGGATGGGATACTCTACCAGACCTACGTAAAGTTGGAACTTGTGTGCTAGGTATCTGAACAGATTTTGGCTCTGGAATGGGGCTTGAGCTAGGTTCTCCAACCTCGCTCAACTCTATCATGCTCCCACTGTCTCCACCAAGAATGTGTTCCTTCTCAAGAAACACTGCTCTCTTAGCTACAAAGACCTTTTGATCGTCAAGGTGATAGAAATAATACCCACAAGTTTCCTTAGGGTATCCCACGAACTTGCACCATTTCATCTTGGATTCCAACTTGTCGGGGTTGTGTCTCTTGACGTGGGTAGGGCAGCCCTAAATCTTAACAACCTTAAGATCGGGCTTCTTCCCATTCCATATCTCATATAGAGTAAACATTGCTAACTTAGTTGGAATTCTGTTCAGAAGGTAAGCTGCGGTCTCTAGGGCATATCCCCAGAATGAGATGGGTAGGTTGGCGAAACTCATCATGGAACGCACCATATCTAATAGTGTGTGATTCCTCCTTTCTAATACACCATTAAGCTGCGGTGTATAAGGAGGTGTCCATTAGGATAAAATCCCATGGTCTTTGAGGAATTGGGTGTACTTTGTACTCAAGTACTCACCTCCTCGATCTAATCGAAGGGTTTTAATACTCTTTCCTATCTGGTTCTCCACTTCATTCTAATTTTTCCTGAATTTCTCAAAAGCCTTAGACTTGTACTTCATCAAGTACACATGTCCGTATCTTGAGAAATCATCAGTGAAAGTAATGAAGTAGGAATAACCACCTATGGTATGAGTCGACATGGGACCACATGCATTATTATGTATGAGTTCCAGTAACTCAGTGGCTCTCTCTTCAGTTTCACTAAATGGAGAGTTGGTCATCTTTCCTCGAAGGCAAGGTTCACAAGTCGCATATGACTCATAGTCAAATGGATCTAGATATCTATTCTTTAGCAACTTTTGAATCCTTCCCTCATGGATGTGACTTAGCCTACAATGCCACAAATATGCACTGTTCACCTCTTCTCGTTTCCTCTTAGACTCACTTACACTCATGATATATGGAGCTATATCTAACAAAAATAAACCATTATGTAATGTTTCACTCGTGATGATCTCATCATCTAATATTATTGAACAACCATTGTTCTTAAAAACTAATTTATATCTACTAACTATCAAACATGAAATGAAAATAATATTTTTGATAATAGAAGGAACATAATAGCATGCATCTAATGCAATAATAGCTTCACCAAATAGATATAAGGTGATCTTACCAACAGCCACTACAGGAACCTTTGCGCTATTGCCCATCTTAAAGTCCACTACAGTAACCTTTGTTCAATCTCCTAAGTCCTGCTGGAACATATAACGAATTATAGATATGATAAGCACTCCCGGTATCCAATACCCTTGTGTTATTATAAGATTCTAACAAATGGAAACTGATCATGAATGTATCTGAAGCTTCTCCAAGCTTCTATTTTGCCCTCTTTGTAAGGTACTCTTTGTAGTTCCTCTTTTAGTACCCATCTTTGCCATAGTGGAACCACTGACCTTTGTCATTTGTTGGGTCTTTCTTGGCAATATTTTCTTACCTATTTTGCCCTTGCCTTGCCCTTCTTAAGGGACTTCTTAGCCTTCCTTTTCTTTTTAGTATCACCAGCATAGAGAACTGGCTTCTCTTTCTTGATTGTGCTCTCTACTTCTCTCAACATATTGAGGAGCTCTAGGAGGGTCACCTCAAGTTTGTTCATATTAAAATTCATTATGAAATGAGAAAAGAAATCTGGTAGGAATTGAAGTACAAGATCCACATATAGGTTATCCTCTAGGACTATTCCTAGACCTGTGAGTTTCTCAATCCACTCAATCATCTTAAGGACATGATTCTGAATCGGTGTTCCCTCAGTCATCCTGGTACAGAAAAGACTCTTTGATATCTCATATCACTGAGTTCTTCCCTATTCCTCAAACAGTTTATGGAGATGTAGAAGTATAGAATTAGCATTCATATTTTCGTGCTATCTGTGTAACTTAGTAGTCATAGAGGCCAACATATAATACTAAGCAAGAGTGGAATCATCTATGTACTTCATATAACGAGTGATCTCATCCTCGCTTGCCCCTTCATCAGGCGTAGGGATTACTGTATCAAGGACGTATGCGATTTTCTCCATCGTGAGAACGATTCTCAGATTACGAAGTCAATCCGTATAATTTGGACCAGTGAGGTAGTTTGCATCAAGTATGCCATGTAAAGGATTTGAAAGTGATATTTTTCTGAAATTAAAGATGTAGCAGAAATAAATAACATGCAGACTTTGCAAAAATTAAATAGGTAAGATAAGAACTTCTATCTTAATGTACTCCCACAAATTTTTCGTGAGACACACAACACCCTCCGGTATGTGAATCGGAGACTTCCGGCGGATCTCTAATGGGGATTGGGATCCAATCGGCATCTTAACATAATCTCGAGGGACTCGACCAATCACGTTCAGCCCGTAAAGGTAGGAAACTCTTGCCAATCACGACTCCTTGTGATTCCCGTCCTGTTCGGCCTCCGAACCACCATGGCCTCGAGGGACTCGATCAACCATGATGTTTGGTTAAGTCATCACTATCATTACAAGATGAGTCTGATTCGATGATATACTCTTGAGGGACTCGACCAAGCGTACTATAACCTCAGGTCACCGGTGACATCTCTATACCATAAATAAGATAGCGAAATGCGATATAAGTAATTTTCGAGGGACTCGACTAACTCAACCTACACCGAGAATTGGTTCCTACCTATAACGATGGAAGGACACATGGGTCAATCTAATTGCCTCATGTTTATCGACTTAATATTATTAATAGAGGGGATTTTGATTTGGTCTCCTAACAAAATGTGTCACACACATGCATATTTAATATATATCTACATCACATGCAAATATATATACATATCTAGTAGGTATATAATCAATCACACATCACATGAACAATCACACAAGATGATCACGGACCACATCCTAATATGATCAAGCTCGAGCTAGTGGGCCCAATCACTCACATCAAGATCTATGTGTGCTTCGGCGCATCTCCATGCCGTGTGATCATCCTTCTCGCTTCGTCGGTTCCGTCGGCATCTCAACACATCTCCATGCATCGGATCATCCGTTTCGACCTCGTGAGTCTCGCTACCGTTGCGCCTCCTCATATAATTACAACATAATTACAAGCGCGTATACCCGATAATAAACGAGAAAAATTATGGCTCGCAGGCCCCAATAATAATAATCATATGTACACACATCACATCACAAGTCTGTGATCATCTGTTCACATCATACATCACATGTATATGTTATTTTATAGGACTACTAGATAAATAATAATAGTTAATTAAATTATTTAATTAACATATATATTTTCTGAAAATAGGGATATTTAGAGAATTTTCTAAATTTTGAGGGGTATTTTGGTCATTTTGTCAAAAGGGATAGAAACCAAAATTTCTGAAATTCTAAGGGGCAAAAATGTTTTTTTGCCTAAAAAACCCTAATTCCTCTTCTGCCTACTGCGTTGCAGTGTTGTGGTCGCCGCCACCCCGCTGGTAGCGGCACTACGGGGAAGCGCCGCCCATGCCCGCGGGCCTACGGCCGGTGCCACTACAGCGGGGCGTTGCTCGTGGGCAGACATGCCCGCCCGCTGGCGCTGCCTCTTGCGGGGCAATGCCAGCAATGGTCCAACGGCCCTATGCAGGCGAGCGTCATTGCAACGGATATCTCATATCTAAACCTCTCATGCGCAGCGGAAGAACAAAAAAGAATACCACAGATTTCCCGTAGAAAGGTTTCGTCGTCGTGCGAAGATCGGTGCATCAAAAACAAATCTACAAAAACTGCATGTATAAAAGAAAGTACCTAGGTAGATCATATATCTCTGAATCCCTACAGATCTATAGGAAGGATGAAGGAGGTCAAGCATCCTCCTCTCTAACGGTATCCACACAACAAGGACTACGACGATGCACCTCTCTAAGGAGAGGAGAATAGAAGGTGACTACTAAAAGAACCTCCTAGGCTATAGAGCTTTGGTTCCCTCCTATTTATAGAGGCCCCCTATAAACCCTAATGGATTTTGCCCTGTTGGGTATTGGATCTCCATCCAATTACCCAAGCCTCTTAGATTAGGGGGTCTCTACCCAATAATCTCTTATTAGCAATTATTGGATCTTATCTTAGGATCTAATAATTCAGGAGCTTAATGGATATCCAATAAGATAGGGGCTCCAGTGGATATCTCATATCCGAATCTCTACTCGTCGCAATATCTACCATATGTGTGTGACCCTCTAGGCCCAATATCGAGCTTGCCGTGAGGCATACTTGTCAGAACTCCTTCTAACTTAGTGAATTATTATCTCTATAATAATTCACCCAACTCATCGACTACGGACGTACTAGGCCACTACGCCACAGCCCCTAGATGATACAAGGGAATCCAATCCTTTGGACCTATTTGTCCTCAGTTATCATGTATCTATAGTCCCTCATTCATCTAATATCTCAGAGACCCTATACCGGGCATGGTGCTATGAAGCCCATATGGGTCTCTCCTCGACTATTGCTCTTGTTAGATTCTCCCAGAGAACTCTTTCTTCTCAATCTGAATAATCTTGGCCAAGGATTTGTTCGAGCAAGAATACATGGGATATTCCTCTCATGATACCAAGAGTGGATGATCCTCTATTGACACTCAATAGCCCTCGTAAGGTTGGCTACCACTCCCAATAACCGGTTATACTAGATCTGGAACTTTCCAAACCTATAAGTTTGGTATCAAATAGTGGAGAACTCATATAGGATATCCTTGGTGTCTCAAGTCTAAGGACCAGATACACTACTAGGACTACGGAATCGCTGTTTGACGTGAGGTATCAATAACCATCCAGCATTCCGTAGGCGGATCAATCAGTGAACTTATTCCCCAATGAGCACCTGCACTGTACCCTTAGTGTCCCCACACGAGTAGCTATGAGACTAGCCACCTCTATCATATGGATGGGTATACAGCACACTAGTCTATCTGATTATCTCGATGTCCCTCTCGAGTAACCTATGACTAGGATTATTTAGGGTCTATGTTTAAAGGTGAATCGATCTCATTATCATGATTTCATCACAATCTGATTCCCATTGCACAGATCCAAGGACATCACAATATATGCAACACACAAGATAAAGTGATAAAATACCTTATTATAAGTAAAGAGAAAGAGTGCATATCAAGTCACAAGTGCCATCACTCATGTGATTGGCTTGCAGGGCACATATGACTAGCAATAATTTCATATAAATAGTGCTAAAGCCATTAAAATACCAATGAGCGCATCTACAAAATTAGATATGGACATTGAAAGAGAGTTCTTTAAGTAAAAAACTTATAGGGGTTTGATAAGTAGTTTACTGTACCTTATTGTTGTTATGATCAAGTTCGGTACTAAGAGAGGGGGGCGGGTGGGGTTGGTGAATTAGTGCAGCAGTAAATACGTTTGATTTTAGAAAATTTTCGATTCGTATGATGAAAGCCTTATCGATGAAAATCGATTTCAATTGTGCTTAGAATTAAAGTAAGTGCAAGATGGAATAAGTAGGTAAAACACTTGCAAGATAAGTAAACAAGCAAAGCACAGAACACACTAGATTTTTATAATGGTTCGGTCGTCCGACCTATGTCCACTCCCAATTTCTCCTTTATCGAAGCCACCGGCTTTCACTATCAGTCTTCCTTATAACTCTCTTCTCCTTTTAACAAGTTCAGGAGTTAACCTTTTACAAGCCCACTCACCTCTCTCTTAGACTTAACCAATACTATTCTAGAGGGTAGGATTTTTCATACTATTACAATAGAGTTTTTCCTCTTTTCTTTCTCAATTGGTGTGTTCTAACCAAGAATGAGAGGGGTATTTATAGGCCTCAAGGGGATTCAAACATAGATCCAAAATTTGAATCACCCTAGTCTTTAGGGTATTCGTGGTACCATCGCCAGTATTGGGTGGTACCACCGCCTGATACAATCTCAAAGACTTAGCTTGCATGTTCAAAGTGATGTATATTACAAATCTTTAGCTTGAAAATTAAACTAAAAAATCTTGCTAGTATAATTATAAAACTTGTATATTTTTTAAACTAGCCAAGATGCTACTTCTCCTTTTTATTGATGATATAGGGGGAGAAGTAGATTGATGACTTCATGCAATGTAATATTGATTGAATATTTTATATATTTTCATGATGCTTTTGTTGATATGATTTTGATACATGTTGCTTGAATTTGGGATAATCCAAGTGTTCTATCAATGGCATATTGATAGGGGGAGTTTGTTTAAACTCCGGGGAGTTGCGTTAACTCCATCAGTCATTAATTAGTTATCATCATCAAGAAGGGGGAGATTGTTGAATCTTGAATTTCGATGATGAAACTAATTAATTATGTTTTGGTTATCTAACTACGTTTTGAGTTACACAAGTCTACTCTTGATCAGGATTAGATAATTGATGTAGGAAGAATCAATATTATGCCGGAGGAAATAAAGTCAGAAAATTAGAGGTCGAGCCGGAGGTCCGATAGACGATCGACAGAAGGCTTCGGACAAAGAAATTGGGCATTAGGCTAAGAGGAGTGGAGCTACGCCAAGGAGATCGGGGCTGCGAAGGTTAGCTGCTAATTGGGCAATAAACCACAAGAGAGGACGATGCGCCGAAGTGTCAGACGAAGCGCCGATAGGCCAATGATGTGCTAGGCGACATTTCGATTCGTATTGTAATAATTATCTAGATCGAAGTAGGACCGAGTCAAAATTGAGTTAGTTTTATGTAAAATAATATCAACTCAATTAGAGACCAATTGGGCCTAAATTGGGACTGATTTGGGCTCATTGGGAGGCTCATTCAGTGGCCCAAAAGTTGTCATAGGCGGTGGCACCACCAAATTGGTGGTAGAACCGCCATGAGCTGGAAAAGTGAAAAAGTACACTTTTCTAGGCTGCAGGCTATGGCACTGCCCAGCATAAAAGCTGCAGTGGTGGTACCGCTCTAGGTTGGCGGTAGTATTGCCAGTGTCATGGTCAGACTAGCGGTGGTACCGCCAGCACCCGGGAATCCGAGGTAATTCAAATTTAGGCTCTAATTTGAATTACCTTGAGGCCTATAAATACTCCTCTCATCCATGGTTGAAAAATACACAAAACTTGAGAAATAAAAAGGGAAAACTCTATTGTAATAGTGTCAAAATCTTCCATCTAAGTTTTAAGTGTGATCTAGTCCAAGAGAGGGGTAAGAGGCCTTGTAAGGGTTACCTCCTAAGCCCGTCAAAAGGAGAGTGCTATAAGGGAGTTGGTCTTCACCCTTGGAAGGAAGACAACTAGTGGAAAAGTTGGTGACCTCAAGAGGAGAGGAATTGGGAGTGGACGTAGGTCGTATGACCGAACCACTATAAAATCAGTTTGCATTTACTTTATTACTCTTTATCTTTCTACAAACCTGTTTACTTTACTTATTCTCTATCCTCCTTCTTCTCTTAATGCTTTCAAGCTAAACACTTTTCGATACGATTCAATTGAAACCAGGTTTTTATCAAAATGATGTTTTCAACGTTGAAGTCTCCGAACGCATTATTTTAAATTATTGAAAATTATTGTACTTAACCATTGCACTAATTCACCCTCCCCCCCTTATTGCCACTCTAGATCCTGACACTTGGTTGAGCTGTTTTTCTTGTATTCGGGTGAAAGAAATTGTAGCCATCACGGTATGGGGCTACCGTGCCTTAACCTCCCCTTTTATCTCTAGCTTGAGTCCTTCGATGAATGTTCCTAACAGTTGATGGTCAGTCCAATCATGACCAAGATAGGATAGCTTCTCAAACTTGGTTTGGTACTCTTGAATCCTAGAGGTTTGTCGAATCTTTGTGAGTTGGCCGTCGATATTTTCATACTCCGTAGGTCCGAAACGGTTCAATAGTACATTCTTAAATTGATTCCACATCGGAGCCCCATGATTGTATTCCAGCCAATTGTACCATTGAATAGCATCTCCTTCAAGGTGAATGATAGTAATTTCCACCATAGCATCATCCGATGTTCGGTAGTAGTGAAAGTAACATTCGGTGCGCGAAATCAACCCCGCCAGGTCTCCTTCTTCCTATCGCGGGAAGTCCACCCACATGCATGGCTGAAGCATGTCTGAGGGTTGTCCCTCCTCCTCTAGAGGCCTCTCTGAACTCTCTCCTCACTAAGATTTGGTTGGACTTGGTGGTTGTCCAATTCTGAATTATACAAACAAAGCATGTAATTTGTCCTCTAAGTGCGATTCAAACCGCGATTCAATTCGAGATTCCCATGCTTCAAATTTGGCATCAATTGGATCTTGAGAAGTCATAACATATGCCTAGAGATCACAGATGTCCTTGTCTTTTTTCTGTTGATGGGTTAATGACATGGGGTGGTGGATGGTTCGGACAATGGATTGGTGATAGAAGGGTTCGACTATAATGGTTTATTATTTTGGGCTGCGGCTTTTAACACTATTAGGATTATGAAAATAAGTTATGATAGCTGCATCTTAAGGCTAGAAAGATGCCTTAAAGATGTCTTTGGTTGGTGGCAGCAAGGTGGCTAGGGTTTGGTAGGTTATAGAGAAGAAAAAAGGACAAAGGTACAACACCAGATTTTTTATCGAAAAAATTCCAACAATAAAGATGTAATTTTTTCAAAAATTTTCAATAGAGATTCAAGTAAAACTTAAAGGGAATCCATTGTAAGAGAGAGGTAATGCTGTTAAAAATTTTGTAGAAAGAAATGATAGCAAGAGGTTCGGCAAAATTGAGGATCACAGAGAGGTACTATAGTAGATTTTTATGTCTAAAGTGCAGCAGATTAGACGTAAAAGATAAGTGGTTTATATTAAGAATTTTTTAACAAAACCAAAGGAAAAAACCACTGTTAGGAAGTGTCAAAGCCGTCATAAAAATTTTGTGAATATTTGGATAGAAAAAATACAGTGGCAAGATCAAAAAGACAGTGCTATGCAGTTGGAATTCTATAGTGCACCTTTCATTGTAGAGATGAAAACTTTACGACAAAAAGTTTATGAAGCAATATGGGAATGAATTTTTTGGATTTTTTGAATAAGGATAACTAAATTGTAGCAACAGTAAGGTAGAAAACTAGAACCTATTACAATTCATGGGGAGATCAAAGGATGATCTGCGGTGGTGGAGACAACGGCGGAATTCGATGATGATCTTCTAAGAAATTGTGGGAATTGCTTTGGGTGGTTGTGGAGGGCTGGTGGATGGCTGTGGAAAGGTAGCGAGATGCCAAGAATGCTGCTCTGATACCAAGTGTTAGAACTTTTGTAGATTCTAAGCTTGGGGTTGATCTCTTCAGGGGATCGGCCTCCTTGGAACTCTATAGGGGTTCCTTCCTCCAAGTTGCTGCACAAAAGCTACTAAAAAGATGATCTATTCATGATGAAAAGAGGGTGAATACATGGCTATTTATAGAGCTTCTAAACCCCAACTCCTAATAGGACTCCACTCAAGACTCTTACATCTAACCAACTCCTACTTTTAATTAGGACTCCTTCTCTAGTAGGACTCCTAACTCTAATAAGACTCTTTCTCTAATAGGACTCTTACTTTTAATAGGACTCCTTCTCTAAGAGGCAACCTAATCCTAACCTAACCGGTCTCTTTACCTCTTTAATAGGAGTTAGCTAGATAGGATTTACATGAATACTCTTATCAATGAAACTAAATTAGGACTCTCCTTGCTAGAGTCCCAACAGATTAGGATTCTCCTAACTAGAGTCCCAACAGATTAGGACTCTTCTAGCTAGAGTTCTAATAACTTTATAATAAATTATCTAGATCGAAGTAGGATTAAAGTCTAATTGGGTTGAAATTAGGCCAACTTAATTATGGGCCAATTGGGCCGATAATTGGACTGATTTGGGCTAAACTCATGGCCCAAACAGTGTTGCTGAACCCTATCTGGCGGTGAAACCGCCTAGGGTTCAATCTCCCAGGTGGTTTAGGCGGTGGTACCGCTTGGGTCTAGTAGCCGAAACCCTATCTAGCGATGGTATCGCTAGACTTGGTAGTGGTATCACCTACTATCAATGTGCCCAACGGTGGTACTGCCCAGCATAAGCAATGGTACCGCAAGCACCCTAAAAACTAGGGTGATTTAAATTTGAGCTCCAAATTTGAATCCTCTTGAGGCCTGTAAACCTATCTCATCCCTGGTTAAACACCACACCAACTGAGAAAGAAAAGAGAAAAACTCTATTAAAATCTTATCAAAATTCCTCCCTTCTAGTTTAGTATTGGCTAAGTTTAAGAGAGAGGTGAGTAGACTTGTAAGAGATTAACTTCTGAACCTTTTAAAAAGAGTAGAAAGCTATAAGGGTGGTTGGTCTTTGCCCATTAAAGGAAGACCGATAGTGAAAGCCGATGGCCTTAAAGGAGGAATCGGGAGTGGACATAGGTTGGATAACCGAACCACTATAAAATTGGTGTGCCTCTCTATCTATTCTACTATTTATTGTGTTATGCTCCTCATCACTACCCTCTTTCACTTATGAATCTTTTTAAGTTAAAGAGCAATCAAAATTGATTTTCATCGATAAGGCTTTCATCATATGAAGTTTTTTGAATCACATAAATCGAATGTTTTAACTGCTGCACTAATTCACCTCCCCTCTTAGTATTGGACTCAATCCTAATAATTTGTATCAGAGCCTTGGTATTTCTCATTTGGATTAACACCCAAGAGAAATAGCTCTTCTCGGATTTCAAGAGGGTAATTCTATTATTCGTCCTCCTATGTTTAATAGGACAGATTATACTTATTGAAAAACTCGAATGAGAGTTTTTTTTTTGCTTTCTTTGAATCTTGATTTATAGAACATCATCGAAAATGGCTTTCAAAAGTTTTCCAAACCAATGAATGATTGGAATGATTTGGAAAAGAAGACTTTTTCTTTAAATAAAAATGCTATGAATGCCTTATTTTGTGCCTTGGATAAAATCAAATTTAATCATATTTCTATTTGCGAAATGTCTTATGATATTTGACATATACTTGAAATCATGCACGAAGGCACTAATAGAGTTAAGGATTCTAAGATAAATGTTTTGATGCATGATTTTGAACTTTTTTGAATGGCACAAAGCAAAACTATTGGTAATATATACACTCATTTCACGAATATTGTCAATAGTTTAAAAAGTCTTGGTAAATATTTTTTTAATTTTAAACTTGTAAATAAAATTTTAAGATCCCTTCCAAAAACTTAGGATCCAAAAGTAACGACGATACAAGAAATAAAATATTTAAATAATTTTCCTTTTGAAGAACTCATTGGTTCATTGATGATATATAAAGTGAACTTCTTGGAACATAATGAACTTGAGAATCACCTTCCAAAGAATAGGAAGGATTTAGAACTTCAAGCTATAGAAGACCACTCGAGCAAAAGCTCATGATGACCTTGGACTCATAACAATAAAATTTAAAAACTTCATAAAACAAGAACTAAAAAATAAAAATGAACTCAATCCGGATATAATCACTTGCTATGAATGCAAGAAACTAAGGCACCTCAAAAGCAAATGTCTGCAACAAAAGAAGAAGAAGGTACTTAAGGACGAATCAAGTGTTGAAGTTGCGAATTGTGCTTTGATGGCTTTCGACAATAAGGTAAGTAACTCACCCAAAATATTTTTACATTATTATGAAATTACTTGATCTTTTTATGAGTTACTTAATTTAGTTTATAAGAAATAAAAAATTAGTTTACAAAAAATATATCATGCTTTTCTTTCTAATGTTTTTGAAAATTAAAAATTATGAATTATATTTGCATGATTTGTGATAATGCTTGTGCACCTAATAGGATTAATCCATGTATATATATCTTGATGCTTTTGCATTCGGATACTTGACCTTCGCATGAAAAATTTGAACATGCTCACATAAGATAAAACACACAAGAAAGGGAAAATGTATTATCATGATGAATCAAATCTTTTGCTTGAAGATGCCTTATTTGTTTGGTCTTAATCATTTTTATGATGAAATTTTTTAAGATGACATGTTATATTTTTGGCCTTGATGATCTTTTTGACAAAAATTGTCTTTCAATCTTGAACTTTGATGCTTGGTTTTAGGCATGCTTATAAGATGTAAATCACAAAAATAGAAATACATAACAACGAAATGCATTTTGTCAATCTCTATCTTATCAAGTTTTAGTCATAAGAGATCCTTAATAATGAATCAATAGATATTATGTTTTGTGAATCTCTTGAATCATGAAATTGATCTTGATGATTTGATAATGAGTTTTTATCCAAAATATATTTATGTTATTTTGTGAATCTCGTGACTCTATTCATGGCAGTTTGAAAGTGATCTTGATGATTTTGATGAATTGAATTTGAATGAGATTTTTTCTAAAATGATTCATGACTTTTCTCTTGATCTCTCAAAATCATGACTTATTGAGATTTCTTATGCATGAATCATGTTCTCATATGATTCATTTATGAATGAGATATTCAAATGAATCATTTATTAGCATTTACGATTGTGATATATTTTACATAAAATATACTTCTTGATTCTCATATGATTCATTCTTTTAAGAGAATACTTATCTAATCATGATCTTGATATCTCAATATTTGATACTTGAATTTTTTTTTTTATATGTGATCTTGATGAAATGTCATATGCTTGAATTGAGAGTTTTTCTCCTATGTTTCTTCTTGTTATTTACTAAAAGAGAGAACTTTCTAAATGTATCATGAATTTTTCAGAATCATAACTTAAATTTATTATAATTCATGATGAATTGATAGATATTATGCATGAATTGAGATCTCTTCTTTGTTTTTCTAAGATTCCTTTTTGCTATTTACAAAAGAAGAGATATATCAAAATGAATCAGGACTTGATCTTTGATATTGATATTTCTCTTATATCATGATTCTTTTATATTGGTTGCATACCTTTTGTGATGATTAGAACATTGATGTAAAACAAAATTTGTATTCTTCCCTTTTTTTTAACAAAGATAAAGGGGAAGTTAGTTTGCTAGCTTGTGCATCACAAAGAAAGAATTGCTAGCTCGATCAATGCAAAGGAAGCAAAACTTGCTAGCTTGCACTTCTCAAAAGAGAAAAGAACTTGCTATCATGAACACAACCAAAAATTGCAAGCTTGCAATATCAAGAGAAGCAAAGTGCTATCTTGCCTATCTAAAGAAGCAAAAGTGCAAACTTGCACATTTCAAGAAGCAAGTAATAAATTACAACATTGCACATCTTTAAAACTTACTATGCTTAAATGTTGAAAAGCATTGTAAATCTAGCTTGAATATTGTAACATTTGCATATCTTTAAACACTTACTAAATGTCACTTCTCCTTTTTGTTGATGATAAAGGGGAAGGAGTATATTGATGATATTGGTGATTTCATGCATTAAATGATATATTGAACTTCTTGATTTTGCATAATTTATTTAATTTTTTTGAAGTTTGAACTGTCTATCAATATGGCATATTAATAGAGGAAGTTGAGGTTAACTCCATCATCAATTGGTTATCATCATCAAAAGGGGGAGATTATTGAATCTCAGATTTTAAAGATGAAACCAATTGATTGTCATTAAGATCTAACTATGATTTGAGTGATGCAAGACTACTTTCTATCAGGATTAGATAATTAAAGTAGAAAAAATCAATGTTGGGTTGGAGGAGAACATGTCAAAAGATTGGACATCGAGCTAGACAATCGGTCGACATATTGATAGAAGGCTTCGGACAAGGGATTCGAGTACCGGACCAAGAAGAGTGGAGTTGCACCAAGGAGATCGGAGTTGCGGAGGACAACTGCCGATTGGGCAACAGGCTATAAGAGAGGATTATGAGTCGAAGAATCGGATGAAGTGTCGATGGACCAATGACATACCGGACAACAAATAGATTCACGCTTTGTAATAAATTATCTAAATCGAAGTAGGATTAGAGTATAATTGGGTTGGAATTAGGCCAACTTAGTTAGGGATCAGTTGGGCCTGTAATCAAACTTGTTTGAGCTAGACTCATGGCTCAAATAGTGTTGCTAAACCCTATCTAGTAGTGGTACTGCTAGACTAGGCAGTGGAACTACCTAGGGTTCAGTCTCCCAGGTGGTCTAGGAGGTGGTACCGCCTAGACTGGGCGATGGTACCACTTGGGTCCAATAGCCAAGACCCTGTCTGATGATGGTACCACCCAGTGTCAGGCAATCTAGGCAATGGTACCATCAGATTGGGTAGTGGTATCATCTAGTATTAGTATGCCAAGCGATGGTACCGCCCAACACAAGCAGTGGTATAGCCAACACCCTAAAAACCGAGGTGATTTAAATTTGGGCTCCAAATTTGAATTCCCTCGAGGCATATAAATATCCATCTCATCTCTAGTTAGAAAACACACCCACTGAGAAAGAAAAGAGAGAAAAACTCTATTAAATTCTTATTAAAATTTCTCCCCTCTAGTTTAGTGTTGGTTAAGTTTAAGAGAGGGGTGAGTAGACTTATAAGAGGTTAACTCTTGAACCTTTTAAAAAGAGAAGAGAGCTATAAGGGTAGTTCATCTTTACCCATTAAAGGAAGACCGATAGCGAAAGCCGGTGGCCCTAAGAAGGAGGAATCGAGAGTGGACGTAGATTGGATGACTGAACCACTATAAAATTAGTGCGCCTCTCTATCTATTCTGCTATTTATTATGTTATGCTCCTCATCATGGCCCTCTTTCACTTATGAATCTTTTTAAGTTAAAGCGTAATCGAAATTGATTTTCATCGATAAGGCTTTCATCGTATGAAGTTTTCCAAAATCGCATAAATTGAACATTTTAATCGCTATACAAATTCACCCCCCTCGCCCCTCTTAGTTCTAGACTTGATCCTAACAACTCTTAGAACCCCCTACTATCGATAAAAGTGTCATTCATGGATTTTATTAATTAAAGTATCATTCACAGATTTCATTGATACACTTGATTCTTGTGCGAATTTTTGCAGTGATCATAAACGTCTCCTTTCTATCCACATTTTTATGTCATGAGTCCTTTAACTCTTGATGAAAGTAGAAGTTTGATGAATTTTCGATAGCTTGAATGGATTCTTTTCCCTATATTATTCATGATAGCTCAATTCTTCTTGATAAATGAACTCCCTTCTTTTCTTTTGAAGGAGAGTCCTGCTCATCCAATGAAAAGAGTTAGCAAAGTTGTGCTAGTTTGTTTATTTTTTCATCTTTGCTAACTTACCTACTTCAAAGCTACAAAGGAATGCTAGCAAGAGTAGTGCTAGTTTGTACATTTTCTTTAATGAAAAGTCAAATTGATGATTGCCCATTTCCTTTTTGTTGATGACAAAGGGGGAGAAAATGGCAAATTGATGAATACTTATATTGTGATTGCTTAACATGTATGATACTTGAAACATGCATGGTATCATGCTAATTTGGTATCATATTTGAAATTAATATTGTGCTTTGAAATAATGAATGACTGTCATCATAACTTGGTATTGAACTTGAAATTTGTATCATGCTTAGCATCATACTTGAAATAATATATATCATACTTAGAAATTGGTATCATGCTTAATATCATATTTGAAGTTGGTATCGTGCCTTAAAATGGTGAATGTTTATCATTATGTTAATAATTTTGTATCGAACTTAAAAATAGGTATCATGCTTAACATCATATTTGAAGTTGGTATCATGCTTTGAAATTATGAATGTCTATCATCATTTGGTATTGGACTTGAAAATGATTATCATGCTTGAGCATTATGTTGACAAATTTTGGTATCATGATAAATGAGTGATATCATGTTTTGAAATGAAGAATCATTCTTAGTATCATGTTATGCATATTAATAAAACTTATCGATTAAAGCTTGAATTCTAAGGTTGTGAATTTAAGTGTGTCTTTTCTCAAGTATGACATATAGGTAGGGGGAGTTGAAGTTAACTCCATTATCAATTGATTATCATCATCAAAAAGGGGGAGATTGTTGAATCTCGAATTTTGATAATGAAAATCAATTGATAAATTATTGATCTAATTTATATGTTAAGAAAAGTTGTTAGAACCCTTATAGATTCTAAGCTTGGGGTTGATCTCTTTAGGGGATCGGCCTCCTTGGAACTCTATAGGGGTTCCTTCCTTCAAGTTGCTACTCAAAGGCTACTAAAAGGATGATCTATTCATGATGAAAAGAGAGTGAATACATGGCTATTTATAGGGCTTCTAAACCCTAATTTCTAATAGGACTTCTACTCAAGACCCCTACTTCTAATCAACTCCTACTTCTAATAGCACTCCTCTAATATGACTCCTACTTTTAAAAGGACTCATTCTCTATAAAGTAACCTCCAAACTAATCCTAATCTAGTCGGCCTCTTCACCTCTTTAATAGGGGTTAGTTAGATAGGATTTACATGAATGATCCTAGAATTTATATGTTTGCCCCCTTTAATGAAACAGAATTAGGACTCTCCTAGCTAGAGTCCTAACAGACCCGTCCTCTTCAAATTAGCCTTGTCCTCGAGGCTGATGCTCCATGAATTCTAGGAATTTGATCTTCAAGTCACCATAGTTCTCCCAAGTGACATCTTCTACTAGTAGGTTCGCCCATTGTATTAGCACTTTAGTAGTGGGATGTCATAGTCGAGTCATGATCCATCAATCAATAATAGCACTCGGTTGGGTCTAGAGCTCTCCTTGGATAGTCATATTTGGTAAATGGCTTTGAGCTATCTTGTTTTGTTCCAACTTGAGCTTCAAACATAACACATGGAAGACTGGATGGATTCGGGAGCCAGTGGGTAAGTCCAATCTATATGCTACTACTCCAATACACTCCAAAATCCGATATGATCTATAGAACTGAGGTGAAAGCTTCATGGATGCTCTGGTCTGGATTGATGTTTGCTTGTATGGCTAGAGCCATAGGAAGACCCAATCTCCTATTGAAAATTCTCTTTCGCCTTTGTGTTGATCATATTGCTGTTTCATCCTTGCTTGAGCTTTTCCTTGTGATGAGGGAAGCCCTTCAATGAAGTCCATTAATATATCAATCTATATTGAGTCTGAGATGGGTAGAGGTTGCAACTTTCCGGGACTTGCTGCTGTCTCGCCTTTATGTCATTGACATACATCACATTGTGCTACAAATTCGCAATAATATTTTTCATCCCTACCTAATAAAAATTTTACTTAATTCTCTTATAGGTTCTAAGGAACCCGAAGTGCCCAGCCACAAGTGTGGAATACATCTCTTGAAGGATGGTCTTTATGCAAGTAGAATTTGGCACAAGCACAATACGTCCCTTATAGCACAAGTCTTTTAAGTCCCAATTATAATGAGCCACAGAGCTTGGTGCTTCCTCTAATTTTTTTATGATCTTACTAGTCTCTGGATCATCTTTTCATTCACTCCTAATATCCTCAAGGAAGTCATTGATCGGAAGTGAAACAATAAAAAATTTAGCTTGCTCGGGTAGCCGCGAAAGTGCATCTGCGATAACATTCTCTTTCCCCTTTTGGTATGTTATTGCATAATCATACCCAAGAAGCTTTGTTACCCATTTTTGCTACTTGGGGAAAATATCTTATATTCTAAGAAATATTTTAGGCTTTTACAGTCAGTCTTGATTTGAAAACGTCGCCTGATCAAGTATGGTCTCCATTTGGCCACCACATGCACAATCATGTGCATCTCCTTGTCGTAAATAGTCATCTTGAGATGGAAAGGAGATAACACCTTACTAGTATAAGTGAGGGGGCAGCCATCTTGTATTAGTACAGCACCAATTCTGACTCCGGAAGCATCGGCTTCAATAATAAAAATCTTGCTGAAGTTGGGTAGCGTTAGTACGGGCATTGTCGTCGTTGTGGCTTTAAGTTCATCAAAGGCGGTGGTGGCTTTGTCTGACCATTAGAAAGCATCTTTTTTCAGTAATGAAGTAAGGGGTGCACTGATCTTTTCAAAGTTTTTCACAAACTTGCGATAGTAGCCAATTAAATCGAGAAAGCCGCATAGCGATTTTATGTTTCTCGGGGTTGGCCATTTCTGCATTGCTTTAATTTTGGAAGGGTCCATTGCCACACCTTCCTCTGATATGATATGCCCAAGATATTTCACTTTTTGTTGAAGAAAATTGCACTTCGATTTTTTGACAAAAAAAATATGTTCTCACAAAATCGTCAAAACAAGTCATAAGTGCTGAAAATAACTTTCAAGAGAAGGGCTATAAATAAGGATATCGTCGAAGAAAATCAACACAAACTTCTGGAGATAACTCCAGAAAATATCATTTATAAGGCTTTGGAAGGTGGAGGGAGTATTAGTGAGACCAAAGGGCATTATCAGAAATTCGTAGTGGTCGTTGTGCGTTCGAAATGTGGTTTTCGGTATGTCTTCTTCGCACACTCATATTTGATGATACCCGGATCAAAGGTCCAGCTTTGTAAAGACTCATGCTCCCTTTAATTCATCAAGCAATTCATCTACTACTAGAATAGGGTACTTGTCCTTAACGGTTATGCTGTTGAGAGCTTGATAATCAATGCACATTCGCCATGTTCCATCCTTCTTCCATACGAGGAGCACCGGTGAAGACTAGGGGCTGCAACTTAGCCGAGTAACTCCTGTTTCAAGCATCACTTTTACAATCCTTTCTATTTCATCCTTCAGGAGATATGGATACTAATGTGGCCAAGTATTTATTGGAGGTTTGCTAGAAAGAATCGGTATACGATGATCATGCCGACGGGTAGGATATAGGCTACGCGATTCATCAAATATATCTGAAAATTCAGCAAGCAAGGGAAGTAGGTTTGGATCTTCAAATTTGGTTGGCTCTTTCTTAGATTGCTTCTCAAGTTGTACTAAGAAGCTGCCACATGCTTTGTGCAAAACTTTCTCCATTCGTTGTGTGTAAATCATTGTTACGTCGCCCCCACATTTCCCGTGCAGTATCACTTGTTTCCCCTTACTATAAAATTTCATAACTAGTTTCAAAAAATTTCAAGAAACATCACCTAATGTCATCAGCCATTCAATGCCGAGCACTACCTCATAATCATCAAGAGGGAGGAGGAAGAAATCTGTAATTATCTCTTAGTCCTACAGTAATAGTTTCACCCGCGGGCACCTATGATCACACATCAAAATTCATCCATCGGCGACCTTAACATCAAACCTGCTGTAATTTTTGATTGGTAAGGCCATCCGGACAGCAACCTTACTATTCATAAAATTATTAGTGCTCCCAGTGTCAATAAGAATGGTAATCAGTTGTTGCTTCAGAAGTCCTCCCACTTTCATCGTTTGCGGGTTCGTGTAACCGGCAAGGGCATACATCGTAATATCAACTGGCTACTGTTCTTCATCCATGACCTCTTCCTCAAGATCCTAGACCTCCTCCTCCATGTCTTCAAAAGGTTCAATCAGTAGGAGGTGGCCCCTTTTGCAGCGATGATCGCGGTTCCATGGCTCATCGTAATGCCAATAAAGACCCTTTGCTGATCGATCATGTAGTTCTTCTCTTGTTAATTTTTTTGGCAGTGAAGGATGGCTAGGAGCAGGAGGTTTATATGCCATGGGCCTAGGAGAGGTTCTTATCCTCCGAGCATCCTGGTTGAGCCATTCTTCTTATATTCAAGCGAAAGAAATCATAGCCATCATGGTAGGGGTCTACCATGCCTTAACCTCCCCTTTTATCTCTGGCTTGAGTCCTTCGATGAATGTTCCTAACAATTGATGGTCCATCCAATCATGAGCAAGGTAGGATAGATTCTCAAACCTAGTTTGGTACTCTTGAATCATAGAGGTTTGTTAAATTTTTGTGAGTTGGTCGTCGATATTTTCAGACTCTGTAGGTCCAAAATGGTTCAGTAGTTCATTCTTAAATTGATTCCATGTCAGAGCCCTATGATTATATTCCAGCCAATTGTACCATTGAATAGCATCTCCTTCAAGGTAGATGACAATAATTTTCACCATAGCATCATCCGACATTCGGTAGTAGCAAAAGAAATGTTCGGCGTGTGAAATCCACCCCGCCGGGTCTCCTTCCCATCACGGGAAGTCCACCCTTATGCATGGCTTAAGCATGTCCAAGGGCTATCCCTCCTTCTCTAGAGGCCTCTTTGAACTCTCTCCTCACTAAAATTTGGTTGGACTTGATGGTTGTCCAATTTTGAATTATGCAAACAAAGTGCGCAATTTGTCATCCAAGCGTGATGCAAGCCATGATTCAATCCAAGATTCCAATACTTCAAATTTGGCATCAATTCAATCTTGAAAAGCTATAACATATGCCTCTAGATTAGAGATGTCCTTGTCTTTTTTCTATTGATGGGTTAATGGCATGGGGTGGTGGAAGGTTCGGACAATAGATCAGTGATAGAAGGGTTCGGCTATAATGGTTTACTGTATTGGGCTACGGTTTTTAATGTTGTTAGGGTTATAAAAATAGGTTATGATGGCTGCATATTAGGGCTAGAGGGATGCCCTAAAGATGTCTTAGTTGGTGGCAGCAAGGTGGCTAGGGTTTGGTAGGTTACAGAGAAGAAAAAGGACCAAGGTGTAGCACCAGATTTTTCACTGAAAAAATTCTAATAGTAAGAATGTAATTTTTTCCAGTAATTCTCGATAGAGATTCAAGAAAAACTAAAAGGGAATCTATTGGTAAGGGAGATATAATATTGTTAAAAATTTTGTAGAAGAAAATGATAGCAAGAGGTTTGGTAAAATTGAGGATTACAGAAACGTATTGCAGTAGATTTTTATGTCTAAAGTGTAGCAGTTTGGACAAAAGATCAGTGATTTATATTAAGAATTTTTTAACGAAACCAAAGGAGAATCTACTGTTAGGAAGTGTCAAAGTTGTTGCAAAAATTTAATAGAGATTTGGACAGAAGAAACACAGTAGAAAGATAAAAAAAATAGTGCTTATGCGGTTGGAATTCTGTAGTGCATCTTTCGTCGTAGAGATGCAAACTTTGCGATGAAAAGTTTATGCAGTAATATAGGAATGATTTTTTTGGATGTTTTGAATAAGGATAACTAAATTGCAGCAGCAGTAAGGTAGAAAACTAGAACCTGGTGCAATTCACGGGGAGATCAAAGGATGATCTGCGATGGTGGAGATGACAATAGAATTCGACGATGATTTTTTAAGCAATTATGGGAATTGCTTTGGGTGGCTGTGGAGAGCTGCTGGGTGGCTATGGAAGGGTAGCTAGATACCAAGAATGCTGTTCTAATACCAAGTGTTAGAACCCTTACGGATTCTATGCTTGGGGTTGATCTCTTTAGGGGATCGGCTTCCTTGAAACTCTATAGGAGTTCCTACCTCCAAGTTGTTGCTCAAAGGCTGTAAAAAGGATAATCTATTCATGATGAAAAGAGGGTGAATATATGGATATTTATAGGGCTTCTAAACCCTAAGTCCTAATAGGACTCTTACTCAAGACCCCTACTTCTAATCAACTCCTACTTATAATAGGACTCCTTCTCTAATAGGACTCCTTCTCTAATAGGACTCATACTTATAATAGGAGTCCTTCTCTAAGAAGCAACCTCCAAACTAATCCTAACCTAGCCGGCCTCTTCACCTCTTTAATAGGGGTTGGCTAGATATGATTTACATGAGTGCTCTTAGGATTTACTTGTTTACCCCCTTTAATGAAACTGAATTAGGACTCTCTTAGCTAGAGTCCTAATAGAATTAGGACTCTCCTAGCTAGAGTCCTAATAAAAGTGTGTAGGATTAACTATAATAACGAATAAGGTATAAAGCAAATATAGTGTCGGAGTCAAACAGACGAATCCTCGGGAGCCCGAGAGTTCATCGAGAGTTCGTCAAAAGTTCGGGAGTATTGTCGGTATTTGCTGAGAAGTTCGTTGAGGGCTCACAATATGTATGCCGAGAGTTCACCGAGAAGTTCATCGGAAGTTCACCAGAGCTTGCTGAGAAGATCAAAGCTCACCAAAGAAACTCGTAAGAGTTTGCCAAGAAGATCATCGAGAGTTCAAGAGCTTGCCGGAAGTTTGCTGGAAGATCGCCGAGAGTCCATCAGAAGATCGCTGGAAGAACTTTTGACCTACCGAACTTACTTGCTTAAGTAGATGTCTTAATTATCATAGTTATGGTGTAATTAGAGTTAGTTTGGGAGGTAATCCCACTAACTCAGTTAGGGGCCAATTGAGCCTGAATCTAGACTGGTTTGAGCCAAACTACTAGCCCAAATAGTGTTCTGAATCCTGTCTAGCAGTGACACCGCTAGAACTAGGTAGTGGAACCACCCAGGACTTAGTTTTCCAAGATGTTTGAGTGGTGGTACCACTCAAACTAGGCGGTGGTACCGCTGGTAGTTATTAACTATCAAGTGGTGGTATCGCCCAAGTCTAGTAGCCAAGACTCTGTCTAGCAATAGTACCACTAGACTAGGTGGTGGTACCACTAGATTGGACGATGGTGTCACCTAGTGTCAGAGTCCACTAGCGGTGGTACCGCTAGGGATTGGTGGTGGTACCGCCAATATCCCGAAAATCTAAGACGACTTTTTTCGCTCTATTTTTTAAGCCAATTGAGGCCTATAATTACCCCACACTTCTCTACTTGAGAATACACATAAAGTGAATAAAAAAGAACTGAGATTATAGTGAAATCGTTGCTTGTAACTTTGAGAGTTCACCTCCACCGGTTCTAGACTTAGAAACTTGTATGAGAGTGAGCAACCTATAAAATATCTGTAAAGGGGTGATTGATCTTTGCCCATTAAAGAAAGATCAATAGTGGAAGTCGATGACCTCATCGGAGGAGGTATCGGGAGTAGATATAGGTCAGAGGACCGAACCACTATAAATCGGTATGTTCTTTCCTTGCTATGCACTTTTCTTTCTTAGCTACATTCTATCGTTTACTTAACTACAACTGCTCTATTTCTTCTCTACCCACTTACGAACGTATTCAGAGTTAAACATCTTTACCGAATGTGTTTTCATTGAATGAAACTTTCACTGAAATGATTTTTCGAAGTCGACATTTTTAACTACTAAACTAATTCAAACCCCCCCCCCTCCCTCACTAGTGCCGAACTTGATCCTAATACTAATAAGATATTATTGGGTAGAGACCCATTAATCTAAGAGGCTTAGGTAATTGGATGTAGATCCAGTATCCAATAGGGCATGATTCATTAGGGTTAATAGGAGGGCCTTTATAAATAAGAGAGGACCAAAGGCTCATAGACTAGGGTTTTCTCAGTAACCACCTCCTATTCTCCTCTTTTTAGAGAGGAGCATCTTCATAGCTCCTGCTTTATGAATCACTGTTAGAGAGGAGGATGCTTGACCTCCTTCATCCTCTCCCACGGATTTGTAGGAATCTCAGGGATATACGATCTCCCTAGGTACTATCTTTCTAACATACGCAGTTTTCAATTTCACGGGGTTTTACACATCGGTCTTTGCATGACAACGAAGCCTTTCTGTGAAAATCTAGAATGTTATTGTTTTCCATTCTTCCACTGCGTATGTGATGTCGCTCTTGCATTTTTCAACAATGGTATCAGAGCTAGGTTGTTCGTGCGAAGATTGGATTTTAACTACGTGTGTTGTGTTTTGGATGGGCTTTTGATGCCAAAATCATTGATGCAAAAGCAAGAAAGGGCAGCAACTGTTGCTACCCTTGCTGCCCTCGGCTGCCATATGCATGCAAGCGGCCGATGGCCTGCAGGCCGTAGGTAGGCGGCTGTAGGCAGGCAGTAGGTAGGTAGCTGCAAGCAGGCAGCACTCGTAGCTTGCAGCCTACCTATGCATGGGCATTGCGCTCACCAGCAAGGGAGTGCCTACGGGTGTTGGGCTCGTAAACAAGCCCCCCTACGGGCTCTACGCCCATCGGGAGGCAGCGCCACCCGCAACGGCTAGCTCGTAAGGGGTGGTGCTTGCAGGCAGCTTGCCCACAAGAGAGGGCAGCGCCTGCAACGGCGCTCGCCCACAAAGGAGGCGCCGGCCCGCTACGGGTATTGCCCACGGGAAAGGGCGGCGCCCCCACTGTGCCCCGCGCAAAGACCACCATTGGTTGCAACACAACATGCAGGGAAGAGGGAATTAGGTTTTTTGGGCAAAAGATAGTTTTGCCCTTATGAATTTGAGGTCCAAATTATCAAAATACCCTTTAAAATTTAGGAAATTCCTTGCATATCCTTGATTTTAGAAAAATATTAATTAATTAAAATTTTTAATTAATTATTATTATTTATCTAGTAGTCCTACATGATGATGATGTGAACATGTGATGTATGATATGGACGAATGATCATGGATCGTGTGATGTGTGTGTACATATGATTATTATTATTGGGGCCTGTGAGTCTCTATTTTTCTCTTTTATTGTCAGGCTTGTGTGCTTATAATTATATTGTAATTATACGAGGAGGCACAGTGAGGGTGTGGAAGTGATAGCGAGACCCACGAGGCTGAGGCAAATGATCGCGATGCATAGAGATGCACCAAGATTCCGATAGAACTGACGAGGCCGAGATGGATGATTACAGGGCATAGAGATGCGTCGTTGCATATATAGATCTTGATGTGAGTGATTGGGCCCACTGACTCAAGCTTGATCATATTAGGATGTGGTCCATGATCATCTAGTGTGATTGCTCATGTGATGTGTGATTGCTTATACTCCTATTATATATATATATATATTTACATGCGATGTAGTTATATATTAAATATGTAAGTGCGTGACACGCCATATTAGGAGATCAAATCAAAAATCTCCTCTTTCGATAATATTAAGTTGGTAAACATGAGGTAATTAGATTAACCCACATGGCCTTCCATCATTATAGGTAGGAACTGATTCCTAGTGTAGATTGAGTTGGTCGGGTCCCTCGAGGCTTACCTATATCACGATTTGCTATCTTGCTTATAACATAGAGATGTCACCAATGACTTGAGGACATGGTATACTTGGTTGAGTCTCTCAAGGGTATATCATCAAATTAGACTCATCTTATAATGATGGTGATGACTTAACCGAACATCATAGTTGGTTGAGTCCCTTAAGACCATAATAGTTCAGAGGCTGAACAGGATGGGAATCACAAAGAGTTATGATCTATAAGAGTTGCCTACCTTTTGGGCTTAGTATGATCAGTCGAGTCTCTCGAGGTTATACTAAGATACTGATTGGATCTCGATCCCCCCTAGAAGTCTGTCGGAGACTTTCGTTTCACGTGCTAAGGGTATCGCGTGACTCACTAGAAAAATAGTGGGAGCATGTCAAGGTAGAAGTCCTTATCTTGATTATTTATATTTCTATAAAATCTGTATATTATTTAATTATGTTACATCTTTAATTTTAGAAAATGTCACCATTAGACCCTCTATGTGGCATACTTGATGCCAACTGCCACACTGGTCCAAACTATGTGGATTGGTTCTATAATGTGAGAATAGTTCTCACAACGGAGAAAATTGTGCACGTCCTTGATACAATGATCCCTACGACTGATAAAGGGGTAAGCAAGGATAAGATCGCTTACTACATGAAGTACACAAATGACTCCACTCTTGCTTAGTGTTACATGTTGAGCTCCATGACTCTTGAGTTATAGAGACAATATGAAAAGATGGATATCAATTCCATACTCCTATATCTTCGTAAATTATTTGAGGAATAGGGAAGAACTCAACGATATGAGATATTGAAGAGTCTCTTCTATGCTAGAATGACTGAGGGGACATCGGTTCAGAACTATATCTTTAAGATGATTAAGGGAATAGAGAAACTCACAAGTCTAGGAATAGTCCTAGAGGATAACTCATGTGTGGATCTTGTGCTTTAGTCCCTACTATATTCCTTTTCATAGTTTTCTATGCTGGTGAGACCATAAAAAAAAGGAAGATAGAAAAGTCCCTTAAGAAGGGTCAGGGCAAGGGCAAACCGGGTAAATCAAAGGCTACTAAGAATGACCCGACAAAGGACAAAGGTCAGTACTTACACTATAGTATAGATGGGTATTAGAAGAGGAATTGCAAGGAGTATCTTGTAGAAAAGGAGAAACAGAAGCTTGGAGAAGCTTCAAGTATATTCATGATAAGTCTTCATTTATCAGACTCATATGATTGTTAGGATCTACAGCGGCGCTAAGAGGGGAGGGGGTGAATTAGTGCAGTGGTTAAGAACTATAAATTTCAACGGTTTAAAATGATTTCAAAAACTTCATATGATAAAAACATATTTTGATGAAAATCAATTTCGATTGCACATATTGGAAAGATGTAAAGCTTGAAGCCATTCGTAAGAATGAGAAGGATTCAAGTAATTACAGTAAGATAAAGGCTTACAGCAAAGATAAACTAGAATAGAAATACAAACTCGATTTATAGTGGTTTGGTCATACAACTTACGTCCACTCCTGATTCCTCTTCTCTTGAGGCCACCAGCTTTTCACTAGCTGTCTTCCTTCCAATGGGCGAAGACCAACTCTCTTTTATAGTGCTCTCTCCTTTTGATGGGCTTAGGAGGTAACTCTTACAAGCACACTTCTCTCTTTAGGCTGAAATATATCTAAGCTAGAGGAGGAAAGTTTTGAAGTAGTTTTTACAGCATTTTCTTTCTTTCAAATTCTCTGTGCTTATGTTTTCAACCCAGGGATGGGAGGGGTATTTATAAGCTCCAATTAGATTCAAACTTGGAGCCAAAAACCATCCCATCCCAGGTCTATCAGGTTCTAGTGGTACCATCGCTTGTCACTAATAATACCACCTCTAGTGCACTCTAGTTATGTTAGTGTACTGGGCAGTACCACCGCCCAGTCTAGCAGTACCACTACCTAGACACACTATCAGTGGGCAGTACCACCGCCCAAACTCAGTCTTGAAGACTGAGCCTTCAAGCGGTTCCACTACCCACTTGGCAGTGCCACTGCTTGACGTGGCACTTGGGCACTATTTGGGCCTTTCATCCGGCATAACATAGCCCTAATTCGAGCCCAGTTGGCCCCTAATAGGGTTAAAGGGATTATCTCCCAAATCTAACCCTAATTACATGCTAACTATGAAATTAAAGACATTTCCTAAGCAAAATAAAATCTGGCAAGTCAAGTCTTCTTCCGGTGAGCTTCCGGCGAAGTTTTGGCGGTCTTCCGACGAACCCTCGGGCACCTTCCTATGGACTCCTAGCAAGCTCCTAGACTTCACGACGACCTTGGCGAGTTCTAACGAGTCTTCTTTAGCAAGCTTCCAATCTTTTTTGGTGAGCTCTATGAACTGTTAGGATCTAGAACGGCACTATGAGGGGGGGTGAATTAGTGTAGTAGATAAAAACTATAAATTCAAAATGATTACGAAAAAGAGTTATGCGTTGAGAAGTTTCAGTTTGATGAAAATGATTTCAGTTAAGTGATTCGAATGAATACGACAAAAAGTAGTGAGGAGGAGATTGAGAGATTGCAGCTAAGTAAGGATTGAAATACAGCAATTTAAAACTCACACATCAAGAGAAGTATGTAGTGATGTATAGTGGTTCGGTCAAATGACCTACATCCACTTCCAAAACCTCCTCCGATAAGGTTCCCAACTTCCACGATCAATTCTTCTTAAGACAGTTGACACTGGAGGAATTGACATTGCACTGGAAGTGATCACGTCTAGATATTGAATGTCGAGCCGGAGGTTCGGTCGACAATCGACAGAAGGCTTCATACGTCGGGCATTGGGCCAAGAAGAGCATGTTGCGCCAAGGATATCGGGGTTGTGGAGGTTAACCGCCGATTGGGCAATGGATTACAAGAGAGGACGATGTGCCGAAGAATCGGACGAAACGCCGACCAACGATGTGCCGGGCAACTGAATGTCAATTCGCATTATAATAATTGTGTAGATCAAAGTAGAGTTTTATTTTTGTGTGTGTAGGATTAACTACGATGACGATGAAGATGTAAAGTGAAACAAAGTACCAGAAGACAAGTGTGATGGATCGTTGGGAGTTCAAGAGTTTGACGGAAGTCCGAAGATTCGTTGGGAGTATTGCCGGAACCGACCGAGAACGAGTAGGGAGCTTACCGAAGGGTTTTCGGAAGTTCGCGAAGCTTGCCAAGAAAGATCGGAGCTTGCCAATGAAGCTTGTTGGAACTCACTAAGATCATCGTATAGTCCAGGAGCTTATCGGGAGTCCGTAGAATGGTTTCCGAGGGTTCATTGGTAAACCGCCAGAAGTTCACCGGAAGCTCGTCGAAAAAAGTCTTGTCTTGTGGACTTTGTAATAGCTTAAAAAATATCTTTAAAATATATAGTTAGTATATAATTTGATTTAGGATTATGTGTTAATCCTATAAACCAAATTTGGGCCAATTCGGACTTTATTTGGACCAGTTTGTGTCGAGTTTTCGGCCCAAACCAGTGTGCTGAAATGACCTGGGCGGTGGCACCGCCCAAAGGCTGAGAGTTAGGCGGTGGCACCACCCAGCACCCGAGGGCACCAGCGGTGGCACCGCCCAGTACTGCCAGAATCGGGAAAACCGAGGCAATTCAAATTTGGGCTCCAAACTTAGGCTCCAAACTTGAATTCTCTTGGGATCTATAAATACCCCAAGTGTTCTTACTTGAAGAGCAAGAATATGTGCAAGAAAACTAAGGAAAAACTCTATCATTTGAAGTAGAAATCCCTCCTCCAAAATTTTAAAAGTGTTCTTAAGAGAGGTGTTGAGGGAAGCTTTATAAATAGAGTTTATAAAAGGGAGTTTGTCTTCGCCTATTGGAAGGAAGACAGCTAGTGGAAAGCTAGTGGCCTCAAGCGAAGAGGAATCGGGAGTGGATGTAGGTCAGATGACCGAACCACTATAAAAATGGTTTGTGTTTACGTTCTTGTATTTACATTTCTGCAAACTACCTTTTCTTTGCTGCTCAACTTATTTATCACTGCCTTCTTCCTCTCTAAACACTCCCTACTTTAAGCACTCTCCATTATGCTTTAATTGAAGTAGGTTTTAGTCGAAAATGTTATTTTTATCATATGAAGTCTCCGAAGTTAGTTTAAATCACCAAAAGTTTATCGCTCTTTACCACTGCACTAATTCACTCCCCCCCCCCCTCTTAGTGTTGCTCGATCCCTAACAATTGGTATCAGAGCCTCGTTATTTTTTATTCGGATTTACACCCGTAAGAAATGGCTCTTCATGGCTTTCAAGAGAGCTTTTCAATTTTTCGTCCACCGTTCTTTAACGGTTCGAACTAGACATATTGGAAAACTCGAATGAGAGTTTTCTTGAATTTTTTTCGATTTAAACTTATGGAACATCGTTAAAAATGGATTTCAACTTTCCTCTAAACCGACGAACGAATGGTCGAATTTGGAGAAAGATCATTTTCTTTGAATGCAAAGGCTATAAATACCTTATATTTTTCTTTAGATAAAACTGCGTTCAATCAAATTTTTACATGCGAAACAACTTTCAATATTTGGCACTCTTGAAATCACACACGAAGGAACGAGTAGAGTTAAAGACTCAAAAGTTAATATTTTGATGCACGATTTTGAGGTTTTTCGAATGCAACTAAGTGAGACTATAGGCAACATGTACACCCGTTTCACGGATGTCGTCAATAGTCTAAGAGCAATTGGTAAATGTTTCTCAGATTTTGAACTCACTAACAAGTTTTTAAGATCCCTTCCAAAAAGGTGGGATCCTAAAGTAACCGCAATACAAGAGGCTAAAGATTTAAATAATTTACCTACTGAAGAACTAATTGGCTCACTAATAACATATGAAATGAGCCTCCTAGAACATTTTGAAGTTGATGAACACTTGAACCACCTTCCAAAGAACAGGAAGGATTTGGAACTCCGAACTATGAAATACCACTTGAGTGATGACTCAAGTGATGAGGATAATGAGAACTTTGAACTTCGAATACTAAATCTTAATAAGTTCATTAAACAAAAATCTAAAATAAATAATAAACTTGAACGGAGGAAGAGACAAAAGAAGAAGAAGAAGGCTTGCAAAGAAGAATCAAGTAAAGAAGAGGCGACATGAGCTTTAATGGTTTTCGACAATGAGGTAAGAAACTCATCCAAGTTATATTTACCTTATTTTGAAATTATATGATGCTTTCCATGAATGCTTAACTTAGTTAGTAGGAATTTTTTCATGCTTTTCTTGTGTTTTTAGAAATAAAAAAATATTTTTAAAAAGTATATTATGCTTTTCCTTCTAGTATTTTTGAAAAGTAAAAATATAAATGATGATTGTATGATTTGTGATAATATTTGTACACCTAATAGGATCAACCCATGCATGTGTCTCTTGATGGTTTATATTGTCTCTAAACATGATGCTTAAT